>LS485654.1:103852-151905 GCA_900490705.1 Pristionchus arcanus
GAGAGCAATTCAATGGTATATTTTAGATCGCTGTGCGATAAAAATGAAGGTAGTTATGGTCATTTAAAGTTTTACGACCGAAAAATCGATAAAATCGATAATTGACCAAACCAAGTAGATGAACCTCTTCCTAACCCCTAAGGGTACCCACCAACCAACTTTCATCGAAATCGGAGACCCAAAGTTTTTTCCTAGTGGATGGCATTGCTACACTCTTACAGGAAACCTGTGATAAGGAAAATATCTGACACGCGTAGACAGGTCAAACTGCTCAACTATTAAACGGAGAAAAATGTACAGACGTAAATTCTTGATAGCAGTAAGTAAATGTGATCCGATAGCGCTCTGTATAGCGCAATATTTTGCATATGCGAATGTTCCGATATTATTGGGCTAAAGGATATGCGGATTCCGCCATGCGTTGGTGTTTCATTGAGAACAATACACCAAATGTATGAATGTGTTTTTAATGTATTGTTCTGAGTAGCATTATGTTCTCGAATTCCGTAGTTGCCTGAATGTAAATAGAATGTCCCGTAGTTGCCTGAATGTGCTGAACGTATGACTCTGTAAGTGGGCGGAGCGTGCCCTCGCCAGTCAAGAACAACAACAACAAGATAGGCGCGGGGCGTTCCCTCGCTAGTGAGGAACTACAGCAACAGCTACAACAAGTTGGTTTAATGGTGTCCCTGAAGAGAGAGTTTCCAATATTGAAAAATCAAAGCTCAGAGAAATCCTTTCATGAGTTGAGGGATCAAACTAGACAGAGCGGAGAGGAGAGGAGAGGAGAAGCCTACGTGACTATCGAGGCGAGCCTACGTGACTCTCGAGGGTAGATCAAGGAGCGACCAGTGGACGGACCGCTTCCCTGTTGTTTACATGTTTACATTGAGAGATCGAGATTGATCGAGATTTATTCTTTTAATAAACTTTTTTTCCACATCTTGAATGCATTTTCATCTTGAATTCTCAGAGTATGTCTCTTATCGGAAGGAAATCTGGTGTTTGGGAGTATTTCAACCGGCTAGATGCTAACGAAGCCGAATGCAAATTGTGCGCTGCGGATGGGAAGAACAAGAAAATCAGAATCAAAAACTCTTCTACGACAGGCCTTCATTGTCATCTCAAGGCTCACCACTCTCTTCAATACGCCAAAGTGATCGAGAAGAAGGTGAGTCCCAGTTGCTCTTCAAATTCGGTTTATAATCTTTGTTTTTAATCTTCATAAATCAGGATCTGATGAGCAAGAGGTCCCGTATGTGCGCGGAGTTCGTTGCTGAACACGCTTCGGTCTCTCCGGGAATCTTTCACTCCAAGTCGTTCCTCGCTTTCTTCCCTGAGTCGGAATGGCCAACTTTTCCATCCAGAACCACTCTCACCGACTCCGTCATTCCTGATATGGTGAAGGAGATCATCGATCGGAATAGACAGGTATTTTTGTTGATTTTTGTACAAGTGTATCTGTAGTGAATTCTGAATTCTTCATTTAATTTTCTGATAGAATGATTTTGGAAATTTATAGATTTATTGCGGACAAGAAAACATTATTGTTCGCGCATTCCTAGAGCGTTGTTATCGTTTATAAATGGGCGGAGTTTGCCCTCGGTTGATTGGCGAGGGGAAATGCGACTAAACTTAGGGGGCGGAGCTTGCCCTCGGTTGATTGGCAAGGGATGAGATTGGAGGGATATTCAATTATTGTTCGATAAAGTATGAGTAATCCTTATACTATTACTGATCCATACGTGGAACGTCAGTGTATTTAATACACGGCGAAATATAAATGGTCGAAAAATACGACCTCATAGACAAGGTGCGTGCTAGTGACGGGTACGAAAAGCCCATCCGAAGCAGTTGCCCCCCCCCCCGCTACCTTTCGGGGAAGGGAGCTTTTCCACTTAGTCTTCAATAAAGCGCGCGCACTAGGGGGGGGGGGTTAGCGGACCCCGTTACCGTTTAGCCAACCCTTACTCACAGGATCTGGCCGGCATCACTGTTTCTCTCGTCACGGACGCTTGGACGTCGAAAGGAGCAAAAGTATCCCTTACGACGGTTCTAGCCTACTTTATTACGGAGGATTTCAAAATGGAAGGACGACTAATTGCTGTTCGAAAGTCGACTGGACCACATACAGCAGATGCCATCCAGGCGCTGCTCGAGAAGGTACTCAATCGAGTTATGTTCCTTTGATAATACAAGTGTTCTTTCAGATTATCATCGAATACGGTCTTACCGTAACTGCCATCGTATCCGATTCAGCTGCGAATGTGAGAAAGGCTGTTAGACAGATGGGATACAGAAAGTTTGTTTGTCTTTTCATTAAGATTTTCTAACAATATTGGTTCTAGTCCTCGGTGCACAAACCATCAATTGCACATTATGGTATCTCGTGGACTGGCGGCTTGGAAAGGCGGATCATCAATTAAGAAAGTAAAAGAATTTGCAAGATCTCTCAATACATCAGCGAACACTAGGGACTTTTATTTCTCGTAAGTTTTTATTCTATAAGTCTACTTTATCATCCATTGAAATTAACTATAGCGCATGCGAGGCAGCGAACCTGCGAGCGATCACGGTGCCCAACTCGGTTGATACCAGATGGAACAGTGAGCTGAGGATGATCGATGCTGCACTCAAACAGGTATTCTGATTTTGATTAGTTTTTCATCAGTTTAATTATTCTAGATGTCTGCCGTCAACTCGAGTCTCGAGGAGCAGAAGAAGCGAAAGATCTCTGACAGTGAACTGCATACTCTTCAGCAGACTTCTAAAGTGCTCTCCCCCTTTGATCGATTTACGAATGAGGTCTGATGCTATGCATGCTTTACTGTTGTAATTTATACTTTTTCAGCTTTCGAGGGAAGGAAATATGCTCAGTGAGTCGCTGTTCGTCCTACAAGGAATCAAGGTTCATCTTGAAAAGTGAGTAATTGTTCCATTTTATTTTCCTTATTGCGGCTTTACAGTATTATCGCAACGGAGAGTGGAACAATTCGTCAGTTGGCCAAGCACATCAAAGTGGATTTGGATAAGAAATGGTCAAATTACTTCGAGGACGCTGAAGTGCTCCAGTCGGCATTTTTTGATCCTTCAGCCATTTATAATTTCAAAAATGAAGTGGATTGGAAGGACGTATCATCTAAGTTCACTGGTCAGTTAGACCACTTACAATCATGCGGAGCATTTGTTCAGGTTCTTCAATTAGTACATCTGCCCCTGTTCCGATTCCGTCCGGATCAATGTCCTATCGCAGGTCAGTCAAACTTACAAGAAACTGTTGAATGCAAATAGCCGCAACATTTGTCGCTAGTATCTATCTCTACTTTACTCAGAACCATGATTTTAGAGCTGCAATCTATGGCAACCTGCAGTCGAATTTGCCCACTCCTTCTACTTCATCTGTCACAACCAACACTAGTGCCAGTGCGCACAGTCTCGACGCGGAAATCTCATTGTATCTCGATCGTTGTCTCCACGGTATCGATGTTAATCAAGATGCTCTCGATTTCTGGAGGACTCAGCACAACCATTTTCCGAGGTAAGGCGTATTAATCGATTTGCCAATCAATGAAATAGTACTTGTAGGCTGGCCATTCTCGCTCGCGAATATCTGTCTACTCCGCCCACTTCGGTATCTGCCGAAAGAGTCTTCTCTGCAGCAGGTATTTTTCAATATTTGTTTGCTCTTCAATACTGTAGTACGAATGAAAACTTCGGACATGCGTTTGTTTCTCAGGTTTGATCTATCGGAATCACCTCAAAAATCGCCTTTCTGCTGACCACGCTGAAGAAATTCTATTGTTAAGACTGAACTGCTTCGGCAACTTGAGGTTTGATTGATGGCAATTCGGAAAAAAATACTTATTATCTCAGGGCCAAATCTATTGGTGACGAGCGAGTTATTGTGAAGCAGAAGGACTTTCATGTTGAGGAAGAAGTTCTGGGAGAGTTGGAGGAGGAAGAAGAAAGGGAGATGGAGTATGAAGAAGAAGAGGATGATGATGGCTCGAGTGAAGCGGGAATGAGTTCTAATGAAGATGAGGAGGAAGAGGAAGAAGAAGATCAGGCCGATTTGAATGGTCTCGGTTCCCCGGACGAAGAAATGTCCGAAATTATGTGATTTTCTTTGGTCGTAGATTTTTCTGCTCTAGAATTTTTTGCACTAATTCAATGTTTTATATTAGTGCTTTGTTAATTTTTCTCTTCAGAAGTTTTTTTCTTTTCCCGTTTTGCTCTCCATTTCCCCCTTCGTCTCTTTCATTTGTTATTTTGAAATCTATTGAAGTTTCATTTATCTTTAAAATTCACTTATTGTGTTATCGTTGCAGCCCTACCCTGGGAGAGATAAATACTTTAAGTCAAATAAAGTCATCGCTGCAATACTTAAGAACAGACAAGAACAGGGTGGATGGAATGAAGTGCAACGGAAGGGCTATGTTTTCAATTTATCTATAAATATTGTCGTTATAAAATGTTGGCTTGACAAGCAAGATTGCAAGATCTTGTCAAGAAATAACTCAATTATCCCTTCTTGTCAAGAACAACGAGTTGTTTTTCAAGATCTTGGTTCTTGAAATGATCTTGAAATTGAACATTTTTCGTCGTTTTGCGTGGATGGACCGGTCGAAGGGGGTCGGCGCGAGCGGAAAATGATCAACCGATCTTGGCAATTTCATCAACCTTGAAATACTCTTGAATCTTGAAATGATCTTGAAAAGAATTGGCAATTTGCCAAGTCTTGCCAAGATCATTCTACGCCATTCCAATCTTGAAATGCTGTTTCAATCTTGACAAGCCAACCCTACTAAGAAGAGAAATGAAAAGAATCGGCTAAAAAAATCGGCGCCACAATGATCTTCCTATTGCTTTCAATTATGATCCTTTACTCCACATTTACATGCTATCGTATCTGTATTTAGCCGCCACAGGGGAAGTTTCCACGTTAACAATAAATTAATATAATCTCACATTAGTCTCAACAAGAGCTAGTAATTTTGTAAGAAAAGATCGAAATAGAGGTCACTTTACGACGGCTGAGGGAGAGGGATGAGGAGGGGAGCTGCGATGGGAAGAGGGTGTGCGAGACTATTGAGCGAGAGGGGGTTTCTCAATACTATTGACAAAGTCAATACTATTGACCCCCTCTTCCCTTCTCCCCCTCTCCCTGTCAATACTATTGACAGGGGCGGGGAGGAGAAGGGAAGAGGGTCAATACTATTGATATTGAACCTGCAACCCTACTGCACGTTGTAATGACTATTGAAAAACATATTTGGAATCCTTGCATCATTCCCGTCCGATCTAGGGCACTCTCCCCGCGCCCAATTAGCTCAATGAGAACTTCCATTTTACATGATTATTTTTGTAATTCATAAAAAATAAAGTTTACAGCCTAAATTGACATTGAATTCTACTTCGGGAGCCAAACTCGCGAATTTTTGGCTTTCCTGGTAACAGAGTAAATCGAGAAAAACCGTTTTCGACGTCACGTCATCTGGAGCCAACGGGACGTCGACATGAAAAATGAAAATGGCCATCGTCATCAGCACCCTCAAGAACCCCAGAACCCAAAGTTTCAGAGAATCGAATTTTTTGAGCTGTGCCAAACGCATCCAGATTTGTCCGACTCTCTCGCAAACGGCCTCTTATTACTCCAAATCTCATGCTCTCTTCCGTATTTCTGATTCGCGTATCACAAAAATTAGTATCATCAATAGAAGGAAGCGCAAGGGATGACCAGTAGGTCGGCGCATTTTTCACTTCGCAATGCACTCTCGCCGTTCAGGAAGGCATGCAAATCGGAGGAGAGGTTTGAAGCTTGCCTCTGCACACCAGAACCGGCTTATACAGGGGGCCGGCACCTGATCCGGCTCTAACTGTTAGTTTCACAGCAGCCTACACCGTCAGTAAAGGGTCGTAGTCGAACTGCAACCGAAAAATATGCACTGTTTCTGAAGCTTACCCCGATTACAATTCTGAATGAGTATCAACGGACGAAATCGGGACATGTTTCGGAAACATTTCATATTCCGAAATCGATTTGCTGTCGGGTTACGGTGACAGGAAAAATTGTGGTATGAAATAGGGTTGGCATTTCGGTGTTTGCAACGTTTCCAAAAGCGTTTCCCTAGGCAGCAACGTTGCTACTGCCCTCACCCTACCATTGCAGCGTTGCAATGTCGCAATCGTTTAGCCAAAACTAGTATGAAAAGGTTACCCACCTGCGTCATCCTCACCGGGCCCTGCACATCGTCCAGTTCGACCATTCCGATGTGGTCCTCCACGTCCATCTCGGTCGTGCCCTGCAAACGCGGCAAACAAATCAGCATATTTTGCGAGACCATTTGTCAGTATCTCTTCAATTTAGGGTTACCGGATCGGTATAACGGCGCGAGAGGGGCGGGATGTAAAGAGGATGCGGTAAGTGCTCTCTCACCGGTCAGAGAGGCGAGAGAGAGAGAGAGTGTGTGTGAAATGGAAAAAAGGTGACCCGTATTTCGAACTATACTTTGAACAAAAATGAGGTAATTGGAAGCCGGGCGAAGACGTGCTCTGATCTTCCTCAACCTTTCCCACTCCCTTGCACAGAGTGCCGGAGCTACTCTGCACTAGGACTGGGCCAAGAAATAAGCAGCTGGTCTGTATTTCGCACACTACCGCGCAGTTGTCAAGAGAATGCGTGAAATGAGCGAGAGCGAGTTCGACACAAGCAACGTTGTAAGGGAGTTGTAAGGGAGTTGTGAGATCCTGTGAGATGCCGCGCCCTAAGACCATAACACGAGACACGAGGATAGTCGAACAAGGGCTCAGTGGCTCAGTGGTTAGCTCAGTGGTTAGATCACCCATCAATTGAACGGAAGGTCGTTGGTTCGATTCCAGCAACCTCCATTGGTTTTTGCACACTTGTCTGACATCCCACAACGTACCAGAAGGGTAACGTTCTCGGCGGTGAGGAAGGTGAGCACTCGAGGGTTTTCCTCGGCCGATGAAACGAGGCGTAGACATACGCCACACGTGTGGTTGTCTGCGGGAAACGCACGGAACTGCAATGCGATTAATGGTGCTCGAGTCGATCGAGTCAACATCCCCCATCGACTCCAGATAATTTATTGCCAACACTTGCAAGAGTATCATGCATGAATTACCACGGCATGAGCACTTCCCATAGTAATGCACCCTTTTTTATTGTGACTATCTGTACAAGCAAAAACTGACGTCGAGTCTGCACCGGCCCTTCACTTGATAGTTGAAGTTGGCGGTGATTGTACCGTCCGAAGCCACCTGAAATTTCAGGATTTCGATTAGATTAGGGGTGTCTTGGCAAGAAATGACTCTCCTCATTTCGCGTGCTCTCTCGCCTCTCTGACAGGTGCATGAAATGAAGAGACCATTTCTTGCCAAGCCATCCCTAGATTAGATTAACTCTAGAAGTTCCACCCCTCAAGGGGAACGGAAGAACAGTAGTGACAGTGCAGACTAAATTTGTTCTATCCTTCCCACTTGAACTAAGCATTGACGGGAATGAGATTTTTTTGTATCACAGTGAATGTTCTGCCAAATACATCACAAATTGTCATTACTAAATGTCATTACTATTGTCAAGTGAAAAAGTCACAAATTATCAATTGTCACATACCTCCGCGAACTGAGAGAGTTCCGTGTCAATCTGCTTCCTGTCAGTCCTGAACATATGATCTTTGTGTTTTTGCGTCGGAAATGTCAACATGGTGCATGACAGCCGATATTTTAACTATTGTCAAGTGAGATGGGGACTGGGTAGGTTCATGCTGGGGAGGGTGTATTGGGGGGTAGGGTTGGCTAAATGATAACGATATTACGGGCTCGCTACGAGCGAGAGAGCGTAGCGAGCCCGCTATGCCTCGCTATGCCTCGCTACGAGATCGGACGGGCTAGAACACGGCGAGAGAGCGTGTGAAAGGAAGAGGGTCTCTTCCCTTCTCGTTGCGAGGGATAGCGAGGCGTAGCGGGCTCGTTATCCCCCCCCCCCCTACGCCCTCTCAAACGTACGTAGCGAGCCCGTTATGTGACCGCTCCCTATAGCGAGCCCGTAAACCTCATTTGGCCAACCCTAATTGGGGGGGGGGGGTACGGAAGGCGAGACTTGCGTGGAGAGATTGAGTATGATGCATAACTCAATTTGGGTAAGGTTACACTGCGGGAAGAGGGGGGGGAGGTTAGATGAGCTACGGTATCTATGTGAAACACAATTCGGGGAAAAAAATTAGGGGGCGGAGGGAAAACAAAAATGATTTCTTACTGCATGCATGCACGGCTTGTTGACCCTGATTCTGTCGATGCCCCCGAACTCGGAGGCGTTCCAATGGATGTCCGGATGCACGTACGACTGCAATATAATGCTAATAATGCTAGCAGCAAAAAGACAGAAACTGGCGCTCGCTCGATGGATCGTTCGAAATAGGGCTAATCGCTAACACTCGCTAAGCGCAAAATGCGGAGACGATTGAACATATTTCGTAATACGATACATTTTATGAAATGAGCTTGAAGCTCTGCAAGCCTTGCTGTAAAAAGTATCGAAAATATTAAACTGGTCGCAAACGTACGTAGACGGTCTTGACCTCCAGCCACAATGATTGCTCCGATTCTTGCTGAAAATGGCATATTTTAATTTTTGTGGCGAACAAGAAAAATACTGATCAATGTCCAATTCGTTGGCATTTCTCTCTACGTTTGGCATTGCATTGATTTGCTTCTACCTTCTGAGGCAGTTTGGCGCGCGAATGCGAATAAGCACGAGATTTGATACGATGAACAATCGCTCTCTTCATTACTCGCACTCTCTCGTCGTTAAAATCGACAAGAGAGCACGCCGATGGAAGAAAGTGGTTCCTCGCCCTGGCCGTCCTGCCAAACATCACAGCATTCTCCTCCGACAGAGAAGGGGGAGGCCTAATCGCTCACTTTGCATGAATCGAACTGCAAGGCCTGGGCGGGAGGAGAGACCACTCTCCCCGCTCATTTTGAATTTTTCGCGCCGGCGGGAAAGATTCAAAAATTTCCCCTTGTTCACCCTTATCTGGAGAGAACAATGGGGGTCAGAACGCTGTGACATCGAAGAGCCACTAATTGTAAGTATCTGCTTGTACTCCTTCTGCCGTTGGGGTGGTCCCACCCTCAGCAGGAACCTAAGCCTAAGCACTAAGCACTAAGCCTGAACCATAACATAAAGATGCTAAGCATTCCCTTTGAGGCTAAAGCTTAGGCGCTTAGGCTTAGGTTCCTGCTTAGTGCTGTTTAGGAGTGCTTAGGAGGGTGGGACCACTCCAACGGCAGAAGCGCCGTGAATGCTTACCACGGAGAGCATGGAAATCGCCTGGGCGATGACCGTAACGTTCAGCTGAAGTCCTGCAATATATTCTTTTTCGAAGTTGTCGAGAACTAGAGAAAGCCCTAGGAAATGTCTAATATCTACCCAACGAAATGGCCCTGATTCCGCACACTCCATATGCGTTGAACCACAGCGTTGTAAGGACATCCCATTCCCAGGGAATGAAGGTACGTGTACCAAAACACTCACTTATTATTATTACATCTCAAAATTTGTCCAAGAGAGGGATGATGGCGAATCTAATTCAATCACTCAAACACTTCATTCACGACTAGTCTCACAACTAGTCGACTAGTCTTTTGGCAATGAGTTGCAGAGCGCAAACTTTGCTATTGCGCACGAACCGGGCTTATTCAGGTACGGATTCGTCGAGGCATTTTCGAAGGGCGCGATAAGTGCCTGCAGGCGCGCTCTCGGCGGGTCACCGTCATCGATTGCGCCGGAGAAGAAGAGGAGAAGCGGACTGAAGAACCAGTACATCGCGGACCGGGTAGCGCTGCTGGTGAGGGACCGACGAGTGAGGCGCGATGGGGAAGCTGCTGTATTTGATTACGCAAACATTGGGCCCTTCGTACAATTAATTAGTCCCTCCTGCCTCGGGTACTGCGGCGGCGGCGGCGGCCTAAGAGAGTTTGTGGGATGAGGAGAGGCTAGTGGGGGCTCGGGTTACGCTGCTGACACCTGACTTCCTCTTTCGGTAGAGTTTGAAATATCGTCTCTTCATTTCGCGCACTCTCTCGCCTCTCCGGCCGGTGAGAGAGCGTGTGAAATGAAGAGACGATTACGCCCCTATTTTGAATTCTTGGGCGCATCCCTTCCAATTAAGCGCGTTATTACTCGCCTGTGTGCAAACATGGGATGAGGGCGACGCCATCTCAATTTTACACGCTCTATCAGCCGTTGCGCGTCCACTCGGCGAGCGGGGGGAGCCGATCAAGTGTACTAGTAGTATGTGCAAGCTCCTAGGGAGGAGCGGATCAAAGATGGCTGTATCAGGGTGGAGACAGCGTCTCTTCTCTGCCCGTGCTCTCTCATCTGTAGACAAAATCGAAGAGAAAATGACAGATTTGAATTGAGGAAGAGGGAATTCAAATCTGTCATCTTCTCTTTGACTTTGTCCACAGCATGACACGCATGCTCATCTAACGAGTCCTGCTGCTTGGAGAGCATGCTGGGCCGCTGCCCGAAAGACATATGCTGTGGAAAAAGTCAAAGAGAAGATTACAGATTTGAATTCCCGCAATTTCATATCTCGTCTCCCAGTGGTGCTAGGCACTTGAAATTTGGATTCTGGGGTGGTTTTTCAATTTACACCCCAGAACCCAAATTTCAAGTTGCTATCTATACGGGGAGCTGAGATATGAAATTGCGGGAATTCAAATCTTTCCTCTCCTCCTTGACTTTTTCCAAAGCAATAGAGAATTTCCGGAAAAGGAAGTATTGCGTATGAGAGTTCGCTTCGCATTTCTCTGGCGATCACTTTTACGTTCTTTACGAAACCTCTTACCAAAATCGAAGAATCTATCAAGTATAATCTCAAACACGTTATTCACAATTGTGTCCGTTGTGTCCACCCCTCTCCTAACAGTTGCTTACAAGCTTGTCTCATATTCCGAGTTCGATCAACTCAACTCAACATTTCTTTCTTTTTTTATTTATTATTATTATTTTTTTCCATTATTTTCCCATCAATCCTTCAGAAAGTTCTGATCATTTACAAGGTCGAACAATTGTTGGGCGATACGTTTATTCCGGAAGTTTAGACATGACGGATAGAGTTCGAAATACGGGTAATCGTCTCTTCATTTCCCACACTCTCTGGGCGGTCAGAGAGGCGAGAGAGTGTGTGAAATGAAGAGACGATTACCCGTATTTCGAACTCTAATGACGGACAACTGAGGAAGGAGAAGGGGAGCAGAGCGTTGACGAGTAGATGAGCTGATGAACGAAGGGAGTTGTCGCATGCGATTACTTGCCGGCCTGCAATTGCAATAATTTAGTATTGCTAAGTTGGCAGACCAGTTTGAGAAGGCCATTCCATTTCGCCATTCTCTTTCGTCGGTTAGCAAGGAAGGAGAGACCGTGCAGGAATGCAGAGAAGAGACTAACAGCTAGGGCTGACACATGAAGAAATACTCTCCTCATCTCTCTCGTTGAGCAGATCGCAGAGATCATAAGGAAGAATCTTCATTTGGCAATCCTACTAAGAGCACAGCATTCGTATCCCCGCTGTTCTCTCCAGACAAGGGTGGGCAATACAAATTTGTTTTGCGCCAATATCCCGCTTTCTTCGAAAACACGAAATGTTTCTGAAACATATTCCGAGTTCAAATGAATGAGAATCGCGATATGTTTCAGAAATATTTCAAGCTAGCAGTTGGACCATATCCAAATCTGCACCCTTTTGTGTCGGGGTAGAATGTTGTGAGTACTTACTGCTATAGCTCGAGAAATGATACCGACGTCTCTTCATCTTGCACACTCTCTCGCCCGCCCGGTCGACGAGAGAGAGAGTGCGGTATCATTTCTCGAGCTCTACTTACTGCCCAAGCCTCGGCTCTTCCGCCTCCAGCGGACACGGCAACGAGAAGAGCGGCGAGGACGGCGAGCATGATAACCACTGCGTGCTTCATCTTCTGCAACATGCTTTTATTACTAATAACCTTTTTTCGCGTTAATATAGAGCGGTGACGATTTGTTACACAAAAGAAGAGGACGTTTCAGCGTATCAATAGAAAGGAGTCGAGAGGCGTGCTGAGACCGCTCTTTCGTTGATGACGCGCTAGTGCGCACATCGGGCCGCAGCTCTCTTCATTTCACTCTCTCGGCCGGTCACGTGCGGAGAGAGTGCGTCAAACGAAGAGGCGGCGCGACCCGAATTGCGCGCTCTAGTTTGCGAGTTAACACTGAAAAGCGACGATTTACTACAGAAGGGGTGGTGGCCAAAATGGCGTGTCTAGAGGCAGGCGGTTTCTATTACTAGTAATGACGCTCTCAGTCATACAGACGAGAGAGAGCATGCAAAATGGTGTGCCGACTGGAATGAGCGTCGTCGAACGTGTAAGGAGGGAGTGTATGAGTGGCTCTTCGCCAGCCTTTTCATAGCTCATCGCGGTCACACTCCGACATGGTCACGCATAGGGTTGGCTTGTCGAGAAATGACTCTCTTCATTCTACGCGCTCTCTCACTTCTCGGATCGGAGAGAGAGTATGCGAAATGAAGAGACCATTCTCGATAATTTCTCGATAAGCCAACCCTAGTCACGCACGATGCTCCTCCTCCCTCCCTCTTTACGCGCCTCTCCCTGCTCTAATTCTCTCCTCATTCTCCAATCAAAATACGGGTCGCCCTCTGCTCATTTAACACACGCTCTCTCGCCTCTCTGACCGTCGAGAACGTGAATTTCAAACTGGCCTCCCTGTCCATTATCCTTCGTCGACTCTTCACTGCAGCTCACTCTCTAATCGATTTGGCGAGCTGCATGCTGGATCGCCGAACCAAACAGCAAAAAAACAACAACGGAAGCAAAGGCGGCGGAGAGGGAATCGCATGCAGATTATAGGTTAATAACACAAGATTATAGGTTAATAACACAATAAATAAAATAGAGATACCACACATCGTCTAGCGGGCACTTTTTCTGTTTTCATCCCCACCCCTCTTTCGGCCCACAGCATTCTGACTCCCATTGTTCTCTCCAGAAAAGGGTGAACAATGGGATTAAGATTTGAATTTTCCCGCCACACCGTAATCGGACTGCAAATCGATATTAGAATATGAAATGTTCCTGAAACCTATCCGGATTTCAACCGTTCAGAATGAGAATCGGGATAAGTTTCAGAAACATTTCATATTTCAAGTTTGCAGTTTGACCACAACCCTTGTCTGTCGGTATTGAATGCTGTGGGCCCAGTCAGAGTACTTCGCCTCAGCTGCCGCATATAATAACCGATTCGACTAAACGATTCTCCAAAATTGTTTGATTAGAAAGAGCTCAACGCAGATTTAGCAAAGATGGCTGCACAGATGGCAGCATTTAATTTAATTTTTAATTAATTAATTAATTAATTTAATTAATTAATAAATTATTTATCAGAATCATGTAGGATAGGTGTTAAGTTTTTTTATGGCAGCATAACAGCTCTCTATCCGAAGAGAGATTGGGCCAATGAAGATTAGAGCTCGATAAATGATACCGCCGTCTCTTCATTTCACACACTCTCTCGTCGACCGAGCTGGCGAGAGAGTGTGCAAAATGAAGAGACTGTGGTATCATTTCTCGAGCTCTAATGAAGATGCGAAATAGCGCAAGAGATTGAGAGAAATGGTGTGGGCAGATGGTCGACAATGCCGATACCGATGCCTCCTGCTACAGATGCCGATCCTGCCCTCGTAGATATATCAATCACCCAGAGAGAAATCCTATCGCTCTGCCGATCACGATCGAAACACGCTTTTTAAATTGGGCTATGCAAACCACCAATTTCGATTTTTACTATGTTTAAAATGTTGTCAATGGTCGTCCTGTTGCACTTTAAAATCACTTTTTTTGTTATAATGCGCATATTTGGCCATGTTGATGATGAGTTGTGCTGCACCATAACCACCTCTCTGAGAACGGTCACACTTACACTCGAAGCGGTTTCGCTCTCACTCAAGGCTAAACGATCCCATTTCCCCATTCAATAGCGATTCTTCCATTCGCTGTCTTTTTGTGTGTATCTAGTGTGCGATACGTCAATAAAGAGGTTGATCGGTAATTAATAAATATATTCTTCATAAATGAAAACAAATATCGGCAAAATAATAGATTTTCAGGTATTCATACGACAGGCCGATATTCGAAAGCCGGTTTTTCATAAGACAAATATTGACGACGAATCCGAGAATAGACGTAGACGAAGGTTCCCCTATGGTCAGAATGAAATGAAAAAAATATATCAGTGCGTTCGCCTAAGAATCGCCACTTTCGTCAAAAATACGTACAGTAAAAAATGAGTCGTTGATTTTTTCACATATTTCGATTTCCCTAAAGGTCCTCTATCGATTTCAGACCTTTACCTTTCAGATTTCAGTCATTCTCAAGTGACTGCGATCTTAACTTGCTTAATTACAGTAGGCCAAATTTGGGTACTTTTTAAGGTTTTTCTAACCTATGACAAATAAATTCATTCTGGATTGCACGTTACGGTACACTAATACATGGCATGATAATGTAAAATAAGAACCCTATGACAAATTATAGAAGAATGTGTTGCCAAAGATACATTGAAGTGACTATTTGAAAATGAGGAGTGTACTTTATTTTTCATGATTCCAAAAATTTGCATATTCATGTAAATTTCAATCGAACTTTTCTCGATAACGAGGAAATATATGTTTCTAATTTTTTGATATGTTGTAGCCAATGACCAGAGCTGTGCAACGCGCCCGGTCTCGACGCGTGGTTAGTTTGGCTTCGTTGTTAAATCCTCAAAGAATATGAAATTCCTAATCGAGAAAACCCTCAGTTCACCCTCTTAACCTCTCATTTCGCGTCAATAAGGACACCCGTGCGGCGTGGAATGAGGAGATTCGATCATTTCACGCCGCACGGGCTCCTTATCAGACCAATGTACGGCATACCCCTCAATTTTTCCAAAATGTTCACTATTTGAACGGGTCACCGCCATCTCAAAGTTCCTCACGGAAATCGGCGCTCAGCTATGGTCGTGATTCGTGATGCCGAATCTGCAATATGAGTTGTCCAAAGACTTCTTCCCAAGCAATGAAGATAGTTCGGGGAATCCGGAGATGACCTAACCAGATCTCAAGGAACGACTTCTCGCTATTGATTGCAACGCCGTTCCGACTACCAATACCTTGGACTTGTAGTTCTCGGCTGTTCTAGCGTTTCTCGATTTTTGCCGACGCACTCAGCTCCTATCAAATCGGCTAGTGATGCCGGGAAAGGAGAGCATAGGAAATGGCTGGACAGTTTTATCCGAAGTCAATTCAAGCAAGCGTTCCCTGAAACACACAGTGTAGTTTCAACCAAGCGGTAAGTGCATAGTTTGTTCTTTGCGAGAGCAGAGAATGGCGCGCGTTTGAGTCGGAACCTTCGAGTGTTTGCAGTATCGCCAAAAAAAAAACGGGGCTGACTCGTCGCGCAACGGGGGCAAAACATGCGAAATATTTGCAGAGACGAGGAAACTGATCCGAGAATTCGTGGAATGGTTGCCGCCTTCTAACATTTGCCACGTTGCCAGGGTCGCTGAATGGCTCCTGTTCTTCGTATTTCAAGCTTAGGTTTGCGCCGTAGCATTTCTTCCTGAAGAAGCGCCTTTCGTTTTCCCTGTCCCTTACGTACCAACTTTTCCCGCCGCATGCACTCGTCGACGCCAGTTCACTAGAGATCGAGAAATAACACCGCCGTCTCTTCATTTTGTGCACTCTCTCGCCCGCACGGTCGACGAGAGAGTGCGTGAAATGAAGAGACGTCGGAATCATTTCTCGAGCTCTACAGTCCACCTCACCTCTTCTGTGTTTCTTGCATCTCTCCCTCGCCGTTGGCGACCCACGAGCGTTGTGTGCGCGCAAATTTTTTCGAAGAGAGAGCGGTTCACTTAGAGACCGCAAGCTCCGCCCACTTTGAGAGGACAGGGAATCGCTCAAAACCTGCGCAAGGGCGCTACTCTGCGAATTTTCAACTAAATCAATCGATCAAAATTGATATGGATAGGTCTCAGGTGCCTTCACAAATGATCCGTGGAGCAGCTGGATCAGACAACTTTAAGATGTTAAAAATCGATAATGAAACGACGATGATAGGTGAATTAAGCACTTCCCATGAATGTGATGTGCTGCTCCTCTCGTTATCCATTCTTCTGATTTTTAGAAGACGATTAGAGAAGGAAAAACAAAGATCGGAAGTGTTTTCGAATTGTAGCGCCTTTTAAAAGATCGACAGTACGCGCGTAATGCTAGTCCGACCTACGGTGTTTATCGTGTCCGCGCTTCCAAATTGCGTCTCTTCCCTTCTCCCTCTCGCGCCCCCTATGCAAATCTGCGCTAACTCCGCCCCCTCGCACCCCCTTCCTATCGCTGTTCTCTAACCCGTCGTGAATAGCACGCGCGCTGCCTAGGTAAGGGGCGAATTCTCCCAATAATTGTCTCTCACGACTCAGCGAAGCTATCGCCGTCGAACTTTGGGAATGCGCTTGGAATAAGCTCCGCCCACTTTTGGCTCGTCCTGGTTTCGGCCATTTCGCTGTTGTGTCCCGCTCGCATGGTTTATGGCTCATAACTCGGTTCAGAGATGAGATATCGACAAACGGTAAAAAGTATGATCTTATTTAGACCAAGAGGGATACTTTAGGTACCCAAACATGCCCACACGATAAATTCGGTTAACCACGTTGCGGTCCCTAGGTTCACTTGCCTTTTTTTGCTAGCTTCACTTTCCGGAGTACAATTGCATCAAAAGTTGCCAGAACTGAGTGAAATCGAGTGAAGCCAGAACTGAGAACCCGTGCACCCCTTCGCAGCTGTTCCTCTCAAAATTATTCTCCTTGTGGTACCTTGTTCCTGCCAGAATGGCGCCATGGTTCCGTACCACCCCCCCCCCCCCCCCCCCCCCAGATCGCACCTCTTCAAGCGAATGGACAACTCCAATGGATTCACAATGAATATATCCGATGCAAAAAACGATTTCCGGCTTAAATTGAGTGGTTTTCTCGCTTCACGTAGTTGGGCTACTTCTTAGCGTATTTCGTAGCGTGGACACACACAAAAAAAGATAAAACGTGAATCGCAACTCGAAAAAAGATATTCCAATTAATGACACACAACTGCATTTCACAATGTGAGTATCGTTTCCTGCAACTGTGCATCGCAAACGTGAACACGTTGCTGTCCATGGAACAGCAAATTAACAAAAATAGCATCGGAATAAAACAATGACACCCAAATACAGAACATAATCTCTCGAAACAATATTTTTTCTTTTTTTTTCAGTTTGAAGTTGCTGTGTGTTGTTGATTGTTTCGACTGTTTATGTTAATTATATCCCATTTTGTTTCAGAATATTCGCATTCTTTCTTTCTCATCGTTCGAGCGTTAAACTTGTGCTCGAAATGCGACTGAAGATGGGAGGGTTAACGGCCTTAATTAGAGTGGAACCTCTTTGCGAAGTGTGATCAAATGAGCGAATTACCGTGTGATAAGGAGTTTGAGAGAAAACCTGATGCGCTGCTTTACTGACCCATAGTTCTCCCCAGATAACGGTGAACAATGGGATTAACTTTGAATTTTGCGTGTCCCACCCATGCAAATGGCCCCCCTTCTCTGTCGGAGAGTATGCTGGGGATAGAAATGGTAGCGCAAAACAATCCGTGAGATGGCACATTCGCCGGAACCTGGGTGATGTTTGCCGTGTCGCAAAAAAGGGGCGGAACGGGGGCAAAAGACGAAATATTTGCAGAGCAGAAAAAAAACTGTGCACTGAGAATTTCCCAAAGGTTCCATTCCTTTGACATTTATCTTTGTTTATCGGGGAGCTTGAGAGCTGCATGTTCCGATGGACAAAACCTTCTCAAAGGTTCCATTCCTTTGACATTTATCTTTTTTTAAATATAAAATCAGTATAATCGGGGAGCTTGAGCGCTGCATGTTCCGATGGACAAAACCTTCCTCTACGTGGCATTCCTATTGCCGACTGAGGTGGAGAAGTTCGATTACGATTTCATTCTAAACGCAAAACAGGCCGAACCGCGCCGCTCCCCGCTCGAATCGGCTGTCAAATCGAAGCGGTCACACCGTGCAAATTGCTCAACAACAATCAGGGAAATTGAAGAGGGAGCGTGCGGGACAAGGAGATTCTTCACTCCATCTCTTCGCTGGATGATTTGTTTCTCTGTTGCCTCTTCATTGGATGTAGTGTTCTCGATGGGAGGAGGAGTCAATCAATCGCCTATAAATTGAGGTGGTCACCACCCCCGGCATTACAGCTGCATCAATTGTAGCTGTATCTCAACGTTGTCGCTTGGTTTGACCAAAAACGCGAGAAGAGCGATTAGACTCTCATTGCGCAATGAGAGCCGCTTGTGTTTTTTTTGCGTTTTGCGTTTCGCTACGTTCGTCTCGTTTTATTCGACGATGTCCATCCCCTGTTCTCACTTCAGATGAAGCTCTTCGCAATTATGATGCTCGTTCTCGCCTCCTTCTTCGCTGTAGCGATCGCAAGCGGTGGAAGCGCAGCTGAGATCAAATTCGTAAGTGAAAAAAATTTACAAAGTTCAAGCAATTTGCAGTTAGCAAAATGTCGAAAAGTGGTGCCAAAATAGTTCTCAACTAATAATTTTCAGGGTAAAAAGTAAGGGACGACCCCTCCTTCTCATCACTCGACTACGATGTCACAATAAACGCAGTTATTTTCCTAACGTTTCTTGCTGATTATGCGACAATCACTTAAATGTTCGACACAGCTAAACCAATTCATAAACACATTTATCATTTTGTGTTTCTATGATGTCTACGATACACGACTACGATATACGATACACATTCGATGCTCGTTGAGGAAACAGAACCGCAAGAATCTAGCTAGAGGGAATACAATAATTGTCGTTAACAGAATAAGAGAACAATATTACATTTACACTCGATGAATATAAAATAATTCGAAGGATATTTCAAACGTTACCGAAGAGAGCGCATTATTTCTCCGCTCTCAGAGGGACAGAGGGTCTTGATTAGTGATGGCTTGAAGGGCGCAACAAAAAGAATTAATACCGCATTGTCTTTCTTTGGCATTGAAAAAGGACCAATTTGAAAGAAGAAGAAGAAGTTCGGACATTCTGACACCTCACACTGCTGTTGAACGACACAGTCATATGCATTTTTTTGGAATTGGACATACTCTGATTTATGATGACTTATAGAAGAAAAAGGAGACCATAAATCATCATTCTCATCGGAAGACACATCTCCATGTAATAAGAGACAGGCCAGCGAGAATAGGCACCCAATGTTTGCCATGCGAAGTCATAATTTTGCTTCCTCGCAATTCAATATCGTAGTTGCGTCATCACTAGACTTTGAAATGCAACAAAACAACATTAACTATTGAAATCTCCCATTATTGCTCTCCTCATTCCGCGCTATCTCTCGTGCATGCGACTAGTTGTTTCGTCGCTATCTTTCAAAGTTTAACCATCACCTTCAGATATGCTGCTGAAGCTGCTGCTCGTCCTTCTCGCATCGCCCGCTTCGCCCCTATCGGCGGGCAAACGACTCCGGGCGTACGTGAACACGCTCGACCTCATGGCTGACCCGTTCGAAGACGAGGACGAGAACGGTATTACGCGTTTTTCACAAAACTTGACAATTAAATTGTACGCGCGTATGGGGAAATTGACGATTAACGGAAAAGGCGCCCAACCACACGAAACACGTTTAAATTGAGTTTTTGATACATTCTCACAATAGATTTTAGCTATCCACAATGAAAAAGTGTAGAAAAATATTGAATAAATGCGTATAAATCTAACATAAACGTTTTGAGTGTGCGGAATTACGTTATGTCCGGACTAATAACAAAAAACGCAGTAAATCACGATTAGAGCTCGAGAAATGATGCAGCCGTCTCTTCATCTCCCACACTCTCGCACTGGTCAGAGAGGCGAGAGAGCGGGTGAAATGAAGAGACGGCAACTCGTATTTCGAACTCTAAACGGTAACATCTCTACAATCACGATATTATCGCCTGCAAGACCGAGCGAGAGATGGGGTACTGTGGAAAAAGTGAAAGAGATGAGGGCTGTTTTGAATTCGCGCAATGCTACTTTAAATTTCGTTTCTGCGGTGGATATTGAAACCCACCCAGAATCCAGATTTGAAGTGACTACTACTACTGAGATTCAAAGTTGCGGGATTTCACATCTGTCCTTCACTTTTTCCACAGTATCTATCACGCACTCACTTCGCAAAGCGCTCTCGCTCTGTCTGCTTTAGACTGCGCGATATTCTATGTTGTTTACTAGACTCGATCACTCCGACCAAAAGCTAACATAAAGCAAGTGGGACAATTCGCTGGCCTCCCTGGCGGAGGCCACATCAGTGATTACGCAAATTGTTTCAGGTGGAACAGCCTAGAATCCTATGAGCTTACTTGTACGTGTGATCCCTACCAATTTTTTTGTGGGGAGGCGTTGCCACGATTTTGGTCGTTCAATTAGAACTGTTTACACTTTCAGGCCCGGCCCTGGTCGTGAATTTGACTGTTCACTCGGCTTCCCTTCTGAAAGTCGTGAGTATCTCCACGTACAGATTCAAGTACAAAATTAATAAATTAATAATAGTTTTTGTGCAAGTGCGAACACTAGACGACTGAATTAATTCAATTTATCAATTGTCACTGGGGTTCACTGATCATGGGAAAGTCCTGTTCATTTGTCCGAATGTAAATAATGTTCCACAAGATAGTTGGGCTATGATATACAATATATGTTTGATTATTTCGAAAACGGCATCATATATAGACAAAGAGGCTCGTTTCCAGACCCATAATGCGTCCTCTCCCCATAGCAATCGATAGACCAACCCTAGTTTTCGCCAATCTGTCACCTTACATTATCTTGTCACATCGGAGAGTCAGCTTAGTGTAATTTTCGAACATGCCATAGTTGTGCGCTCATTTCATTTTTTAAATATATTCTTTATTTCATTTTAATTTTGTTCAGCTCGAGAACGAGGCCTCGTGCAAGTGGGAGCTGAAGATGAGCTTCGTAAGTTTTTTCATATCATTTTTCCCCTAATCCTTGGAATGTGAACTACCAATGTCCTTTCGGATCAGTCCGACCGACGAAACCAGTTCCTTTTTTGGCGCAAATTCATACATTTCGGCCCGGCCTTACCTGCTGTGTACACCACCAGGCGTGATTGTCCCATGACACAACTGTGCAATCGCATTGATTGTGGAAACTAGTGATGACAAATCGGCACGAGCATCTCTCATTTCGAATGATCTCTCGTCGATCAGTCAGACGAGAGAGTATGCAAAATGAGGAGAGACGCATGCAGAATTCTCATCACTAGTGGAAACAACCACATTGCTGAAGAGTTCACCGAGGGACAGCGTAGACTCATCGCAGACATTCTGGAACCCGCTTCACGGATGGAACGCCTCGCTGTTCGACGGTATCGACTACATTGTCGTCAACGGAACTTGGCTGCCTGACATCACGCCCTGCCTCTTGTGAGTGCGCCTGCTCCCAATTAGAGAAATGATACTGCCGTCTCTTCATTTTGCACACTCTCTCGCCCGCTCGGTAGAGAGAGAGAGTTCGAAACGAAGAGACGGCGGCATCATTTCTCCAGCTTTACTCATCACAATGACGTCTGCGCGTCTTCTCATTCCGCGTGCTCTCTCGCTACTACAGCTCGAAATCGGCTCTTCATCTGACTCTCTCGCCAGTCAGAGTGACGAGAGAGAGAGGAAAGGAGAGACGATTTAACGTATTTCGAAAGCTACTGGCAACGCAGTTCGTGGAATGAAGAGATGGGCGCATGCGCCTTCCTGATATTCAGAAAGCAAATAGATTTATCGTCGAATTTCAGCACCGAGTGGAGCAAGAAGGTCGACGGAGCAAACCTGATAACGGTATTCTCTCTTGAACCCAAGATAAAATAAACTATTGGAAAGAGAAACTAATTTTTGATGTGGTCTTCTATTCACACGCCCGATCGAGGGATAATTTTTTAAAAAAAGAGGGAGGGAGAGTGCCTAGAAGGTGCGAGCTCTACCATTCAGCTATCGCACAACGGCACGGTCTCCACCAATCTCAACATCATCGTCACGGGCAAGTGCCCCATGAATGTGAGTGTGTCTTAAAGAGCTCGAGAAATGAGCCGCCGTCTCCTCATTTCACACACTCTCTCGTCGACCGAGCGGGCGAAAGAGTGTGGGAAATGAAGTGACGGCGGCTCATTTCTCGAGCTCTAGTGTCGTTCCATCACGTTATTTGTGACTGCGAACTCAATGCGGGTTTTTTTGAGACGAAAGAGTATTTTTTAGTGATAAAATTTCCCACACAATAATTGTATTGTTCTCATGAGCAATCGTTCGAATGTTGTCTCTCGACATTTGGATGAATGCAACCTTCATTCAACGTCGATTATGATTAGCTCATATAATTTCAGTTTGCGAGGCTCCCTCACGATTCCCACACCTGTACACCTTGCCTGAGCATAGCGTCGGCAGGCAAGTTCATTCAAAAAATTTCGCAGAAATAAACGTTTTACCGTCTCTAGGTGCCTAACAAGAATGGTGTCAACTTCTCTCAGTGCGCTATAACTTGGCCTGGAGTTCTCTTATTGAAATTAAATTGGACTTGAATTCCGAATTTCGATGCTTTTCTGCGATATTATCCCCTCATTCCTCACACACTTTCTTGCAACCTGAGCCCTCAAATCGCCTCGATCATATTATTGAAATTCTGGAGACAATTCCATCAAGATAGCTCCTGTATAACACAATCATAGTTTGGTTAATTTTTTCATTGTTTAGTTATCTCAAAAATTGTTATTTTTGTTCAGGGCGCTACCGCACGATCTTCAACGTGCAGCTCGCAGAGAGCATGACTCTCCAGGTTTGTTCTTTTCTTTTTTTTTGGAAGAGTCTCCAGCATGGCATGGTCAAACTGAATTCTGCTTGATCTCCGCATTCCCGACCACCGCTCACAGCATTATACACCGACAGAAAAGGGTTGTAGTCGAACTGCAAACTCTAAATATTAAATGTGTCTGAAGCTTATACCGGTTCTCATTCTGAATGGCGCCGAACGGTTGAAATCCGGATAAGTTTCAGAAACATTTTATATTCGGATATCGATTTGCAGTTCGATTACGGTGTGGCGGGAAAATTCGAAAGTTAATCCCATTGTTGGCCCTTTTCTGGGGAGAACAAAGGGGGTCAGAATGCTGTGCGCTCCAACTGTATCTCTTACAATCGCTCGCTATCTATTGTGTGTGTGCGCGCGCGGTAATGCCGAATTGCTTTAGACGGACACCACGTTTGTAATGATGCCTAACGTCACTGTTGAGCACTTCAACGACTCCCAAGGAGTCGTCACGATGCAGCAAGTAAGAATTAATTTTTTTATTTGGAAAAAAATCCGTTAAAGAGGCGAGTGCCATGCGAAATTAGTTGATATTGTTGAGAACTTGATCCGATTGGAATGAAACAATATTAAGAATCCGAAACTTGAAACTTGTATCGTACATCCACGCTGCGGCGATGTATTTGCGGTAGTTTCGGAGGAACACAGAGAAACTTTTAAAGGGGGCGTCCCACGAATATCTAATGAGTTTTCGATGTAAGATGATGGGCCGTAGGTACCCGATATCGTAAATGTGTCTAGCAATACTTTCAAGACTCTCCTTCCCCAACTTTTCGTTTGTCGGAATTTACTTGGTTAGAGTGACCACATTTTCAATTTAGAAGATACTCCTCCATAAACAGTGGATGATAGTACGCTCTCAGCCGACTCTCTTTTAAGGCCGGCATTTCCATAAGCTTCAGCCGAGTGCCCACATATTACTTACGAAGTAATATCATACCCAGTGAGTTAGCTCCTACTACGGCTTTTCCTACTAGTGCACTAAGTCATGCCCTATTAGAGAAATAGAGAGAGAGAGCGAGAGAGAGAGAGAAAAAGCCTTTGTTGTGATCTAGTGAATAGCAAAAAGATGATTAGCATGTAGATGAGCAGTACATCTACATTTTAGTTACCATCATCAACACCATCTTCCTTGCTGGGTCTGCCTTCGGAGAAGTGGTAAGTGTTTCGCTATTTATAAATCCATGCTAGGAAGGCAAGGCACATAACACATAACACATAAATCCGTTTTAGGCTCGATTCGATAGTTGGAGAATAATAAATAGGATGGACCGATTATGAGAATAATTTAAGATATTTTTCTCGATAAATCTGTGACAGCTTCATCCATCAATGGCTAGGTGTAGATAACTATGAGAGCAGGCGAATAAAGTTGCGCTCCTGAAAGCCGTCAATTTATGTATTTACTAATTTTTCAGGTACCCAACTTCATGGCTTTCGGAGCCATCTACATCACGCTAGCAGTGTACTTCCAGAGCAATTCTCTACCCCGCCAGGAGGTGTTGGCCAGGAGCTGCCAGGAGGTGCCAGGAGGTGCCAGGAGGTGCCAGGAGGTGCCAGGAGGTGCCAGGAGGTGCCAGGAGGTGCCAGGAGGTGCCAGGAGGTGCCAGGAGGCGCCCTCTCTGGGTGAGCGACCAGTAGGAAATCAATCCTTTGATCCACATGGGAGACAGCGTAAGAGCGATTCTGATCAGGGCTGTGCTAAATATTTCTCGACCTCTCATTTCGCCACAGCCTTTGATAGAATCTCTCGAGCACTTGAGGGGGGGAGGGCGACACAGAATATAGCAAGTTCCTCGAATCTCGTTCTCTCTCCCTTTCTCGGGATTCACTTTAGTATGCCTTACACGATCAACGGTGACACATATGAGGGCGTTTGCGAAAGAAGCGAACAAATCCGAATGGCTCTGGCACAGCTGAAAAATTTCAACTCTCTGAAACTTTGCGAACCGGGGTTCTTGAGGGTGCTGATGACGATGGGCATACTCATTTTGGCCACCGATGCATCGTTGGCTCCAGAAGGTGTCACGTCAAAATTGATTTTTGGTCTTTATTTCGATCCCGGAAGTTTCTAATTTTTCGAGAGTTTGGCTCTAAGGTCAGAATTTGATGACGAACACGACTGATCATTTTATTTTTCTTTATTTTTATTAATTACTTTCTAAAATGAAACTTTTCGCAAACTACAGTGTGAAAGTGGAGAGTAGGATAGATCGGATCGGAATGTCACGAGGATTCCTAATCTGTTTTCCACTTCAAAATTCATCATGCACCTTTTGTAATATTCAACTTATAGTGTACGTGGCTTGTAAGTAACTTTGACCATCTTTCCGCTTGTTTACATCCTTCCTCTTATCGATCGGAGTCTTCTTCCCGGGGAAGGCGAAAGAGCATGGGGAATAGAGAGAGCGCAGAGGATGGGAAGAGGTCACGGAGGAGAGACTCGGGGAGATCAAAAGATCGGATGCCATGAAGGGAGAGATCGTCAAAGTTACTCACAAGCCAGGTGCACTATAAGTTGAATATTTCAAAAGGTGCATGATGAATTTTGATGTGGAAAACAGATTTGGAATCCTCGTGACATTCCGATCCGATCTATCCTACTCTCCACTTTCACACTGTAGTTTGCGAAAACTTTTTTTTACAAAGTAATTAATAAAAATAAAGAAAAATAAAATGATCAGTCGTGTTCGTCATCAAATTCTGGCCTTAGAGCCAAACTCTCGAAAAATTAGAATCTTCCGGGATCGAAATAATGACCAAAAATCAATTTTGACGTGACACCTTCTGGAGCCAACGATGCACCGGTGGCCAAAATGAGTATGCCCATCGTCATCAGCACCCTCAAGAACCCCGAAACGTAAAGTTTCAGAGAGTTGAATTTTTTTAGCTGTGCCAACCCTTGTTCGATTCTCTCGCGAACGGCCTCATATAGGCAAGAATTCGGGCATGGCCCGACTTTTTGGCGAGCCTAAGTCCAGGGGTCGGTTAATTGGTAGTGACCTCGGAAGGAAACATTCCCAAGAAAACATTGAATAGCAGGTCTAGCTGTTTAACAGTTGGCCTCAATAGTTCGCCCCACCTAGCAATGCCGTGGAAAATCGCTTGACTTGGACACACTCTACGGATTTTCCCATTACTCTGGCGAGCCTTATCAACGGTAAAAAAAGGAAAGGTGCATCAAGCGATTTCACAGTCATAAGGAAACGCCAGGTGGGAGCCATTAGCAAGGCCGGCTGTCTGTATCGTACCTTCTTCGTTTTTTGGCCCAGTCAACAACCGCGCTACGAATGTGAAGGGGGGGGGTGGAGAATGGGATTGATAGAGAGGGAATGCTCTGCGAGCAATGGAAACCCCTGTGACAATGGAAACCCCTCTCATTTCTCCCCCAAAGCCTTCATGAAGGGGTGACCGGTGCGCTATTCTCTTCATGAAGAATGCACGCCGATTCGTGCGCCTTTGCGAGAGGAAATGAAGGGTGCATTTTTAGTTGTTCACTTGCCAACCGTACTATCAACGGGCGCTTGCAGGCAACCTCACGTTCGCCTTCCTGATCATGGACCTCATCGTGGTCGTGCTGCAGAAGGCTCTCGATGTGCGCCTCAAGAACGATGATGATGATGACGATGCCACGCGGCGGGACGCGACCACTCAGGCATGCCAAATTTCTCCCGCCCCTCAATCGATCAAGCACTATCCCGTTCTTGACTGGTGTTCCAAATTAGGGTTGGCTAAACGAGTTTAACGGGCCCGTAATTGGCGCCTCTCTATTACGGTCCCGCTATCTCGTTATCGTTATGCCAACCCTATTCCAAATTGCTTGCAGCATCCATCTGATGTATACTTTATTCCCCCGAAGCCGAATCTATTGACCTCATCGTTGACCATTGCAGACCCAGCAGGAGACGATGTCGACTGTGATTGTGGTTGGCGATGGCGAGCCTGTCATCCAGGTATATAAGCAAGACGAATTCTAGCCAGGATCAGGATCAAATTTTGCACTTTTTAACATACTTCAACGTTGTGTGTGCTTTCAGAACCCTACCGGTGCAGCCTCGAGTGGTGGAGCGATCGGCACCCTGCACATCGAAGAGGTTCGGTAGTTAGCCTAGCACCAGCAAAGTGTGTAGGGGGGGGGGGGGGGGGGACTGATTACTGATTACTGATTACTGATTACTGATTACTGATTACTGATTACTGATTACTGATTACTGATTACTGATTACTGATTACTGATTACTGATTACTGATTACTGATTACTGATTACTGATTACTGATTACTGATTACTGATTACTGATTACTGATTACTGCTGATTACTGATTACAGATACTGATTGCAGGCTCGAACGAAGCAGCAGAAGAAGGAGGAGAAGAAGCCGAGTGCGATTCAGCGCTTCTCGCGTCAAGCCGACATTTGGATGGCACGGCATCCCCTCTCCAAGATCGTCCTCGCTCAGCTCAAGCTCCTGGTTCTTCGCCCCACAACGTATCTATGGGACCGCATCGGTGAGAACTGCAGTTCAAAATACTGGTTATCGTCTCTTCATTTCACGTGCTCTCTAACCGGCCAGAGAGACGAGAGAGTGTGCGAATTAGTGTTGCGAATTCGGACAGAACCGAGTTTTCGGACAGGGAAATGAAGAATGAATGGAATTTTGTCCGACTTTGCCCGTGTTCGGACGGACGTCCGAATTGTCCGATACTGTTCGAAATTATGTAAAAGCATAGAGACGAACAATAGAAGTCTCATTCCATTTTAATTTTCCTCATTCTCTCACTCGCTGATCAGTCGCTTCAAAGTTGGTTCGAGAGATTGAACGAGAGGTGACAAATTAGAAAGATAATTGAGTTTGCAAGGTAATGAATAATTTCGGACAAAATCGAACAATTCGGGCTAGTCCGAACAGACAAAGGAGTGTGAACAAAGATGTAAATGAAATGTCCGATCATTTTGTCCCAGATTTTTCCGAATTGTCCGTCCGAATTCGCAACACTAGTGCGAAATGAAGAGACGGCGACCCGTATTTAAAACTCTAGTTAGAACGCAGCTCCGTCGCACTATTTTGGGCTTGTGTAGTATGTCAGGGGAGTGGGGAAGTGGGGAAGATCCGATGGGGGTGGAGCGGGGGGGGGGAATCAAACCAATAACCTTCCGATCAATTGATTGTGACGGATGCTGCCACGGATCCTTATCGGTCTATGGCATCTCACATCTCCCTAACCCTAGAATCCTGTCCGAAGGATGTTTCCTAAGATAATATCCACTGCACTGTAATCCTTGGTAACTTTGAATCTCATCTCTTTAGCACCGTATTCATCAATCTCCTTAGTAATAGAGCTGCCAGGGTGAAGCGATCGCGTCTTTCGCGTTCTCTCTAAGAGACTATGCGGAATGAAGAATTTCTACTTCCTAATTGATCAATGCATGAATCCAATGGACATCAAGGTGCACGACTGATGATGATGTTGTGGGAATGACAGAAAAAAAGTTACCAACATTTTGCAGTCGCGCTGTGGTGCTTCTCGAAGACGAAGAAGCGAACGGCATCTCGCATCCTCCTCTCCGCAATCGCCGTCTTTGTCGCCACGCCACTCGTCTACCTGGGCACAATCGTCTGGGCCGGTGAGCACTGAGAATGCCGGCACTCCGAATGCCGGCTCTGCCGCATACAGTCACTAACCGTATCATGAGATTATTTTTCATTCCATTCGTAGCTGACCTTTGACGAACGTTCGAAGGGGCGCCCTCCTCCCCTCTTCCTCTCTCCTAGACAATCGATAGCTCGCTAACCAGCACATCTCATTTGCTGAGCATTTCAAACACACGATAACTCGCGTGAACTTCCCGAGTTCCACGGATGTACCATTTCCATAGGCCCGCGATAAAAATGGCACATTCTCTTCTTCTTTCACCCTCAAAACTAGGGACAACTTGTCAACTACTGTCCCATCTGACAAAAAGTCAATTATTGTAATTTTAGTGAAACTTTTGACGACTTTATGCTTGCACTGTCCTGTCAAGATACATTATTTGTTTCCAGATGAGAAGATCAGCACGACGGTAACGAAAGCGTATGGCTATTATCCCAAGGAGCTGTAAAGTGGCCCCAGCTACGATGTCTTCCAACCCCCCCCCCCCTCACGGTCCATTCTTGATATGAGTCCATGTTCTAGTTGTATTCGGTCTCTTCCCATTTCCCAATGATCGCTGATACTGTCACTCGATTCTAATCACTGCTTTCTTCCGCCAATGAGCCTGTCACTTTCTGACACCTTTTTTCCCGATTTTCATCTGCATGAATTCCATTTCTTGCTATTCGATATTATTCATTTAGAGAAAAATTCTCGTAGAGAAAAAAAGTGAGAGAGATCGTTCCTACCGATCGATCCTCGGTTTCCTCCTGCAGGCCCATTGATGTCTGGATAAACCTGTCCCTCTTTTCCCCTTGATCTTTTCGCATCGCATCCCAACACTAGAGTTCGAAATACGGGTAATCGTCTCTTCATTTCGTACACTCTCTCGCCACTCTGACCGGTGAGAGAGTGTGAAGAATGAAGAGACGATTACCCGTATTTCGAACTCTACCCAACACCAGCACAACTATCGCGAACGTGGCAGAATTGTGTGCGCATTAGGCGCAAAACAGCCATTGATGCGGCCAAGTCAGCGAATTGTTCAACGATAACGAGTTCGAGAGAAATTGGGCTGTGCGAGGATTCCGAGTGAATGACTTGGTAACGTTGCAATGGCGTGAACACTGCGCAATTCTTTACTGTTCTCAGTTCTTTGCGTAATAAATTTTCTTTATTTTGCATCATTAGAAGGTTCCTTGTTGCAACTGATTGTGAGAGAAAACATTTATTGACTGGCAGTTTTGATTCTCCTCTAGCGACACACATTGAATTCAAATACAATATAATACGTAATCACCCGTACCTCGGAAATACATTTTCATTACGCAAATACACAATGGTAAATAACAAAGGGTAAGTGGGGCATAACTGATATTAGACACTTCGGGGAAAGTTCGAGAGTTCGCATCGGGTTAATTGTGCACGATTAATAAACGATCAATGACTAAAGATCAAGGATCAAAGACCAAAGATCATTGAGCATGCGAGATGCTGAATCGCGAGTGGCAGAAGCGACAGGAGTGCATGTCCAGGGAGGAAATGGACGTGGACCGAGACGGTCCGCCCAGAGTTTCCGCCGGTTGGTCAATGTACCTGCAATTATCACATATAATTCAGGACTAATGGGAAAATTTCAGTCAGAAGAATCGAAGCAATTCTAATGTTATCGAGAAATTTTTACTTTTTTTCCAACGAAGAACGCAAAGAAATCGGCCTATCCTTCAGAACAAAACAAATTATAGAAATTATGAATAGAAATTATGAAACTTACTTGATCCACCGAATATCGGAAGGGATGAAAGGGATGATGTGCTTGGATATGTAGAGATTGTCGATGATGAAGGCTTCCTGAACATTTATTTCGCGATGAAAAATGTTGATTACTAAAAAGGCACCAAAAGATCAAAGATCAACCCAAAAAGGCTCACTTTGCTTCCCGCTTTCGCTCGTTTCTGCATCAGATTAGCGTAGAGCTCGGAGACGAGAACGACCTGGAATTCATGAAGTAACTCTTATTTTATTAAAGTACTTTTATAGAAAAAAATATTTTCCAAAAATATATTAAAGCTGTTAAACTGAGAGCTCGCGAATAAGAGCGAGAATAACTTGCTGTCACTAGTCTGATCCTCACTAAAAATATTTCTGACACACTAAGCTCCAGTAGTATACGGTACTTTGGGTACGACGGTATCGTGTCTCACCTTTCCGCCCACCACCGCGAGCGCGGATCGAGCGTCCTGAATCTTCCTTCCAAAGTAGTGAATCTTCCGGATGTACTGCACACCGACGAGGTCAATGCACATCGTCGTGATGGCCAGACCTAGGAATAATTTTAAAGTCTTGTTTTGAAACTTTTTAAAAACCTGGTAAGCTTTGGCAACATAAAATTAGGAAAAAAATAGAAGCGCAAGTTAGATCAAGATTTAGAAGAAGCGAATTCAAAGCTTGAATTTTCAAAACATTCATAAATATTGTTCGGAGTTGTAAGCCCTTCTTCCTATCATGTCCTTTTCGTTGACACAGTCCAATTTTTTTAATGATGAAGGTTTAGAATTAAGAACAGAAGCAACTCACCTAGTATGATGTACAAAAGAATGATGTACATGTACTCGTCCCTTCTCGGCATCAGATCCCCGAAACCGACCTGCAAATCTTCAGTTCAACTTTGGAAATAATAATTTCTTTTCGACAAGTGAACGAAGATGCATCAACTTTCATCAGTTATTTTGAGCACATCTATGCTCCGTGAAACAGAACCCATGTTTCCATGACAATACTTTGGATCAGAACAGTAGAAATTATAGGTTAAGAGTAAAAAAGCCAGAGACTGCTCTCTAACCGTGGTCATTGTAATGAAACTCCAGTAGAAGCTGGTGAAGAAGCTCCACGTCTCCAACTTGCTCATCAACAGACCGCCGAGGGCAGTGTAAGCGACGAGGATGAAGAGCACGAGCAGGGCCGGGATTCTGCGAATGTGAAAATTATTAGTAAGTAATGCTATCTCTCGTCATGTTCAATGTTCGCGCTAGTTCGCTATAGTATAGAATACGTAGTACCGATCAATCATCCTACAGTGCATCAGTAACTTGAAGTGATTTCGGCTATTTTGATAATTGAAACACTACGGTTATTTATTTGTTATCATCAGTTTGCGCTTGATAGTGCACCAAGGACTACCGTACCTCTGCTATCTGCATGTTGCGTTCTCAAATGCTTACTGTCTATGTACTACGCGAGTCAGTTCGCGATAACACAAGGTGAGGAACTACCGTAGTCAAAATATTTTAGTTAAATATCGTACCTCTGCTCCTCGACGATCTGCATATTTTGATCTCATCACCTACTCCAATTCTACTAATCAATCCTAGGTTCTAAAACTCAGTTCGCGATACTCTTTCAAATGTTACAGTAACCCTTTGAATATCGTACCTCTGCTCCTCGACGATCTGCATGTTGTGGTCGATGCCGGCGTGCTGGCAGTGCGTGCACACGTGCTCCCTTCTGCAATAAATTTGTAATTTATAGTTAAAGTAAGAGCGTTTAATTGGGGACTCTGGGCTTCCGGATAGCAGTAAATTTACGTCAAAATATGAAGTTATGAATGGAAGTGCTGTTGAAGCAACTGGTGTTTTTGAGCCACTAAGAATTATTCACCGATCTCGCACTTGACTTTGCCGCGACTTTTTTGACTTTTTCTAGTGCCCTATGGCTGATAAAAATGAAACTTACCGATCCCTCTTATGGCTATGCCGTTGGCACAACCAGTGCTTCAGCTTCAGCCAGTTTCCGTACATCCACACGAGATGCTCGGACAGGAATTTACCTGAATTTGTTACATTTATTGCTTGTTTTTGTTTTTTTAAATACTCCCAGCTCCAATTCGGATGAGTTTCAACACTTTCTTATGAGCTGATACTTCATTCCATTGACAATATTTTTCTATTTTATTCTATAAAAAATATGAGGCCGGTTGCGTAAGAATCAATCAAACCTTTGTGTTGATTGGTACATCGATTTTTCCAAAATTTGTGAAAAGAGGTTCTCGAGGGTGCTGAACACCATGGTAAACTTCATTTTGCACAAACTCGACCGGTGCAGCATTTCTGCAAGCATGCTGCAAAACACGATTTTCGCATAACTTTGTTTCTAGTCATCCAAATGGTCTAAAAATTTAACTTCGGCTTCTTGTAATCATGAATGATCAGATCATGAAATAATATGCACAATAATTAATCTATCACGACTTTGAAAAAGATTATTTTAAATACCAGACCCGAGTGGAAGCTGATTTTATAACCGGGAGATGCGCCTCGTTAACACGATCATTTGGAAAAAAATATGTGTGGGTAAAAAAATCATTGTTTTTGAGAAAAATATGGTTTTGTTCACTTCATTTTGCACCTTTGAGTGATTAAAATACGATTGCTGTTATGTTTCATTCGATGCCGACTCCACGGAATGAAATGGTCGCGAAAAATTGAAATAGTATCAAATGAAACACTTCTGAATTCATCCATAAATCCGACAAAGGTGCAAAATGAAGTGAACAAAACCATATTTTTCTCAAAAACAATGATTTTTTTACCCACACATAATTTTTTCCAAATGATCGTGCTAACGAGGCGCAACTCCTCGTTATAAAATCAGCTTCCACTCGGGCCTGGTATTTAAAATAATCTTTTTCAAAGTCGTGATAGATTAATTATTGTGCATATTATTTCAGGATCTGATCATTCATGATTACAAGAAGCCGAAGTTAAATTTTTAGACCATTTGGATGACTAGAAACAAAGTTATGCGAAAATCGTGTTTTGCAGCATGCTTGCAGAAATGCTGCACCGGTCGAGTTGGTGCAAAATGAAGTTTACCATGGTGTTCAGCACCCTCGAGAACCTCTTTTCACAAATTTTTGAATGATCGATGTGCCAACTCATTGTTGATTCTTACGCAACCGGCCTCATATACTGACCCAAATCCGCAATGGTCACGAGCGTCAACGGAATGCCGAACAACGAGAAGAGAATGCACACCATCCGGCCGACGTCCGTAACCGGGACCGGGTTACCGTAGCCTGCGAATGGATGAGGTTGCGGTAAAGTGCTAGGAATATATTTTTGGTTGATGAATGATCAGAAAGATAATGACTCTGACCCGGCCTTGCCGATTGCCCAAGCGTCAACGCTTTTTGTTAGCTGATGTTAACTTACGCAAAGGGGCGACAGCGGCTTTTGGTAGGGGGGGGGTCTTTGTACTCTATCTCAGGAGATCAACGGTCAAATTTGGAACGTAGCTCTCACCGATTGTAGTCACCACAGTCACGGCAAAGAAGATGGACGTGGAGAAGCTCCAGATCTCCTGCGTCGCGTTCTTTTTCACCTGCAAATAAGTCGAATCGTAATCGAATGTGCCCCTTTGTATGTATTTATCGTTCTTCCAATTGCTAATTGTTGCTTTTCATCTTTCTTTGCTTGCTATAAGCTTCTCAACTACTGTATATTATTAGTGACATTGCTCATTTTGTCAGGAATGATCAATATATTTTTTTGCGTTGATCAATGCTCTCTGGTTGATTTGTGCCCAGCTACAGAACATGAGCAATGAACATTCAGTTTTGGGCACACATGCTGAACTCTAACTCGAAATTCAAATGTTAATTTTGGCGCTCAAACCTCGGCCGACGTGAGGAAGTACTTCTCGAAGGCGACGAAGAGGGAGTCGGACATATTGTGCATGTGCGAGAGCGCAGCCTGGTTGATCGCGCCGCGACTGCAATGGAAATTGTGACAGGCGACCTTTTGGAAATCGCAGAACTACACCACGAACTACACCACTGGAAAAATATTGTTTTCTGTCGAAAATGCGACAGGCGACGTTTCGGAAATCTCGCATCGCACCACACACTCACTTTATGGTGCCATTGTTCGCGAGGGCGACGATCTGTTCGACGAATCGTTCCTGGTTCAGGTAGATCTCGTCGAGCTGCAAAAGCGTTAGTTATCCATTTTTCCGCGCTAAATCGCAAATTATCAGCCTTTCAGAATATGGAGAAATGGTTGAGTTTCACGAAGCCGAGAAAGAACGGAAAAAATATTAACTTGTGATTTTGTGCATTGTTCTTCTGGTGAAAAACAACCGATCAGAATTTGCAAACTAAATTGCAGAAGGCACGTAAAGCCTCTTCTCTCACCTGCTTCCTCTTGCTCGTCAACTCGTGTGGCCGCTCCACCGAATAGAAAACGCTCGCGCCTGCACAATTTTTGATTAGCGACGATTTGGAAATCACACCACGCACACCACCACGTACCTATCACGGTGTAGGCGCACGTCAGCAGAACGAGTCCGACGTGCGGAAGGATCAGCTTGGCGTACTGTAATAATCAATTGCAAAAAACGGCAAAACAATTGCATCGGCCGGGAATCGAACCCGGGCCGCCCGCGTGGCAGGCGAGCATTCTACCACTGAACCACCGATGCTTGCCGAGGAAGCGCTAGGGAGCGATAGATACTCCCTCGGGCTCTACTCCCTTTCCTTCCCTACACTTTCTGTTCCCCCTTCCCTCATCAATTCGCGATAACCGCAGTTGCGATCCTAATCTCTCATTGAGGAAAGTGGAAGAGCAGAAAATGATCATACATCTCTTGTTTTCACTCTAATTTCAAGAATTTTCCAACAAAATAGTGAAAAATTAGAATATTTCCGGAAAATCGTACCTTTTTCACTCCTCGCGGCTCGTTTTCCTCCTCCTCATCCTTGCTGTTCTCTTCCGAGTTTTGCAAGTCATCTCGACTCTGGAAAGTAATTATTTTCGAAATGAATCCCCCAATATTTTTATGGATTTTTAAGCTTTTTGTACCCACATAAGCTGACCGTAACAGTTCGTACAAATGCGATGCCAAATTTTAGTGTCTATTAGGGTTGCAAGTTCGAGACCGAGATCGGGAGTCTCGCACTTGCGATACTCTCGCACTGACCTCTTCCCTTGCCTCCCATTGATCTCGAACTTGCAACCCTAGCGTCTATTACAAGATGCTTGCCATCGTTAACGGATTAGTTCGCACAAATTACGATTTACGGATTTCTAGAGTGCGTTTTGCTGCAATTACTAGCTCACCATCACTCATAACGTTGTTAGTACGTTCAAATGGCAAAAAAGGGTTAGTATTTGAAATCTTTGGATTTCCTGCGCCGTTAAAGGAGGTGTACCACGAACATCTGGCTAACTGAGTTCTCAATGTGAGATAGTGGGTCACGGTTACCCGATCACCCTTTCGAAACTCCCATGTTTTCAAATTTCGTTTGAACTAAGAAAAGAGCATTTGGCTGTATGCCAAATGACCCTGAAGATCCGGCAACGAGCGAGAGAGTATGCAAAATGAGGAGAGAGCGCTCTCTCATTCCTCACTTTGCATAGTCGCCCGCGCGGTTCGTGGTGCGCCTCCTTTAAGTGATGTTCCACCTCTGATGTAGCTCACCACCATCAATCACTGGTTAGTACATCCATAAATCCCTGAAATTTGCACAAGAGTGTGAACTAATTGCCGCTCATAACCTCTCCTCTTCCCTCTTCACTTCAACCTTTTCTCCGCGTCCCGCTCACTTTTCACTCCCTTTCGCCTTCCAATCTGTCAAAAACAGCCCGGCAGGCTTGAAATATGAGACAGAGCGAAGGCGAGAGTGGAAGTGGAGGGGAAGGATGAAGAGGTTCTCCAGTTTTTATGCTCTCATGTTAGTTAGAGAAAGCGAGAGAGCAGGGGAAATGGAGAGAGTGAGATGAGGAGGCAAGAAAAGTGAGAGATTTGTTCCTTGAGTTCACTCACTGGGGAAAGGGAGGAGGTTAGTCATCGGGTTGGGGTGTCGAAGCACTATGATAGTAGGCCACATTTTGTGGAAAGGGGCAGGAATGTGTGACAAGCGAGTGAAATTTCTGCATCAACACAGGAAATAGTAGCTCATTCTCCGTAGAAGCAACAAAGCAATTGAATTAGAACCATTCTGCATGTTTAACGCACTGCAGTGATTCGGACAAAGCGAACTGATGCTGCAAGTGGCAGTGCAGCCAGCTTGCAACCCGTTACGAAGTCCAGGCAGCATAGCGCTAGTGGAATTTGGAGCATGCCTACGCAGCAGCAGCCCATCCGACCCCAACGACCCATGCAGCACACTTGCAGCCGGAGCGACCACTGCAGCAGATGCACCTTATCCATGCTGTGGGAGTGCAGCAGCTTCTCCGTTTCGCTCCCCAAAACGCGCCACAGTGGCTACAGCAAGCTTGTCGACCCATGCAGCAAGCACATTTGCGACCCGTGCAGCTACAGCACCTTATCCATGCTGTGGCTGTGCAGCAGCTCCTCCGTTTCGCCCTCGCCGTCCGCCCAGTCCGCGTGATGGAGGACGCCGCCGTGTCGGGAGGTCGAGCAGTCGATGAAGCCCTCCTGGGGGAAAGATAGGGATAGAAACAAAGGGTGAGACCGTCAAACTAAGGTATCATATGCAATATTGGCTAAGGTTTATAGAAACGAATGCAGTCGATGAAGCCCTCCTAGAGACAGGGTAAATGCAAACTGAGGGAGGCGAAATAAAGAAGAAAGTGAGGAAGACCTTTGTACAATATATTGTAGGATTGCAACCGAAAATGAGCCTGGAATTGACCCAAGTTAAAGAAGGTGGAGCAGTCGCTGAAGATCTCCTAGAGATAGGGGAATAAAGGAAAATCGCTATAAAATATGACTGAAAAGGGCTGAAAACAGATGGATCTTATGAAAAAGTGCATCGAAGTCGACGCCCTCTAGTTGGCAATGCGGAGGTTCAGCAACTAAGGATAGGAAAGTGAGGCGCGACGACGATCAAGCAATCCTAACAAAATTGTGATCGATTCACAAGAAAAGCCAAAGTTATCAAAATGAAAAATTGGAGAAGTCGATGAAGACATGGGAAGTGGATAGGCGTGGAGCAGTTTTTTACAACGTAAGTACAAGGCTCAGAGATCAAATCAGTGAAGCGGCAACATAATGGGTCTAGAAAGAAAAGCGCAATGAGAGCCCATAAATCAATCATCGAGAGAAGCTACAGCTTACGCTTCCAATTGTAACTTAACATACCTAATAGAGTTCGAAATACGGGTAATCGTCTCTTCATTTCACACCCTCTATCGTCACTCTGACCGGTGAGAGAGTGTGTGAATCTAAGAAACGGCGACCCGTATTTCGAACTCTAATACCTATGCGCGTAGGAGTTTTGCTCAAATTATGACTAGATACGTGCACAATTCCAAACCAAACTGATGTGTCATTTGCAGAGAAAGTATTCCTGGATGTACCCAAAATACCCAAATGAATAAAATGCGGAAGTGAATCCTGCTGCGTGAATAAAAGCGCTTTGCGAACACTTCTGCGGAATCTATAAAGGATGGGAGGCGAGGAGGAGGCTAGAGAAAAAGAGACGCGCCTGAGAGACGGACGGACGAAAAATTGTCTAATATCCTCGGCAATTCGGAACAATCTATTAGAGGCGCAAGCGTGGAATGGGCGGAGGAGGAGGGAGGGAGGAACTCCTAGTACTCTCTCGCCGGTCAGAGTGACGAGAGATCATGAGAAATGTAGAGACGGATTCCTGACAGCGCTTGAGCTGAGATGAGGAGGGGAGAAAGTGGGAGAGTCTCCGGATTTTCCGGTGTCTCTCATAGAAAGTGGCGAGTGAGGGAGTAAAGGGAACGAGGAGAGTCGAGAGATGAGTCGAGAACAGAAAAAGAGTGAGAAATCGGTTCAAAGTATGACGATAGAAGTCAGAATTGAGGAGGAATGGAGGACAGGTGAGATGCGTCGGACTTTTTTCGCGTTCCTAATCTTCTAGTTGTTATATTTCAGAGATAGCGCCGACTAGTTGATCGTGAGGGATGACAAACAGTTCGTTTCCAACATTGTGAATCTTAGGGCCAATACTCCTCAATTTCTTCGAGAAACAAAAGAAAAATGAAGAGCGAAGAGTGAAGAACGGTCTCATTCTCGAAGCTTTTGATGCTTCAAAGGAATGAAACGACTGCGATCCCTACCGAGATAACGATCCATAAACCAGTGTCCAAAGCGTTGAGGAATTTCTTTAGTTATGAAAAACTATCATGGGCATAAGCCTTAGAAAGCCAAAATAGCAGGCTTAGTTTGGAAAAGTGTGCCCTTCACATGTTCCCATTTCGTAGCCCGCCATCTAATGCGGGCAAAAGTGAATCTCTCAAGTTCATTCGATTTGAGAGGGATGCTACTTCTCTCACTTCCTACACTCAATTTTAACGCAAGAAGAACGTCAGTCGGATGAAGCGTGTGGAGCGGAATTCGAAATACTAACTCTCTTCATTTCGCGTGCTTTCTCGTCTCTCTCACCTGAAAGGTAGAGTGCTAAATGAAGAGTCAACGACGGCTGAAAATTATGCGCTAAGCGAAGTTTGAAGAGATTTATGAAGGATGTGATTTAGATTTGGACCAACTCTGTTTTTAGCGAGCAGAATAATTTGGAAGCAAATGAGGTCAAACGTTCAGCTGAACATTTTAAGGTCAAAACTGTTCTAGTATTCGTTGGGTGAGATAAATAATTTAACAATGTGTGATGGAATGTTGGAATCGGATTAAAAATAATGAGAATGATTGGAGAAACTGAGGTCTGTGAGATCAAAGACTCAACGAAACCAGACAACTTGAGGCAAAACTAAAAAAATCGTCCGCCCGACAGAAAGTGGGTGCTGAATTCGTCGTTTTTGCTGTGGAGGCGCAGCGATGACTGAGTATGTCAGTTACATTTTCGCGCCTCTCCCCCGGCAAGGGAGGAGGAACTAACGCTCTCTTCATTCCCTGTACTCTCTCATTTCGTCAAGCAGGCGAGAAAGTGTGTGAAACGGGGAGACGGAGGAGGAATCATAAGATAAAGAACGGGGAGGTCCCTTGGGGATACGATGGAGATGAGCTGTCGACAGATCGACATCGCCAGTTGGAAAGAAGAGGAATTACTCAATAAAGTGCGCGGAAATGTGGGGAAATGGTCCAAAAACGAAGCTGAAATTCGCTATAAGAATGAATGCCGGAACTGAGAAACCTACTAGGTTCTGTAAAAAAAATTCATTTTCACCAATAATTAATAAAAGCAACTACCGATGAGGACCGTGGTGCAAAACAGAGGATCATTTTCAATTGTGCAAACAAAACACAATAAACCGCACACCATGCTGAAAGAAAGGTGAGAGTGCAAGACAGAGACAGAGGAAGTGTGTGACACATGCGAAGGAGTAGGAAGTGCGAATGTGCGGGAGTGCTCATGAATTTGTGAGATTTCTCCGGGCTGTTCGCCGGGTTGCCGTTCGGCCTCAGTGTAAAGTAGGGCAGAATATTCAGTTTCGAATCAAAGAAACTTTTGAAGAACGAACGAGTTAAAATATTCTAGGATCATCGTTCAGGTATCGTACTTCGTCATGAGTAGTACCAAACCACATGTATAATTTTTGAGAGTAACTAACCCGTCGACTCCTTCGATGAAATGACTCGGGAATGTCCGTGAGGCGGTCGTCCATCTCGCGTCGCTCCAATTCCTGTATTTTTTCAATTAAATATTCAATGATATAATTTTTTTTGTTTTACAACAATTCCCTCAGTGTAACGATCACACTGGATCCTGTTAGCTTTTGGCTGCTTTGTGAAGCATATCCAACAAATCCTAATGATTGCCCCTTCGATTCCTCAATGATTTCCACTCAAAACTTGTGTGTGTCGTCGCCGCATTCCGCGATACCATATATGTATGGAAGATATACCATATATGGAAGTTCGACAATCGATAGAACATGATCACCTCCTCATCCTCACCACCTTGCATTATTGATACATGATAAGCAGCCCACCTCTCATTCAGATCTCCTCTAAATATAATAAATACTCACTTCCTCATCCTCATCTCCCATCATCATCATCGTTCCATGGTACGCCGCCCTCTCCTGTCTTGACATGCGCGGCGTATCCGCTTGGTTGTACGAACCTGCAGTGATATTTCGATTTCCCGATTTTTCAGATTCTCACCGTATTAAAACTTTATAAAAAGGCTGTATCATCCAGGGATTTAAAAAAATTATTTTCAACTGGAAGAAGAGATAACATCAATCTCTCGACAAAGGCCAGTAAATGAACCCAACGTGAAACATAATTGTTGTTTATTTGCCAAAAATGGCTATGATCTGATAAGATGGAAATCTTTGCTTCAATATTTATTCAACTTTTAAAGCTGACATTTTACAAATACGACTTTACTGCTTTCAATATTGCGAGTTTCTACTTGTAACTCCCCCAGAGCCCACGCTTTGGGGAGACATTTTCGGCCATCAAGCGCTCTCTATTACTCTTCCTCTGTTCTTCCTAATCATTCCCAGAGGGCACCCTTTCTGGCAGACGCTCTCCCTTCTCTAACTCTCTCCGGATCCCACGCTCTCTCGCTTTCTCTACTCTAAGTCAAATTCGCTCGTTTTTCTACTGCTCTTCTTCCTTCCACTCGACTTCTTGACCCATTACCCCCGCCTCTCCCCTTTCGCATCTCCGAGACTCTCTCAGTATCAAATGGCCCCGGGGGAACTGTCGAGCGGGACTACAGGAGGGACTATTTCGGATGCGCAAGGCACAAAGTTCAGAGCATGACAGAGATCTCCCGTTCTCCCACGCATTGAAGTTTAAAGTCAGAGGTGAAATTAGAGATCAAAGATCAATTATACTAGAGTATGAGAATCTGTGTCCATTTTCTCAGTTGAAAGTTGAAAGTCCAAAGATCAAAGATCAATAATAAATTACCGTTGAGCAGAGCATGATGTGGGCTGCTGTCTTCGAGGCTCGGATCGGAGTCGACCCTCCTGGAGAGAGATCTAAGATCAGACTACAAACTATAAAGTTCAAAAATGCATTTTTATGGGTTTTTGTTTTGCGAATTGTGTACCAAACGCCAAATCTTATTCGAATGATTCATCTTTCATCATTGATGAAACTCAATCGATCTTGAAACTCTATCGATTCGACAAACTACAAACTGTAAAGTGCAAAGATCAAAGATCAAACGCTCACCGATAGCCGGATCTCGAGTGCGCGAGCGTCATCTCCTCCTCTTCGTCCTCGGATGCATCTGGAACGATGCCAAGATAAATTCAAATTCAAATTTCGCGCCAATAAATGGGTAATTTACGAAAAAGTGGTCGTTTCGTACAGGAGCTGCAAAGTGGGATGGAGTTAGGGGCCCTCGGGCGAAAAAAAAACCCGAAAACAACAAGTGAAATGAGCAGCGAATGAAGTGAGTCGTGCGAAAATCGGTCGTGAGGAATTTGGTGTGCAATTTCAGTGGAGATGGCTGAGAAATGGTCTGACTCTCTCCGTTTCGCACCCTCTCTCGCTCTTTCTAACCATTGATATAACGCAAGAAATAAAGAGACTGGGCCCTCTTTGTCCCCCTTTGATGATGTTATCCGTTGGCGCGAGTGGTTTTTCGACATGGGAAATACGAGTATGATGCAAAGATCATACTTGAAAATGTCGGATGGCAAAATCTTCGCAAATGGCTCCTTTAGGACGAAATTCTCGAATATAACTAGATTTCGACGATCGTATTTTCAACTTTAGAGCGCCAGTTGCGCTTTTCTATTCAGAATATGTGTCATGTCGACAACGTACGAGCTGCAATCTACCGGAAGTATGGCTCAAGAAATGCCAGTGACTTAGTCCTCGCACCTAATCATAGCAACATTTTCATTCAGCGTGATTGAGCATGTGATTATTTCTAGTCAATCGTAAAAAGTAAAGTGATCCCGTTAATCTAAGCAATTCCTGCGGGAAAGCACTGCTAGGTCAGTGAGTCAATCGCGAACTGATTACAAAGGATCTGATAATTAACTAACCAATCAACAGCAGAACATCTCCCAAGTAGACTGCACGGAATACACGTCTCATGGTAGAACTCAGACAGACTAATGAATGTCCTGAGGCCCATCGCAGACTAGTTAGGAGCCAGGAAGAACGACGCATTAGCTTGGTTTAGAGAGTGCGTGAAAAGAAGAGACCCAAGCCATACGAGGTGCCATCCCAACACCAGTCTATGATGGGCCTCTTCATTTCCCTTGCTATCTCGACTGTCTTCCATAGACTAGGGATGAAAATACGATGGGCAGACCCATTACCGCTCTTGAAATTACCCTATTAGTCCGATGGACGAGAGACTAAAGACGAGGAAGAACATCTAGTATGGACCTTGGGCCGGAATTGAAAATGATAGGAGCCACAGATCGAAGAGGCTCCGAGAATACAATTTTGCCAGTTGCGAAACACAATTCGGCTGATTTCTGGTGATAATTCAACAAACGGTGTTTTGATTGTCAGAGAACAAAGAAGCGATCAATGGAAGAGGAGCGATCTCAGAAATTCAGAGATTTTCGGCCCTGCGTTCGATCCCTTGACAAATTGAGACGAATTGCTGCAGGGGAGGGAGGGGATTGAGGAGGAAACAATGATCTTGAATTTCAGGCAGAGTCGTAAGAGTCGCCGTTTCTTCATTTCGCATACTCCTCAGTCGGTAAGAGAAAGCAAGAGATCATGGGAATAGGGGAGAGTTAGAAGACGAAATGCAAGTAGCCGAACCGTCATTTCTCATGCTCTCTTACCGGCAAGAGAAGGCAAGAGATCATGCGAATAGGAGGGTTAGAGAACTTATCCGAGGGGCATCAGGCCAAGAAATGGGAGGAACACGTGGATACAAATGCGATTGCGATTCGCTACTGCGGATAAACAGGAACAGAAACGCGCACGAGGATGATTTTCCTGGTTTTCACGATTGGATTCCCGTGGAGGTTCCGGAGCGGATTTGGGATGTAGGCGAGCGGGTGGACACTAGGAATGCCCAACCAATATCAAAATTAATTGCTTTTGGGGACGTTCATTTTATTGGAAAATGCGGAATACAGTAGCCATCACCAAAATCAGAGTTATATTTGTTTCTCCTGCTATTGGGCATTGACATGACATCGCTAATGACCAGATCACAATTCCTACAATTTGACTGTCATTTGAAAAAAAATGAAGAATTGTTCGGATAGAGATTAGTTAAGTTTCAGAAAGAATGCATAAAAGGGTTAAAAACGAAAGAAATAATTTTAGATCGATGAGCATTACAGCACAAACTTTTGGGTCTTCTGACAATGAAGCGGAATGCGATCAGTTATAAGCCCCGAGGAGACAGAAGTCGTTTCGGGCAAGAGCCCGGTCATAAAAGCAAGCAACTCCCGGTATCACTCGGCTCTCTCATTTCGCACTACTCTCTCGTCCTGTCTGATAGACGAGAGATCGTGGTGAATGAGGAGACGAGAACATTAGCTAAATCTCAACTCGAAGCAACTCTCGGATGAGTGGTGATTACGCTGAGCCAGGTTGACATTTGGGTAGGCGAGGTAGAGTAATTAATCCCAGTTTCTCTACGAACGACTGCTCGGAAAGAAACTGCTTTTCGATTTTTATCATGCCTTTTTCCTGACACCAAAGCTATAAGCCTACAGGTGGAAGCATCGTAAGGGAGGGGATTAGGGTCTTCCTACTCAGTGAAACTTGGGAGAAATTAGAGGGGAAAATGCAAAAAAGCAAGATGTGATCAAATTCACTCGAGTGCTAGCGCACCGACAGAGTAGGGCTTGTGAACGGGGAAATCGGAGACAATTTCAGGAGTAAGTTTTCCCAGGAAGGAAAGTTGTACTTCCTGTTTCTCCTTAGAACGCATCATCGAACGTTGTGAAGAGTTTGACATTAAAAGCAAACGTCAAACGTCATCTAAGAAAGTGTAAATGAAACGACAGTAGTGCTATGCTTGAGAATCCTCGAACTCAACCCTCGAATTGGATAAACAAGATCGCGAAAACCAGAATAGAAACGGCCAGAGTACATCTCCAATTTAGCCCTCCAACGTTAAATTTGGGACAGACACCGAGTGATGAGTTGACAATATATTTGTTCCCGGCTCTAAATTTTCGTTTGTCTCTCTCAATTGTTTCTAACTGTCTCAAACTAGCGAAAGATTGGCGGCGTCTCTCACTTATCCATTGTTTCTCACCTTTTCTGACCGGAAAGAGAGCGGAGGACAATGTGCCACTCAAAAGTTGACACGTTTTGTGACACCCGCAGGGATGAGTGTCAGAATTTGAGCAAGGGAGAGGGAGAGAGAGCGCGTTTATTGTTTCGAGCTGAGGAGGCTGCAGGGAAATTTGAAACGATAGAATGAAAAGATACTAGAAAGTGTTTTAGAGACTAGAATTGCTCGTTTTGAAATTCTAGTTGCCTTTCCGGAAATATCTGAAGAATCTAAATTACAATGAGATATGAAAACAATCGAGAGCCTTCCAGAAATTCCCCGTATACAGTCCTGCTTTTTCTGAACCACAGAGATTGCATCTCTCAATTACGGAAAAATGCTTGCGCACACTCGGTCTAAAAAAATTCCAGAGGAACGGCGGTTGCTGCTGTAATATTTTGACTCTTGGCGCCTTACCCCATCTGTTACAAGATTTACTTAAAGTGCTAAGCTTTTTGCTTTAAAATTGTTTATGTGAGCTCTTTTTTCGGCGACATATCCGCGAACGGGATATAAAGCGATCAGACACATAAAAGAGTATAGGTCCGTAGGTGGATTTTGGAGTAAATCGCCAAAAACCTGTGTCCGTCTGAGTGTCCTACAGTATACCTCATGGGCGGCGGTGAAATTTTACCTTGGTTTCGTTTCCAGCCTTCAAATCTTGCTCAAATTTTGATAACTTATGTTGATTTTGGTGTAGAATCGATTAAAAACTTAAAAACATATAGGTATGTAGGTGAATTTTCGAGAAAAAGGCGGAAAACGTGTGTCCGGATTCCGTGTGTCCGTTTGTCCGTTTGTCAATCCGGGTGCTCAATATTCGCTCGGGTGCGTTCATAATTATTTTCAAATTCTTTCAAACGCGTTTTAGTATTTATTTCTTGAGTTATTTTAGTATAACCCGATTTTAGAAAATTTATAGAACAGTTTTAAGTGATTTTTGATGGCCGAGTGGCTAAGGGGTGCGCTTTGAAAGCGTGATCTTGTGAGTTGAAATCTGTTCTGTGTAAAAATGTTTTTTCGGGCTTTTCTTGTTTTTTGCTTGCAATAATTAGTGATAAATCGATATATGAAATTTTTAGATAATTTATAAAAGTGATTTGGAGCATTTATCATGGCCGTGTGGTTAAGGGGCCCGCCTTGAAGGCGGGAAGTTGGGGGTTCGAATCCCACCGGTGTCAAATGCTTTTGCTCGAGTTTTAGCAGAGTGGAAAAGTGGTGGGGAGTTATTTACATGTTATTTCGTAATATTTCGCAACACATGAACGTGGTTTGACGCGTTTTGAGGCAGGCACGCGCGTTTTCGAGTATGGTAAGCTGCGGATCGTTGTCATTCGAAACCAATCGTTGTTTATTAATATTATTTAGCCATTTCGCAATAAATTAACGATTTTTGACGAATTTTGAGATACGCGCGCGCGTTTTCGAGTACGGTAAGGTGCGGACCGTTGCTAATCGATAATATTTCGACATTAACATTATTCTGATGATTTTTTATGTGGCCATTTTATTTTTATTTGTACATTAAAATTTATTTTTATTTTTACTTTAAATTTTTACCTCATTTTTTTATTGTTTTTCGCTTGCAAAAGTCTCGGGAGGCCGGGAGGCCATTGCATTAATTATTTATACTTACTTAAATTTATTTTTCACTATATTACTGAACCCCAATACGTAACCAAAAAGTATCTGGCGCCGCGGCTGTGCGATGCCCTTGCGGAAGGCTCGTGAGGACGAGAGCGATCCGACAAAAAGTTGGGATGGGGCGAAGCCCCATCCCAACTTTTTTCGGATCGCTCGAGGCCTCACGAGCCTTTCGCAAGGGAAGATGCCAACTGGGTCTGCGACTGTGAATACACGACCCGGCGACACCTAGCGAACGTAGTTCGCTAGTTCGTCCCCTTTGCCATCTCAGATTGTTTTTGGCACGTCGAATTCGGTCGCGCAAAGTGTAACGCGTCGGCTTGAAAACCCGGCCGACGAAAATGAAAAATGGGAGAAAACGGCTAGTCAATAGTGTTCGCGCACTTTCGCGCCTCATAACAGGGAATTGGAAGAGGAATGAGCCGGGACGCGGACAAGGGCCGACACTAAAATAGTTAAAGGACACCCGAAAACAGAGGGCGAAAACAGTGGTAATTCAGACATCCTGGAACGGGGGAACCTAAGGATGTCTAAGGACCTTAGGTTCACCTTAGGTTCCTAAGGTGAACCCAAAAGTCGAGAGACTGTGCGGAATGAAGACACCATCGCTTGCCAGTCCCCTACTCGAAAGACAGTGCGAAGAAATGAGAGAGACGGCTGGCCGAGAGTTAAGCGAGCCTCCGATGCTAATTGAATGGACGGGAAGAGGAGAGAGCGAGTGCGCGAGAGGAGAAATGACCGTGAAACGCCAGTGTGGGCGACACTAAAACGAATAAGGATGTACTATGGGCTACTCGCCAGATTGAGGAGACATCAGCAGATATAGACAGCTGGTGTGTGGTAGATTATGACAGACACTTTTTTCAAATATAAACTCCAAGACACAAACGAATTAGGACGCCCTATGTTTCACCTATCTGCTAAAGCACAAGATGAGACTCTGTTGCAATAGCGCGTTTCCAATCTCTCTCAAAATTAAATTCAACAATACTGTGAAATCTGATACAATCATGGACTGCATGATGAAATGATTCATTTCATCGGCGATTTGGCGAGACTTCTCGGAATCGAAATGAAACGAGGAGTAGTCGAATTGAGTGCATTCTAGTTCGAATTAGAGCAGAATTACAAGAACTATGATCCGACCGATGAAAAAGTACGAAGAACACGATAATTGCGGTCATTGGTGCAGGAAATTGAGATCGGAAAGGGGGAGAAATAACATTGTGCCTATAGTCTAGCTAGTGGGGGAAATGACGAACAACCAGCATCTAGCTGATGACAGCAGGTAGTGGGACAAATCAACGACCTGTCAGGGTGTCTCTCTCAATTTCGCGTGCTCTCTCGCCGGTTAGAGAAATGTCTCTTCATTTACCGTGATCTCTCGCCGGTCTGACAGGTGAGATTGGGGATGAAATAATAAGCCAGGGACGAAATATGAGGCGGTTTGCGTTAGGATCAACAAGCCTCAACGGAAGTCGGGAACAGGTAAAAAATCGAAAGTGCTCAAAAGTTGGCCCTAGGGGTTATTTTCGATGCCGAACAACCTGATATGGTCGATTTCGCAATATGTCCCATTTTCGCTCCAGGGGGGCACCCCCTCATTTGGCCCTAAAACGCGTTTTTC
>LS485654.1:162159-218633 GCA_900490705.1 Pristionchus arcanus
ATTATTTACCTTATTTTCGCTCAATGTCAGCTCCGCTCGCCGTGCATCCGCAGTTGGTTCCAACTAGCCACATCGACGATAGAGCGTGCTAAATGAAGAGACGGTGAACAAGATTCGGCAAAGACGCGCTCACGGTTTCAGTTAGAGAGCGGCGAGAGAGCGCGCGAAGCGGAGAGAGGCGCAGAGTGGTGGGAAGAGGGATGCGCAGAGACCGCATATTTGTCCACCGAGTGTGACCGTCACACACGCTATAAGAAGGCGCACGGAGAGCAGGAGAGACTTCCTCCCCACTTCTTCTTGTGCCTCGGCCCTTCACTGCCTCCTATCCGCCTGCCCCTTTGTGTCTTTCTTTCGCGCGCGCTTATGGCGTACCGTATCGTGTTGCAGGAGAGCAATGAAGAACGTCGCCGCACTGATCATGGTGGCCGTCCTCGCGGCCCTTCTGGTAGCAGTGTCCGCGGGAGGAGCAGGAGTCGAGAGCCAGTGGGTACGTACTAGAGGTCGAAAGCACTAGTACTAGAGAAGGAGGAGAAGAGGCGGATGAAGAGCCCGCCGTAGACGTCGTACTACTTTTCTAAGAAAGCCCCAACGTGCACTTGCGGCTTATCTTTCACTCCACTATGACATACATCTTTATCGCAACATTTAATGAATGAGCGAACAAGACACCAGTAGGTATGCAGACAATCATAATGGTGGATAATTTGATGAAGAATGTGTAGTTTTCGCATCCGACGACCCGAAGTGAGGAAGGAGTGAAAGAGGAACAGATACGATGGGTAGTATGCAAATTAGAGGATATTGTTTTGATGAACAAGTAGAGGATTGGAAAAATAAAGTTACATTGTAGCTCGGACGCAAGTGAGACGGTCATTGCTCGCATCAGAAGTATCCAGCCCTCGTCATCACACCTCGCTTACTCTTCTCGGCATCTTATCTCCACTACACCCAATCATCCACTCTTTGTCATGCATGAGCTAAACTTTTTGCCTATCACGCATTTCTCAAATCACGGAATATTAATGCAGGTAGAAATGTTGCAATAGGGGATACAAGATAAGACAAGCAATGAGAATGAGGGGACCAACTTTTTGTATTCGTATTTTGCGGCCGTAAAATAGAGTATGCATGTCGACGATTGTACAACGTGGGTTCTCCGGAGTGGGAGAAAAAGAAACATTGTGATGTGGGTGCTTGCATGAATCGACCTCAATCTCTCACGTTGATGAGCTAATTTCCCGATCAGGATACTTCTGGTTAAAGGCACTTGATGAATACAAAATAGGGGACGGGAAGACAGAAGGAAGACTTGAACAACGCCCGAACGCAAATTTTTGAATTATTCCTTGCCCTCCTGTTTGACTTCTTCAGTCGGTCTTGTGGACGATATTCACCCAAATCGTCGTCTTCTCGAGTATAGGCCGTGCCAGCAATCAGAGAAGAGCGCCGAATTGCATTCGACATCAGCTGGAATAAGGACGAGTTCGGAGGGATCGAGAGAATGCGCATTGAAAAGCCATGGGCCCCGAGCATTACCCGATGCCTCAAGTAAGCAACGATTTCAACCGAATAGTATCTAAGCTCAACAACACCCCTCTCCAAAACTGAAGTCTCACCTCCTGGTGAGTGAACATACTTTAAAAAACGCATAAAATAAATATTCAAAGTTTGAATTCAAAGTAAGTGTTTTTTATGTATAGCTCTCGGAGAAAGTATATGTTATTTTCACAGCAGTAAAGATTTCCCCTTAGTTTTCGTTGCTTCAAGGTATTGAATAATTGTAAGGGAAAATCAGCTCATCATGGTACGCCACTGCAGGGCCTCTCGAAGAAGTCGCTGTTGTCAATGCAGCTATCGGTGCAGCGGACAACATTCTAGAGAATTTCAAAAAAGCTTTTTAAAATATCCGGTCATTTCCGAAAAATGAAGATCACGTACTGATAAATCTTTCATTATTGCAACCACCAACTTTCGCATTAGCTATCATGCCTCTCACCTAAGATTCGACCTAAATCTGTTTCCTGTTTGAATTATTCGAGAAAGTAGTAATATCAGAGTAATGTTTAAGTTTATCGGAGTGAATTAATCCACGATTCACGGGTTAACATCCCTGTCATCAATACAATAGAAGGTGTTGTCATCATCTGGCCAACCCTTGACATCGATCGAGCAGGGACGAAATCTGATATGATTCAGTTTCAATATTGAGTAAAGTTCACAATACCGGCTTTAGTTTAGAGAGAATCGAGTTCTGTTTCTTGTTGCTCGCACAAATAGATAAGTACTAAACATTCTCAAACATCCTTGTCAAACATTTGCATGCTGGTCATCATGTTCAACATAATCAGGATACTTGTATTAAAAAAATAAAATTGAAACAACATAAACAAATCCTCACTCATCTAGATACTTGAAGTGCTTTCGCACGTGGAGTACTCGTAGGAACAACAGATCGTACTGAAATAATATTAAAATAAATTTAATAATAATAATAATTATGCTATTTCGATGAAATAACGGTGAAACAAAGTAAAAATAGTATTAGAATGGAACAAGAGTACAATAATTACAAGAGTACAATAATTATAATAAGCATAATAAAAAAATAAAAATAAAAATAAAAAATAAAAAATGTGGGAGAGGGAATTTGAAAAAGAAGAGGAATTGGAAAAAAAGGAAGCTCAAGGGGGAACGATGGGATTATAAATTGATAATCCCATCGAACCTCACAGAATCTCATATAATTTTACAGTCGTTTCCTTTATTCGTGATCCCCTCGGAAATGATTCTCAGTCGAAATGAGAGGGGAAACATTTCTCGAAGTTTTTTCTTTTATCCCCTCTATTTCACGCTGATCTCAGTCTTCTCTTCACAGCTCATTGGAACAAACATACCGATTGCATGCCATGCCAAACAAAATAGACAATGTGATCTGAACACCAAACTGTCTCAAAAATGAATTTTGCCCAAATCATCACTTTTACCCTGCCCGAATTTTGTTTGAAGTATCTAGCGATGAAAATATCAGATATTCGTAGGGTGCAGCGCACAATAGAACAGTAATATTTTTTTCTGGTTTTGACAATTCCATCGCGATCCCATCGCGACTTGGCTAGAATATTTTCAACTCGTTTAGTGGAAGGTGTATTTATGAATAAATTTAAGTGGATGTTGAGGGGAATATCAACATTAATTCAACAATTTATTCAGACGACAAATGAAGAAGATGGACGTATGTAATGTCATACAGCAGGGACGCATCTAGGAGATTTCCAGCCGCATGGACCACCGGGGCAATAGGCCTGCGCAAATAAATGTAACGGTAAAGTTAACCCGTTTCAGTCCGGAGGGCCGAATCTCTTCTTCGGACCTACTTTACAGCGTGACCTAGTCACTAAATTCCCTTTAGGGCGCCGTGGTAAGACGGAGGCGTATCGTTACATGGATTATTATCTAATATTGAGAAGAGATTCTCACGTCATGCATTTCGCATTTATATCCAAACGTGCAAAATCTGTTTTCGCAAGAAGATAGAAGGTGGAAAATTCCGGAGTACGAAAGATCTGTCACGCAGATGGGAGCGCCATTACACATATTTCCGAGGCAGACCACCTAAAAATTGTTACAATATTTTTTGTGTTTTATAATATGAGAATATTAGTTTTCGTAATATTCTTCATACGTGTTATGAAGAAATTTCGTATTACGTATATAACTCGAGTGAGTACCTCTGGTGGCAACTCGCATTTATATCCGAGGGGGCATTTGATTTCCTCACAAGTGTGTGTCTGAACTTCGTATCTGACCATAGCGACGGCCGACAGAGAAAGAGACTGCAATTCCAGCATATAATAAATAAAAAATTGTCATTCAAGTCAACACTAAACGACATTAGGACATTCTTGGGCGTAGAAATACGTAGAAAGCGCTGAATGTTATTGTAGTCCGTCTCTCAGCCTCATCCTAACTGTAGGTCTCCGTTTCGCGAAATCGTCACGGAACTTTGGTAACAACACTTGTCTGTATCAGTTAGAAGCGTATTTATTATTACACTTACCAGTAGAACGAATAGGAGCATCTTGCCAAGCTGAGAAGGAACTGAAATATCATAAATGAGAGGAGCTAAAATATGCGACAGTTGAGGTTATTGATCGAATAAAACAAATATTTCATGGACTAATGCCGATATGTTAAGCCAAAAACAATGACAATCTAGCCAACACTCTAAACATTCGGGTTCACAAGCAGACTTTATTTAAATATTGACTGTTCTTGGTTGTTTTATAGCGAATCGTGACAGAGCAGATGAGCAACAACTTCCGTGATCAAGGCACGGCCGTCGTCAAAACATGGAGCTGGTCGAAAACATGATATTGTATGTCAAAGAATCGCTCATTTATATTCAGAGTCATACACATATTGTGAATTTCGATATTCTAGCATACGATCAACATCGCTAACTTCCGCGTAGCGTCTAGATAGCTACATTGTTGTCGAATGGAAACGGGCAAAAATTGAAAACAGCCTCTTGGTAAAATGGAGAAATGCCGCGTCAAAGCTCAATATTCTATAACCAGCCGATTTCGCCCCCGCCTTCGGCGGGGTCTGATCGGCTATTCATCGCTGATCAGTTCGCTCTCTACCCATTTCACAATGTAGAAAGCGTTTGCGACACGTTTGACCTTGTTTACTGTTTCGTGACCTGCCTACGTGACTTTCGCAATAGTGAACAAACACATCCACACACACAGGGAGACAACTCTCCTTTATTAAGGAGTATGATATCACGTTTTCATCGATGATCGACTACTTCTCTTGTGACACAGTGAAATTACGTGAAAATCATAATAATGGAATGTTTTCGACCAGCTCCATGTTTTGACACTAGCCGAGCATTCATCACTGAGGTGATTGATCGCCTACTATGTCACTACTCACTATAAAAGCAACCGAGAACGGCCAAAATATGAATAAAATCCGAATGTACACAGTGTTCACTGACTATATTACATTGATTTTACTCGACGACGTTCGTTTATGTGTTACGTTTTCACTCCATCGAAGCCTCGTTTATCTCTTCATCCGTATACATGTGTATTATTTCTTTTATTGCAGTTTCATCTCACTGTGGAACGATGCATAGATTCGTTCTATTGGTAAGTTCTTCGTTGTTGTGCAGCGTTGATGCAGATTTCAATGTTCAGAAAAAAAATAATTCAAATGGTTTCGTTTTTTCATTAACTTTTCGTTTACAGTGCATTGCTCTGAGCGCCATTGCGCCAGGTACTTCCGCATCCAGTTGTATGGGCCACTACTGCCCCGCTGGAGAGATATGCTACTTGAAACCTGTGAGCACTTGTCTTAAACTTATATTCCGTTCCGCTTACTATTCCTATCAATCAATGTGCAAGTTTTCATGACAGCTCCTCGGCTCTAGGTCGGCCCCCGATCCGTTTGAAATCGAGAAGTTGGAGGTACTTATCAGATTAATTTGAAGGTGATCTGCTCCGTGACTCCATGCTATCCTTCTCCCGCATGCAAGATAGATCCCAACTATCAAAGTGCGATTTGCAAGGGAGTAATATGCCCCACCGGATCCCTATGTCAACTGAAGAAGGTGAAATGTTTTTCCATGATGTGATCCCTTAATGATACAACAGAATTATATTTCTTTGTTCAGGTTGATTGTCCCCTCCCTCCATGCTACGTTCCAACCTGCATGGATGAGCTGATTCACTTCTCATGAGCTCTGCCTCTCCTCCTTCCGAATAAATGGTTGAATGCCTGTTGTTGAAATTTCTTCCTACGACATCCCTTGAAATTTATTCAAAATTCGCATTCGAATACACTAGGTGAAAATATTCTAGCCAAATCACGAAGTGAATGTGAGATCAAAAAACGAAAGTCGACCCAATATCATATTCATTTCTTCGTTTCTGTCCTCCGAATCTCTGATGTTTTCATCGCTAGATAGTATCTTCATCTTCTCGATCATTTACATTGTCTACGGCATGCCAAGATCGTAATGTCTCGGAAAGTATTCTTAGCGAAATCCAGATAGACAAATCGAAGAATGAAGAATGATTAATCTGCCGTACTTGATGTTGGTAATCAGCGAAATCGTATAGTTGGTAGGAGTTGAGGGGTGTAATTATGGAAAGGACGAGGGGGAGTATCTGGCTGAAGAATTCGTCTCGCCGTTTCACATGCTCTTGTTGTTCAGCCCGGCGATAGAGTGGGAAGAATGAAGAGACGGATTATTTACTCTCACGACTCTAATGATGATGCGATAATGTAAGCTATCATTGAAATCGTATAGCTGGGAGAAGGAGGGCTGTAATTATGGAAGGATGAGAGATTGTGGCTGCGGAGGCGTGGCTACGTTCACGGCCTCATAAATAGGGCAACCGATTGCCTTTCTCTCCACTCGTTTCTGTATCTTCATTTCGCCTTGAGTGTCTTAGTTTCACCGTGTCCATCTTGATTCCACATGCATCTCGTGTAGTAAACTAGGATTGTCTGGGTGAAGAATCCACCTCTTCATTTCTTGTACTCCATCGTTGGGCAAAGCGAAAGAGAGAGCAAGCGGAATGAAGAATGGAATTTTCAGCATGCAAGCTCTACTCATAATCCATAATCCCTTCAGACTCACCGACCTACACGCGGTGTCTGCAGCTCCTTGAGATGACAATAATATTTAACAGCTATGATATGTTAAGTATGTCTTGTATTTATTAATCTTGTCTGATTTGATTTCAAGTTTAGTGGATTTAAACGAGAGTCAAAACCCATTATAACAACACTAATTCAGAATTTCATATCCGAAAGGACGGAAGAGGTCGAAGAAAGAAAGAAGTTCCCACCAACCTGTTAGCCACAATCACTATTAATTGCTTACCTCGAAATATACCGTTGCATATATGAATTGTTGTGAACATCATTGTCTGACCTAACAATAAATAGATACAGATGCATATTATTCTCGTTGTCTGGGCGCATATCAACATGGGATGTCAGCAGCTAAGCAATTACCCTTTTTGATTTGTAGTTAAAGAAGGTGTGAGTTCTAGATGTGAGCTTGTGGGTCGTGGCTACTCGATAACACTTTCGAAACTCCCATGTGTTCAATTTTCGTTTGAACTGAGTTATGAGCAGTTGGCTGTGTTCCAAGTGACCATGAAACGCAGGCAACGAGCTAGAGAGCGTGCGAAATGAGGAGAGCGCGCCCTCTCATTCCTCACTTTGCACAGTCGCTCGCGCGGTTCGTGGGACGCCTTCTTTAATAAGTTTTTCATTGCGTGCAATGGCCTCAGCTGTGGGAAAAATTGCTTTGCCAAAGAACACAGCGAATTTGCATTTTCGCATTGTTTTCCCTCGCCAATGCTCTCGGGATTATCTGCTATTCTACCTGGTTCCACCTCCATTTACTCCGTGCGTTTATTTCATTCTGATATTTCCAGAATGTTATCTGTCCGCATAGTCCTCCTTCTCATCCTATCTTTCATGGTTCTGGAAGCTCAAGCTTCAGAAAGAGAGGTGAGATCTTTAACGTTTTCAATGCTATTTATAAAAAAAACAATTATTTTTCAATTATTATAATTCCAGTTATTTATCAATTATTAGTATTCCAAAAAGCGATACGACAACCCGTTCGTTCCATGGCTGGTTGTTCGGGTTCCTTAATTTTGCTTCAAATCTTGTCAAATGGATCCAATTGAAAGCGGCGAAATGAGAATACTTTTATCGGGAGTTGGAGCTGCTTACTCTTCTGATTCCGATAAAATCTCGTAGAATCAGTCACGTGTTATGCTCGGCTTTCAGAACTTCGCGAAAAAAAGGGAAAATGTTTATTGTTTGAATTATTCCAAAAATAGTAATAGGAGAGTAATGTTTACGTTTATCGGAGTGAAATATTCCACGAATCATGGATTGACATCCTTGTCATCAATACAATAGAGAGTGCTGTCATCATCAGGCCAGCCCTTGACATCGATCGAGCAGGGGCGGAATCTGCATTCAGTTTCAACTCCTCTTTGATTTTGAAATGTGAGTAATAGTCTCTACAGCGCACATGCTCTCTAACCGGTCACTGTGTAAAGTGACCAATGTTCGTATGTCGAACTCAAATACTCTAATACCACAAATAAGTGCTACCACCCATGACCCGGGGGTCATGGGTGGTAAGCCACCTCGACACCATGACCCCCGGGTCATGGTCATCGCCGTCGAAATTTTTTTCTCAAAAAATCCAAAGACCTTTAACCACTCCATGATGTTAGTATTTGCACTCACCAGCAAGGGTGCTACCAGCTGATGACTAATTCAAGTCAAAGCCGAACTATCACTTTTTGAAAAGCCAAGGTTGACAAGCTTCATGATAAAAAAGCGCCTCTAGGAGTAAAACCGATTTCTTTCAAATGTTGTAGAAGTTGTTCGGGAAGAGTGGAAGCACATTCCACACTAGGTGCTACGCTACGTTTTTTCGCTATGCCTCAGTAATGGACGAAAAAGTGCTTTTTGATATCAAAAAGTGCCCTTAAGAATCGAAGTGGAGCAAACTTTTCTGTTGAAATTTTGCACATATGACATGACTAATACATTGCAAAAAAATTTTTGACTCTAGCTTGTTCGGTTGAGAAATTATGAAAATAGCTTTTTTGAACTTCGCGCGCACCTGGCGAGCCACGTTGTGTGCGGAAGACCTCGAATACGGTAGTTTTGTAAACAAGGTCATGACACCCACTCACCACACTCGTATGGAGATCTGAATCCCTTTCCTAGTTGAATGTCCGGGGGCAGGGTCAAAATGGTAAATTCTTACGGAGAAGGTCTCTTAAAATAAAACAAAATAAATAAATCCTCACTCATCCAGGTACTTGAAGTGCTTTCTTACGTGAAGTACTCGTAGGAACAACAGATCGTACTGAAAAAGTGCCTCATAAATGTATTGATAAAATAAACATAATAAATTATAATAAATGCTTTTTCATCGAAATACCTCGTTTCTTGTTGTACATTCGTAAGCTCTCTCCGTTAGGAAGTCTTCTAGACTCTTGATCGCCTAAAAATTGAAAATAAAGCCATTATTTTTTTACAATTAACCTCGAGTAGAAATTACAACTGAACAAGTTTTAAATATAGAAAAAAGAACTAGCCTCTGGGGTTTCCACTTTGCAGTTCCACCACTTTGCGTACAGGGCCTGAAAATTATATTTTAATTTTAATAAATAAACTCAGCGTTTCAAAAAGGGTGGTTGTAAGGAATATCGAAAATACGGACCTTCAGTTCTGTCAAATTGGGATCTTTCCACGCTTCATCGACGATTTCATTCGATTTCCTACGGGATTCGTTCAATTCGCGAATCTCGCTTCGAAAGTTGACTGATTCCTGAAGAAATTTAGATATTTTTTCATATTAAAAGTTTCCCCCTTCGTTTTTCTCTTCCTTTATCATCTAACAACAATGTCCCCTTTGTAAGAATCTCAATATCCTTACATTCCTTGTACAATTTAAATAAATACAACCTCAATAGAATCGCCCCGTTCTCATGTTTGACGGGGAACTGCTTAATCTTGATCCTGTTCTCCCACAGTTCATCCCAGTCAATCAAGGCAATAACCTCTCAGTCAGTGGTTGAAATACATACACCTGTGCTTCGTATAAAGCTTTCTAGCTGTTTGAGCAATAATCGTTCACATTTCTCTGTCATACCTAATTCATAAAGATTTTTTAAAACTAAATTATATTTTACACATATTTTTGCTTGAACCTACTCCATTCTCATGTTTGACGGGGAACTGCTTAATCGTGTGACTGTTTTCGTCCAGCTCATCCCAGTCAATCTCATGCCCTTCGAGAAGTGCGATAATGTCTTGAGTGAGCGCGAGGGAGAGGACGGGAGCGAAGATTATGAGCAGCCTCATTCCTGAAAAATCATCAATATTTTGAAATTTATGTCTGTGTAAGCGGAAGCAATACCAATAAACAGAACGAGAAGTGTTATTTCGCGAAAAGATAATACAAAAAAGGATGAAAAGAGAAAATGAATGATCAATGCTCCTTTTTGTAGAACAAGATAGCCTTCACTGCTGCATTTTCCCAAGATGATTCAACGCTTTGCAGGCTGGAAGCTCCTCATTAATGTGCAGTTTGTGTATTTTCTCAATGCTCGAAACAATATTTCACATGTCAAAATATAACAATTATTCAATTTAACTCGTAACAACAATGTACTTCTAAAATTGTTCTCATTCGAAAAACGATATTGAAAATATGTTCATTTCTCCTAAGTTTACTTTGTATTCAATTGTATAATTTCAGTAAAATGTTCGCTTTCACGTGCATCTTCTTCGCACTTCTGCTTCTCGTTTCGACGGTCGCAGGGCGCATTCCCGATCTCCAGGTATTATCGTGAGATTATTTTCCATTCCACTCGTAGCTGACCTTTGACGAACGTTCGAGGGGGCGGAGAAGGGAAGAGGCCGGGAGGAGGCGGTAGATCAAGCGTCCTCCTCCCCCCCTTCCTCTTCCCTTCCTCTCTCCCAGACAATCAACAGCTCGCTAAATAGCACATCTCATTTGCTGAGCATTTCAAAAGCACGATACATTTTTGCATGAAGTTATTTATTGTTCCGCGCGTAATGAATTCCAAAAAAATCGTGATTAAAATTGAGCTTTGATTGTATAATTTGTACTTACCCAACGTAAAAGTATACCAGTAATTGAGTTTTATCATTAAATCAAAAAAAGTGAAAATAGACGGAAAACGCAAAACATTTTCCCACCTACTTTTGCCGAGCGATTTTTTTGGAATCCATTACGCGCGGAATATTTTTAAAATGTGATATGCACCACTGGCTTTTGGTTAAGATTGAAATTCATGGAAACTACATCGGCTTCTCCGTCTATAATTGTGTGAGAAAAGGAAAACGCTACTTATTATGGTCGATGCATAATTACTCGCGAAGGTAGTAATTCTTACCAACTTTTAGCTGTGCTTCCAGATGCAAGGTAACCATGCAGGGCAATCCGCCATCGACACGCACGCCAACATCCATGGAAATGCCGTCGGCATCTCGGGAGTGCACGTCCATGAACGTCACCCACGGTCACGAGGGGCCCGGGGGTCGGCACTGATTCGGCACGAGATTTCGGATTGTATTTTTCGAAAATGTGGCCGGATAAAGCCTCATTCCTGTTCCTGTTTTTCAACAAAAACAGCAACCTGGCGACCCGAATTTTTGAGAGATCAAGCACGTAGTTCGTGTGGGTAAACGGTTCATTATGTTCTTGCTGTTCACAAAACACAAAACAACAAGAACGAGGAGTGCGAGGCTACTGTAATCCGAATTTAGTGAGGGAAATGGTTCTACGGTTGACGTTAACGAGGGGTAGTGGGTGTTTACAATAGAGACTATTTACTGCTCATACGTGTACGTGAAACGGACGAAAAACCTCATGAGGTCACTGTAATCGCCATTAGGGAAGGGGGAGAAATCACCGAAGACGCGCTTGCGGTGATCATCAGCTCCGTTTTGGATCCGCAGATTCCGTAGAATGGATTCGAATACGTCAACTTTTTATAAAGTTGGAATGCGAAGTGCGATCCAGGAGTGTAGCGAATGGTGTCTCTGAATGTGCTGAGTCTGAGTGACAGAAGACGAAGATGCGGAAGAATAGATGAAATGGAATACTCACAAGCTGCCATTTTCGGACCCATTCCATTTTTTGGAAGTCTTTGTACACGACCGCGTACTCTACGTAAGTCCTCTCTCTTGGACGTCTCTTTGAGGTCGTGAACCTTCTCGACCTGAAATTGCGACTTGTGAACGTCCCACAGCTTCCAAAATTGCATTGTTTAGAACTGGAATTTGAAAAATACCTTGTGATTGGATTGGAAAATAGATTACGAAATTTCCTTCATCATTAGTTGAGGCAGTCCGCGTGTAGGTCGGACAAACTGCAAAACGGAACGGATTTTGCAAAACAACATTTAAAAAACGCGGAAAATTAATTCAACAAAACCGGCAAGAGAGTAAGACACTACGATAGCCTAGAGATGAGATTTTCTTGCAAATGAATCACCGCAAGAAAAGTTGCTAACGAATGAATTTCTAGATAGCGCAAACGAGTAAATGAGTCAGAAGGAATGGTCACGAGTTTTGGGTGAGAGACAGAGAGTGAGAGGATGTGAGAGGGGGAGAGGAAGAAAGACTTTGTGTATAGATCGATGGTCATACGGTCAGTTTACGTGACAGGACGGGTGCAAGGAAAAGGGTCGTATCTTCACTCCTCGCACTCTCTCAGCGGCCAGAGTGCAGAGAGAGTGTGCTGAATGAAGATACGGCGGATCATATTTCGAGGTCTAGGTTGGAGGGGAGGAGAGAGGCGATAGAGAGAGGGACTGTCAGAGAAACAGATGATCGAATGCGAGTGCCTGTCGAGTTGCGCGCGCATAACCTCTCTTTTCTTCTGTCGCTTTTTACATTCACTTCTTTCATTGTTTGTAACTGTGTGATAGGCAAAATTTCGGATATAAATTCATTTCTTGCAGTTTGCCTGACCTACATGCGGGCGATTATTTACTCCTTCATCTTGCGATGAATCTTTAATAGTGCCTAAATTCGTTGGACCATTTCGGAGGTCGAAAGTTCATCTATTCCACCGTGGTGAGTCACCAATGAGACGCGTTAATAATTCAATAAATGTTAATAAAACGTTCGAGATGTCTGATTCGCGTGAAATCCTCAAAACTGTTAAAAAAATGCGTTTTTAAACGTTTTTATTGAGCATGGAAAGTGTAATTAATTTTGATTTGCTGTCAGAAGGTCGGTCGGAGATAATCGATACAGACTGTGACAATTTCAACATCTCTCCTGCACCTCATCGGGTGGATATTGAAGAAGAGGTTTGTTTTTGTGATTGCATTCATCGAAAAAATTCTGTTCATGTAGACCAATACCTGGTATCGTATTATACAAATACAAAGATTCTTCAGTACTCAGAGTGTCATCCCATCTTTTTTCGGATCGCCCTGCATTGTTAATTTGTTATCATGGTCTTCAATTACAGTATTGTTTTGGACTATTAACATTCCCACAGGCTGACTAACTCTCTTTTCCTCATCGGAAGTTATATCGGGCGCAATAGATATTCTAGCTTCGTGATTCTCACCAAATATTGGGCTCTTTCTGTTGGAATAAGAGAAACTCGTCCGGGTTATCTGTCAGCGCATGCATGGCTACTTCTCTGCATATATTTCCTGCAAGAAATCGGCAGGATTCAACGTCCGGCAGTAAGAATGAGAAAAAAAGAAAGTAAAATAATGCCCACTTTTCAGGTCCCGCAGTCCTGGAGATCATATGAGGTCAGTCAGTTTTTATGAAGTCAGTTTCAGAGTCTCTATAGTGTAACAGTTGGTTGTGATGCAAAATAACAATATAAAAATCGTACTAACATTTATGTAATTATTGCAGACACCATTTGACACTTCGTCATCAGGAATCTTCGGTCTCTTTGAAACCTTCATGAACTTTGTGACTGGTTTGAACGATTTCTTCGACAGTGGATGTGTTGGTTTATTGGTGGTTTCTGAACAGAACATTTCGTTCAAAATAATAGTCCAAATATAACTAAATGTATTATTTCAGGTTATAATGATGTCGAAGAAAGTGTACTTAGAATGTCTTCAATTCCCCATATCTGAAATTCTTTATGTTTGTATGATTATGATTATCACTGTATGTTGTCTTTTTGTTCGTAATTTGAGCAAGTTTCATACATCATTTACCTTATCCTGCATTGTTCATGAAAATAAAAGAAATGATAGTAATCTCTTTTACTGAAGTTATGAAAACGAAATGATTGGATGAACAGTTGTACTACGCCTTCCTTTCAGCCGATTGATTGCAGACAGTAGACCAGTCTCTTATAGAAATAGAGATAGGGATCAGTATGTTAGCCTAGAAGCGATAGGAAGTGAGTGGAAAAAAGGAGGAGTGTAATATGAATCGATGGCCACTGTGTCACCCTTGATCGAAGGGAAGGAGGGAGAGAGGGGTAGGACGAGAAGGAGGGAGTGTCAGAGACAGAGAGGAGCAACCATTGTCGCTTTGCGCGCTCATTTCTTTACTTCATTTGATCCTTTTTTGGATGTAATCTTTCCTATTATTGCTTGTTTTAATGCGTTAGTTCTAATACCGAGTTTCTTACAGATTGTTCGACCTACACGCGGACGATTACACGGCAATTTTCAACACACAGTAACGTGAGATTATTTTCCGTTCCACTCGTACCTGACCTTTGACGAACGTTCGAGGGGGAGGAGAAAGGGAGAGGCCGGGAGGAGGCGGTAGATCAACTGTCCTCCTCCCCCATTCCTTCCCTCTTCCTCTCTCCCAGACAATCAATAGCTCGCTAACCAGCAGATTGAGTTTGCTGAGCATTTCAAACACACAGCAACGTATGCATAATATTTAGTCGTGAGGAAAGCGATGATATCTTCATTTAATCACTCGGCTTACACCACTGATGAATGTCACTGATGAATGAGGTAATTGCTTGCCATTTTGTTGCATTTTTATTTATTAAAACAAACCAACTTTATCATTTTCTTTATTTACATCAATTGTATAGAGAAATCGCATCAGATATTCCGAGGAACAAAGCTTCAATCGAGGAAAGAATGAGAACGTTAACATCGGGAACAGAAAAGCTGCATGAAGAGAAGAAAAGATACGTGGGGAGAACCTAAATTTGAAGATCTTCAATCCATGTTATTTATTGTAGTGTAAATGTGTTGGCTCTGTTGAGATAAAGTGTCATAATTCTTATGTTTTGTTTATCCTCGTGAAGAAAGTGTATACTCTGTGACGATATCGCCCCTTGATTTGCACGCATACAGCGCTGAGATAGGTACAGAAGAGAGTCTTTCTTTCCCCTCAGGCCTCCGTTGCCAAGCGATTTACATTGGTTCACTAACTCACTCCAAGTCTCCTTTTCTCCTTCTTCCCATATCGCTGCTTTACGTTTTACAATTTTCATCAGAATGAAATTACTTCAATATCTTATGATTTCTAACTAATATAATTGTATTAAAGAATGAGGTGTATTCACTTTGACGATAGAACGATAGTGATGCTGTCACAGATTGATATGAGTGGAAGGAAAGTAGAGAAATGATACCACCGTCTCTTCATTTTGGACACTCTCTCTTCCGCTCGGTCGACGAGAGAGAGAGAGAGTGAAATGAAGAGACGGCGATGTCATTTCTCGAGCTCTAGAGGAAAGAGTGACGAGAATGGATCAATGATTCGCCTCTTGGTTTGCACACGCATACAGAGGTAGGAGGGGAGGGGAGGAGGGAGGGAGTAGAAGAAACGGCCAGAGAAAGAGATAGATAGATTGTGTGCGCCATTTGATTCGTATTTTCCTTTCCCTTTCCTCTTTTTCAGTTTATTTCCACGATTTTCTCGCATGATTCTGCGTTAGAACAATATCAAATTTCTCTCAGATTGTCCGACCTACACGCGGACAACCACACTTCACCGATGAAAGACTGTGAATTCAAAAATGCTCATATTCAATGCATAAAATGTATGTATAATTATTCTTATCGTCCATTTGATGCCGTTTGCGAGAGAATCAGACAAGAGTTAGCAAAAAAAAAAGCAAAAGCAAAATAATTTTTTTTTCATTTTGCCCATGAATTCCTTATTGGCTTCAGTCGACTTCGTGAACGTTAGGGGCTGGAACGTGATCTGTAACTACGAGACCAGGACGAAGCATCGCTGCTTCTCTAATGGATTATGCGCACCAGAAGGTATGCTTAGGCCCCACAAGCTCCGCCCACTTTGGTGTGACATGATTTCGCGAAAAAGTGAGAAAACAAAGTCACAAGCTTCATACTCAATGAAATCGTTCATTCTAAAGTGCGCTGGATAGCTACTGGTATCCCCAATCGATTGAGCACTGCCCAAATTGTGCACATTATCACTGAGTAGGTCAAAATTGAACTTAAACGATGGGAAGAGGCCGTTTTGAGCGGATGCAGTGTAAATTTTTTGGGTGGGCATAATTTTTTTGACTAATTCGAATATTTTAAGAATTTTAGAGAAAAAATTAGATTTTTAGCACTCTTAAAAAGCTTGTGACTTTTGTTAGAAGAAGCACGGGGGAGGCGAGCGAGAGGGCGGGAGGAGGGAGAGAGACACACGCAAATGAGGCTCCGCCCCCTTTCCTCTCGTCTCGCTTTTCCCTCCTCTTCCCCAGTGAGTTGCGCACGTACTTCTCGGGCCGTAGCGCTGCTCAGAGACAAGATATCAACAAACGGCAAAAAGTATGATGTTATTGGTACCACGAGGGATAGTTTGAACCCACTTTTGGTACCGGCTCTTGAAATCGGCTATCTGACTTGTGGCCCCTAGGTATGCTTCGTTAACGTAAGCTGAGGAGAAAGTCAAAGAGAAGATGACTTGAATTCCCGCAATTTTATATCTTGACTCCCAGTAGTGCTAGGCACATGAAATTTGAATACTACGGTGGTTTTCCAATTTCCACCCAGAAGCAAAATTTCAAGTCGCTATTCGGGGAGCAGAAAATGAAATTGCGGGAATTCAAATCTGCCATCTTCTCTTTGACTTTTTTAAAGCATAATTTGCCAATTAAGGGTTCTTATTTCATTCTCTTCTGCATGCCTCAAAAAGATGACAGAAAGTCAACATTTCAGGCAAGGCACAAGGATTGGTGTCAGTGTTCGAAAGCTGCGCAGGAAAGAGTGCTATTGTAGACCTAAACTCAATGACTCCATGCTATTTGTTGTAGTGAATAATTGTTGCCTCTTTAAAGATAAAGCGTAATAATTCTTCTGTTTTGTTTATCCACTATTGGAAATTGTATTCTCGTTCGTGAAAAAACGTGAAAAGGATCCTGAAGCTGCGACAGATTGATAAGGGAGGAAAGAAGGAAGGGGAAGGGGAAGGGAGTGTGGTTCGATGATCACTCGCTGTGCGCCTTTAGTCTTCCTCGCTAGAAGTGATATGAGGGGAAGGGAAGTAGGGCTCGAGAAATGAAACCGCCGTCTCTCCCTTTCACACGCTCTCTCGTCGATCGAGCATGCGAGAGAGTGTGCGAAATGAAGAGACGGCGGTATAATTTCTCGAGCTCTAAAGAGGAGATGGAGGAGAGTAGAAGAGATAATGATATAGAGAGACTGATGGAGTGACAGTATCAGTCGCATTGTGTACACGTTATTCTCTCTCGATGAGCATCACCCACTTGGTACACTTCAAGAGGAATGAACGGAGAGAGCCAGGACGGATCTCTCTTCATTTCTTTCTTCCACCCGTCTGTAAGGGCGGGCTGACAAACGTTACCGACGATCCATATTCCTCCCTCTCCATCGTTATTCTCTATGTACATAGCTGCTATCCTCCTCTATTTCTTTCCTCAACAGTCTACGGAGGGGTAGGCTTTCAATCGTAACAAAACAACTAGTCGTTTGACAGGGAAATGAACCGCCTTGTTCACGAGAGACAGCGCGGAATGAGGAAAGCGATGGATGATTTCCATAATAAACGACTAGTTGTTTTTGTCACGATTGAAATCTAGGAATGGGTAGTAGTTTATAGCAGGATTCAATTTGCATGTTTCACGCAAACCTCCAATTTTTCAAATTCTTTTAATTTGCTGAAAATTGTCGCTCTTTGAATATCGCAACTACTGGCCAATTGGAAACGTATGCATGTTCCTTTCCGTTCACTTTCCTTTCTCTCCACACAATCGATCCACACAGCATTCTGACCCCCTTTGTTCTCTCCAGAAAAGGGTGAACAATGGATTAAGATTTGAATTTTCCCGCCACACCGTAATCGAACTTCAAATCGACATGAGAATATGAAATGTTTCTGAAACCTATCCGGATTTCAACTGTTCACTTTCCTTTCTCTCCACACAATCGATCCATATCGTCTCTCTATTCCTTCTGTGCACACAGTTCTTCCTTTCTTCTCCCAGTAAAAAGCCCATCAATCCGTTGGGCCCTTCCATCCTCTTTCTCCCTTCCTCTACCGTGCTTACAGAGTGCCCCAATCTCTTCCTTTCTTTTCCCCTTTAAATAACATCATTCTTTTGTGTCCCTTCGTCATTTTAGAACAGATCAATGTATTCAATTGGTGTGCTCGGATCCCACTATCTTTTGGGAAGGGAACATATCATGTCTCGGGGGAAAATAATGTTGATACATTTTTAGACTCCCAACCGTTGAAAAGAGGACACGGTTGCGCTTTTTCTGAACTCAGCAGAAAATAGAAACGTTTATTTTTTGTTGATCTGTAGAACTCTACTCAGTGGAGTTCTACAAATAGACGCCATTCACGTGACTCTCTGATTCTCACTGGAAATTCCCTTCACAAGCTTGGAGTAACCATTTAACTTGGATACTTTATTCGCTCACGGTTTCTTCTATCAAATCCGCGATTATTCTTTCTACCGCAATAGACCAACAACATTTCCCTCTTGTGTGTTATCGCTGCGGCAGTCACTTTTTTCAAATTTGCAATAATTTCTCCCTTGTTTCAGTCTGTCTGCTCTACACGCGGACGATTCGACAAACAGTGCAAAAGACGAATGCAACGAAAAATAGAAGAAACTACCCGATTGATAAGGTTTGTGTACTTGTTTATTTGTGCTTATTTGTTGTTGTTGTTGTTTTGATTCCTCTCTCTCTCTTTGATTTGCCATAAGTGGCTGATCTTGTCGGGCTTCATAACTGTGCCAGCGTGAGAAGTTGATCAAAACAAATAATTATTAGTGGTATCGTGAGATTATTTTCCGTTCCACACCTAGCTGACCTTTTACTACCGTTCGATGGGCAGAGTTAGGAAGAGACCCGGGAGGAGGCGAGTGATGGAATTTATTTGCATGACTTATTATTATTAATAGATATGGCTGTCGTACACGGAACTGCAAGTCGGTGCCTCATCTGCCGTCACCGGACCCTTGACGGTCAGCGGGAAACGGCTGACATTGGCCGCTGTGAGGATTGCACACACACTTTCCATGCAGCGTGCTTGAAGGACCTGGCAATGGGCCCCGACGGACCCTTTTCGGACACAAGATTAGAGAGTAAGTCAGGGTGTTTGTAACTATTAAAGGGGGATAGGCATCAATCAAAGTTGGTGGGTCCCACCACGAAGAGCTTGCATCATCGCAATCCTACTGTAATCAGCAATCGTTTATGTACAAAAATATTGATGCCTGTCCCCCTCTAACACGATATCACCTCTCGTCTTTTCTCCCTCTAACTTCTTTCATATTATAGGAGGGAAGCGGAGGAGGCGCGGAAGACAGCAGAGCGCACTATGAGTTTACAAGATTCGTCTACCTCGTCCGTTTAAAGGCTGCATGAGACACGCCGGGCGTCAACCTTGGCAGCTTGTGAGCAGTCTGACAATAGCCTCGAGGTCACTAGAAGTACCCTCAACGCTACAACAAATCTTTGAGGCAGATAAGATTTTAAATATTGTCATATTGTCGTTTCTGTACGATAAAAATAGGTCTGAATTTGACCCAGCGACTAATTCTCACTCTTCTTTGTTGTAAACAGACCGAGAAACACAGACAGACTCTCTCTCAATAGCTACTACTTGCTCTCTGGGTGCTTGTGGATATTCAGTGGTTAAAGAAGGGGTGGCACGAATATCAGGCTAAATGAGTTATCGACGTCAAACGATGTGGCATGAACACCCCATAACATTTTCGAAACTCCCATGTTTTCATTTTTCGTTTGAAACGAGATATACTCGATTGGCTGCGTGCCAAGTGACCCTGAAGCGCAGGCAACGAGCTAGAGTGCATGCAAAATGAGGAGAGCGCGCCGCCTCACTTTGCATACCGGTGCGGTTCGTGCCTCTCCTTCTTTAAGAGAGACCTCTTTTTTTGCGATGTCAGGGCGAGGGTGCGACATCGCATCGCACCTCCTTTCCTTCTCTTTCGATGGATTCGCACGAGAGCGCGAGGTGCGATGACACCTGCATAGAAACTGCACCCCTAGAACCCAGTAGAGTCAATCTAGCATCTTGCGACTTAAATTGTCACCTGTAACCCCGCCCTCATGCTTGGAGTGAATATTCAACCTGGTCACTTCATTCGCTCATCATTGCTCCCATCAAGAGCTCCCGGTTTTATTCCTCGTAATTATAATTTTATACAAGAATTTATACAAGAATAATTGCCGTCTTGTGTGTTAACGCCGCGCAGTTTTTTGTTGCATATTTAATTATATTTGCCTTAATTTTATCCCTTTTGTCAGTTTGTCCGCTCTACACGCGGACGAGTCGCCAAGCAATCAAGTGACGAATGCAACGAAAAAGAGAAGAAAACTACAATGGATCTAGGATGGAAGATTATAGAGACACTGTTCATAAAGGGTTGTTTGTGAGTTATTCTTGTTCAATCGTTTTCCCGGCTGAAATGATCCCATTTCCTGCATTTCCATTTCCATTTCTCTCATGTAGAGATGCATTATCTCCTTGTGGAAACCTTTCCCCTTCCATGTTCCATTCCGACAATTACGCCATACGAGCACACTATGACCAACTCTCCGTCAACGTCTCACCACACAGATTCTTCTCCATTTCTGACCACCAATCAACCAACCATGTCTCCTCACCTCTGCCTAGCTATGTTCCACTGGCAGCTTCTCTACTACCGTCCATTCCCATATTCACCACGCCAAACCTGCCGAGAAACAAATCGCTCGGCCTTAACATTCTCCGTCCTCACCCGCTTGACTATCTTCCTTCTTCTCCTCCTCCACCATCACCACCCGCTAATCCCCTCATTCCTACTCCGACGGCCTTCGCTATTCTCCCAGACGACTTTACCGTAATGTCGGCGGACTATCCTCTATACTCCATCAAACAGCGGAAAGAGGGCAGAGCGTTTCTTTCAATGGTTATCGGCGAACTCACTGAAACGATTCTGCTTGATCCTCGTGAAGAAGGGGTAGAATTGGGCTTGAAATTCACCGGAGATCGATTCACCCCCAATACCTCCAGTCAAGGCGGAATGATTGTATTCAATCGTTCGTCCTCGCTAAGTCCCATCTCAAAAGGGAGAGTGGTGCAATGTTGACATGTCACATTTTTTCTGGAACTTTTCGCTTAGGAACTTGAAACACGGAATTTTCATTTTAGAATTTTCAAATTAGAATGATTTGATAGAGAACCGCAAATTTTGAAACAAATTTCGTGGAATGAGAGGACAGGAAATGTACAAATGAAAACCTTCATTTTAAAAACGTTCATCTCGGAACTTTTTTTGACTATAGAACTATGATAATTACCACTGTTTTTCTGTATATTTTGGCCTGTTGTTCCCTGATGTTGTCAACCATGGGAGGAAACAACAAAATATTTAAAGAGAAGTGACCGCTCATTTGAATTTCCAGAGTTTAGAATTGTTCTGAGAAAAAAGTTCCGAGATGAACGTTTCTAGACCGATCGATTCGAGAAAATATTTCCGGAATGGGAGTTCCGAGATGAAAAATTCCGAGAGATCATTTACGAAACAATGTTTTCCAAATTTTACGTTCCCAAAAAATGTTTCGGAAAATGGAGTTTCAGAAAAATTGTGACATGTCAACATTGCACCGGGAGAGTTTGTCTGCACGGACGCATCTTCGATACCATCGAGGAGGCAGTTGAACAATCAGGTTAGCTTTTTTAAAAGTTCATGTTTGCTATATTTCAAATCAAACTCTTTTCACTTCTTTATTCTCTATATCTGAGATTATTTGAATTTCCGGCTAAAGTAAATTATTGTTATGAGTTGGAAATAAAGAACTAGAGTAAAGAACTAGATTCAACGGATACAAATTGGTATAGTTCTGATATGTTTTTTTCGTTTCTACTCAAAAGAGAGAATGCAGAAGCATCAATTTTTTTATAAAGTCTTTCTTTTCTTATCCCAACAGAAGACCCCTTTCTAAAAAATGGGAGGCTGCGCGAAAACTTTATCCGCGATGGGGAGGAAATGTGGGCGGGCGAGAAGTCAAGCAAGCGAAACCTGTGTTTGCTTACTGCGATGGAAGGAGGGTCAGAATAACTGCGGCAGTAGCTCACTGCTTCTTTATTTCTATGCTTATTCTTTGTGTTTCATCTTCACATTTCAATGTTTGTAGTCAATTTACTCTTACGATTACAGTTTGTCCGTTATACGCGCGGACGATTGAAACGAACGTAATAATACAATGAGAGTGAGCTGATAACTACCGGAAGCACGTATCGATATCAGACATTGTCAAAGCATAGCGAAAGTCGAGCGAAATGTTAATCGTGCAAGTCTTTATTGGTAAGCTTTATAAGATTTGGTTTTACGAGATGATTTTTCATTTTTATATTATCGTCGATGTGCATAGAAGAAATAACATTGATATTTTCAGGAGTATATATTCGGCAACATTCTATCCAATCAGTCTCAAGGACAATTGTTAGCTAAATATGTATACGTTTTTATTTTGTATGAATTCGTAAGTTCAGTTGTCACTAAATCGGAATAAAAAAATAATACATTCAAGAGGCTGTGAGGTAACCTGATAGGGGAAGAGATGTGGGCAGGGCGAGCAGGATGCCAGCGAAGCCTGTGTTTGCTCACGGCGAAAGATGGACCGAGTCAGTAGAATCTTCCAGCCTCCTTCTTACTTTTTTCGTGTTTTGTCAGCTAAAAATAACTGGCACATTCTTCAGTATGTCTGTTCTACGTGCGGACGACAGATTCTAATGTGGAAAGAACAATACAAGATGAGAAGAGTAGGAAGATTTTCGATAATGACATCAGAACTGAACATGATTGGCTTCTAACAAAACAACACGGACTTTATCAGTAAGAGGTATCCTATTTTGAAGCAAGTTCATTAAGTATTTGATATCTTCAGGCGCTCAAGTTCATCTCCTACATACTGGAATCGGACTACAAGATATTTTCCAAAGAACCAAAATTTTGAATTTTTATTATTTTTTATACGTAATTTTTTTTGTTGCTATGCGATCGGAATAAAGTATTTTTTAATGCTTGTTGGGATATCCAGATCTTCAATCGATAATTGGACATTGCTTGAATAACGTATTTAATTGATATATGAGCATATATGTGCTGTTACAAGGAAAAATTCGGCAATGTATCGACGCAATTCGTCTATTTAGAAGAATAATACATTTCGTGATGAATCCTCGTGCTTTCTCCTTTGTCTCAGTTGCCAAACGAGTCCTTTCTTCCTTCATTCACTGCCAAGTGCCTGGCAGAAATTTGTAATGAAGAGCAAAGTTTTCACAACGATATTTTCATGTTTATCGATAGTATTTGAAAGATTCCAACAAAAAAATCATTGAAACTTCTTCATCGTCGCTCCACACTCCAAAAAATTATTTATTGTTTTCTAAAAAAATGATGCTGCTACGGAGAATATGGGAATCTCCTGTCCATGTTATTCCTGTTTATTTTTCATTATTTTTAAATTTCAAAAAAATATACTCTAAACTTACGAAATCCTTCAATCGCACACTTGTTCGCTACAATTATTACATAGTCAGTTGCATGATGGCGCACAATCTTCAGCAAAGCAGCGCTGAAATGTATTTGTATTCTTTTTTTATTCAATAAATGTAATCTAAATTATGGTGCTAAATAATGTAACCATGTTTCACCGTTGTTGATCGTTAAAGTCGTCCACCACAAACTTAATCGCTTCAAATCGCTCCTTTCGTAAAAGTTTCATAATTCGAATCAGAGCGGGCTCGCTGAGATTTCTCAGATTCAGCAGGTAGATTCCACTGACAACTAGACCTTCGAAAGTAAGCGAGCACTCGACGAGCACTCTAAACGAGTGCTCGTTTTCCCACTCATTTTGGTGCTCGTTTTGAAAGCGAGTGGGTCGCGCGAGTGAAATGGAGTAATCGAGTGCTCGTTTTCAAATTCATTTCCTTCATTCATCCTTCTCTCACTTGAACTTCTCGGTCTGCCTGAGCCAATCCGACCGATGAAAGATCAGATTGAATGTGGAAATGGGTACTCGCGCGAAAACGAGCACTCGTTTAGGTGCTCGCTCGAAAACGAGCACTCGTTTACAAATTGAAAACGAGCACTCGTTTTCGCTCGAGTGCTCGATTTCGAAGGTCTACTGACAACCTCAATTTGCGGTAGTTATCAACAAAATGCAATTATTTCCCATTACACTGTTATGTTATGTTTACCAAGTTCACCTCACCTTCAAGTATTTGGATAAGAAATTCGCGCACTCATCATCGGTGCTGCAAGTCCAGCCGAATATGACCGCGAGAAGGAAAGGCAAAAGAAAAAGGAGAAGAGATGGAAGAAACGGAGTGACGGATAATTGAATCAGGAATGAAATTAAAATCAGATTCCCTCTTGAGATGTCATAATGGCATTTTCGAAAGTAGCCACCGTTAGCCTGAATTTAAATGGATCGGGTTGAATTGAAAGCGACGAAAGATAATTATATAAAAATTTCACCCATGTGTCACGACTATCTATTCCAACTCTTTTAAAATATTCACTGTTTTCTTTGTAAGAGAAAACATCGATAAGTACATGACCATTCTTCTCCTGGAAACTTGAATTACACCAGTCTTTATAAAGATTTGTTAAAGAGAAAGATCATACGAAACAGGTGAATCCTGGGTGGAATATCAATCTCTACCTCAAATTCAATTCCTAATGAGGGAAGTTGGGAGCGATATCGACTGATATGCTCCTCTCGCTCGTTAACCAGGGCTTTCCATGCTGGAGAGATCGGAAATGGAGATTTTATTCGTTTTTTATTGCCAGAATATAAAAAATAATCAAAATAAAATATGAAATTAGTCATTATTATCTTACCATTCGCATGTTATCCATACCGTCTATATTTAGTCGTATTATTTGTCGGATAAGGTCAGGTGGTATAGATATGAGAGTAGCCGAAACACTGAAATCTTCAAGATTCATATTGACGAAGGATAGTGGTGTGATCGCTGAGGCAAGCAGGAGGAAACAAACTGTCATGAGTTTGAACGCATGCAACGTGGCATGATGTCGCTACTATGAAAGCGGGTGGTTCAAACTGTAAAAGAATGTCAGTGATTGCACCAAAGAAGCGTCGCTTCACTAAAAAAGAGAGAGATTTCACACACTTCAAATACTCGAATTACGATATATATAACAAAATTGCAAAAAAATTCGTTCGCAATCTGATCCCTTTATCCTTTACCATCTCCACCGTTATCGAAAACTCAAATCACTTGAACATGTTTATCACGTCAATTCAATGGGGGCATGCCGACGAGCCGATAAGCCCAAATGCAAAGTCGATGATCCCCACGAGACCACCACACTTGTGCTTGCCGAATGTACCTGAAACGAACGAATTTCCTCTCGATGAGCAAGTTTTGTATACAAAAGTGCTATTACAACTAGGGCGATATGCGTTGTGATAAATTATTGATTAACTAACTTTTGGTGCCTGCTGTGGGCTGCGATGGCTCCACTTTGTCAAAGAAGACAACGTCGTTCTGAGATGCGGCGTTAGCGGCGATACTGGAGATGAGAAGGAGGACGAGGAAGACGGAAGCGTGCATTGCCTGAGTAGAGCAATCAAAATGAAGAGTATTCTTCAGTAGAGTTCTCTTGTTGGAATTGATTCCGGAATTCCAATAAGAGGAACAAAGGGATTTGACTGCTCTGGTTGCGAGAGAGTGTGGTGAATGAAGAGGTAATGGAATTCTATTGGAATTCCACTGGAATTCAATTCCATTAAGAGAACCCTATTCTTCAGTATACGTGCTCTCTCTCATCTATCCGAGTAATACGAGAGCTCGGAAACTGAAGAAACAGAATCTTCAACAAGCAACCGACCCTAAAACGAATACGGAAAACGAAATGTAGGGAGTGTTTTCGAGCTGCTTTTGTAGTGACGCTGAGAACGTGGCACGGAAAGCCGATTGCGAGGGCGTGATAAAAATTTAATATTGTTTTGGATGACACAACTTGTTTCTTCATTACTCTCTCCATGGTCAGATCAGCGAGTGAGCCCGTGAAAAGTGGAGAGACACTCGTGACAACCACGCGAAAACAACGGGAAACAGATAGGAGATCTGTCGACAGGACACAGCATTCTACACCAACTGAAAAGGGTCGTAGTCGAACTGCAATCTTGAAATATTAAATTTTTGTGAAACTTATCTCGGCTCTCATTCTGAATATGGCTGAACGGTTGAAATCCGGATCAGTTTCAGAAACATTTTACATTCTGATTTCGATTTGTAGTTCCATAACGGTGGCGATTACGGTGATCACTCTGTCACCCTTATCGCCGGATGGAAAGAAGAGTGTGCGAGATAGGAGACGAGAGAAGGAGTTGAAGTGACTCACAAGCGCTTGAAAACCCAGGGAAACCCAGTGAAGAAGGCTCCCTTCTACAAGCTATGGCGGAGAAACAGGAAGCCGTGGTTCCCAGAAAGCAACATTTTATTTTTTTCGAGCCGGGGTGAACGAGAAGGTCACTGATTGCATTGTTGATGCATCACCAAGACCGTTCCCATTTTATCGAAACTTTATTCTCGAAAATCCAGATATTAGTATTAAAATTTTTACGGTCAACAGCGTGAAACGAAATACGGGCATACGTTTTGTGTGTGCGGGTATTGCCAGAAATATTATGAGGTCAGGAGTATGTAAAGAAGGAGGGGAGGGGGCAAGCGTATACAATGAAGGGATAGTGAAGGAATTGTGCGTATTGCGAGCTTGTTGACTCGAGACTTGTTCCGAGTAGATTAGCTCCTATCCAAGCCCGCGAGCGGATCGTCAGCCTTGATCGCAGTACCTGATCTGTAAAAAGTTCCTTATTCTGATCAAGTTAGATTCCCTCCATACCTTACTCATTATAAAGTTAAATACTTGCTTACAGTATATTTATAATATCACCAGCTGCCATCACCATCATCAGCTCAAAATTGCGAAATCGAAACTGGTGATAAAGGCCTTTCTCTCACTTAGACTGAAAGCAAAGAGGTTCATTCGCATTTCTTTAACTTAGTAATCTCTTGTTGGGAAGTGTTCACATCTAAACTCACCTATTGAGCATTATATTTGCACCCGCGATTGCTGATCCTTATACTATTTTCATTGCGATCGAAGTCGTGAACGAATCCATTCGGATCGACTCAGCATCAGCCCGTAATTGTTTTTTGATATACATATTCTTGAGTAATTGTAATCGAGTCTAGAATGATAATTAGAATAAGGGGATAAGTCGAGATAAGTAATAACTTGAATCGCTTGTTACCCTGTCCTTCAGTTACTTCAGTCACTGAGTGTGAGATGAGTGATTGTCCGCGTGTAGGGCGGGCAAACTGAAATAATAAGTTTGAGAAACAAATATATAACGAAATAAAACAATATTTTATAGGGAAAATAAAAACATTTGAAAAAAGCTGAAAGCACTTCTCAATGTGAATGTTTGAAAGTGACTGAATCGAGGGTGATTATCTATTCCCTGCAAGGTTGTGGGCGGAGACTCAGGTGCTAAACGCGCATTTCGACGCTTATTACGCGTGAGATGAGAAAGTAAAATCAATTACACCGGGAGGCTTTGGGAGGAAAAGGCTTTACTTTATTTCTCCAATGTGTGATATTTCTGATGTGATGTGATGCGATTTTTCTTTAATAGTGCAAATCTCACATCCGATCAGTCGATGCTTCAATGCGTATTTTCCATGAGATGCTTGCTATTTCGTGCCATTCTCTGCTCAACCCCCCCCCCTTTCAGCGAAGGACAAGATTGAAAATTAACATTTATCAACAATAGCAGAAGTCAATAACACAACAATTCATTTAGTATTGCCCGCGTTGATCTCGATTCTCTGTCGTTGTTCTTGGTTTAGTCTGACTTCCCAAGAGGGGGCAAGGTTGGCAACGTCAGAATACTCCTGTTTGATTCTGGGCGAAAAGACGAATGATAAGTGAGCATTCCTCCGTTAGGTTGAGCCTATAGTAAATGTAAATAACGGCGCCCACATAAACATTAAACTTACTCGGCAGCGACGGATGAGAGATAACGAAGTACTCTACCGGATTGAACAATATGAGATTCTTCGTTTGAATAGACCTTCTCCCAAGTAAATCGATAAAGCTTGTAGGAAGATGTGACGCAGCTGGATCCCGTCATTCCACTTTACTGCCATGGAGGACTTCGTATCACACCGCTGCAATCCATAGGTTCAGACATGTCGACTGAGGAGTGAGACTAAGAGCACTGTGGTCTTTCGATATCAAAAGTTAGGTACCTAAGTTAGGTCCTAAGGTAAGTCCTAAGTTAGGTCCTAACGTAAGTCCTAACGTTAAGCGTTAACTTTCTCCTCCGAAATTATTTTTATTATTTTTCGGCATCAGCATAACTAAAATTGTTTTTTTCAGGCGTATGAGATGGTCACGCTTGAGAAGGCAATGAGTAACGTTCTGGTTTCGTTCGGGTTTCGTTCGGATTCGTTCGGTATGCGAACTTGCATCATGCGGAATTTAATGGAAAAAAATGAAACTTACACATCACTTCTTCATGATCGATTTCGATGTAATTTCATTGTAATGAGCGATCGTCCGCGTGTAGGGCGGACAAACTGAAATTAAAAGTATGGTTGAGCAAAAATAAGGCGAAACAAAAAATATATTTTATTAGGCTAATAAACATATTTGGAAGAGCAAAGAGCAGGTCACCCTCTCGGGATGCAGGATTGAGAGCGAATGAGCTAACTGCAGTAATCTTATTCAGAAGATTGCGGAGGGCGGAGACTGAGGTGCGAACCGCGCATTTTCGACGCTTATTTCGGGTGAAATGAGACAGGAAGATCAATTACACCCAGTGGATTTATGCGGATTTTTTTTTACAAAATTTTTTTTCCTTGAGAGATGAAATTATTATAACATCAATTCCACCCGGTGTGATTTCTTCGAAGAATTGAAGCAACAAATAATTTCGTATATTGAAACCACGAATACTTGAATGGAGGCTTGTCGTGTTTTCTTCAATAACTAAGCGCAATGATAGTGAATGATAAAGAAGAAGAATTCTTTATCGACTATTACAATTAAAGACAAGCATATTGAAATACAGAAGAGCAGACGAAGACTTTTCCAGTTGTACTTCCATTCTGATATCTGTTCGGCGTATATCCGGTAATTATCCGTATAGCTAGCGCAAAAAAAATGAATAACTTTTGAGAGAGCAGTGTCTGCGTGTATATCCAACTAATGATCTCTTCCAGAATTACTCCCAGAATATTTTGGCCGGGGTAACGAGGTGGTGGTCCTCGATCATGCTCCCTGTACCGAGTCTGCAAGACAACAATGTTATTGAGAGACACATATAAAATAGAAGGGTGAATGATGAAATGTAAGGTAATTGACAAAGGATCTCTACAGACGAACTCGATTCTCCCGTTCAGACTATACAGTTCGAACGAAAATATCAGATGGCGGTGCAGCATAAGATGGTTATGTAAACATAATCACAATACGCTGACTCACTTTTGCAACAATTCCACCGCTAATCGCTCTAAGGACGTTCTCGTCCGCATCAATCAGGTAGTGAGCTCCTCCTGTGATATTAGCGATAAGCCCATGAGTTAGAGGTAATAAAAAACATTTAATAAAAATAATAACAAATAATCACACCTGCACGTGCTTAAGTATAGTCAGCTACGTTTTTGTAGAGCGGGTTCTCTACCATAAATGGCTACTTGAAAATGGAAAGGGGTTGTCCTTAGCTTCGCATATGTTGAAAGTCCGATGAGTATTCGCGAGTAGGGCGGAAAAAACTAAAATAGGAAAATACTTAGCGCTTCACATAAAAATTGCTGGCAACGAAAGCAAGGCGCAGATCGAATTGATGAATGGGATACTGAGTGCGATTGAGTTTAAATACACACTTTGATGGGGCGGAATCTGAGGTGACAGCAGGTCTCTACAATGGCTCTGTAAAACAATTCTATGGTTCTACAATAGATCTACCGATACGTCTAGAGGTGTAAGTCATGTGATAGGCACATCCACAGGAGTGTACCCAGTGGGAAACAAGAGAACTACAGGGTGGCCAAAAAGTATTGACCCAAAATTCAAATCAATCTAAGTCCACGCCATGTATTCCAATTGGGTCCAGGTTTTAATGCTATATTGCTGAGACTACCCACTGGTATGTGTGAAACACTCAGTGTTAAAATCGCATCAGATTCTGAGCTAGGATGATTTTTGAAATGAAATAAAACAAACGGCGCGCCGAAGTTCTCGAGACGAATTATGTGATATCATTTCATAATGAATCAAGATAGTCAAGTTTGCGTACTTTTTCTAGACGGCATTACCATCATACAATCTAACAAAAATGTCGGTTCGTGAATAAATGGATATTTTGAGCCAGAATATTATAGTTGACGTGTCGAGCATTTGGTGATTTTTACGTAAATATCGGTTTTGGCGGCGGCGGTTTTCTCCATTCTTTCTCCATTCTCCATTCTCCATTCTTGCGCTCACGACGGGCGGTCGACTCTCACCCCCGCTCTCTTCCACATCCAGTTTGGAGAATCCTCGTCCGTCAGCTTGGGCAACCGGACGAGTATCGCCCACTTGGATCATCAAGAGGAGGACCCAGGACGGGAGGAAAGAAAATCAACTGAATTCAACAATGTTTCACTCTGTATTGAAATTAGGGTTGGCAATTTGATTCTTCGTGGATTCCCAGATCTTTTTGATTCCACTCATTCCGCACCTTTTGAGTCCGGGAATCGGTGGTTCTGGGAATCCAAGATTCTGGGAATCCAGGATTCCCAAGATCATAACTCGGCTTAAAATAACCAAATCGACTCGAAATTTGGAGGGTGTATTCACATGTTCATCTACGCCCTACGTTCTAAATTACAGAACGATTGAATGATTTTGAAATTTTGGCCTCTTGCAAATGGCCTCTATCATCGATAGTTTCACTCATATTGATAGCTGCATGTTCGATCTATTGTTCGAAAGTACTACTACAATGTAACAAATATCTTGGCATAAGTTATGCCTACAAACAGCATCGCAGTGAAATGAGAAAATGACTCCATTTTAACAGCAATGAAAATGTGTTTCACGATTCATATTTGTGAAAAATATTGGGAATCCTTGGATTCCCAAACTTTTCAATAGGGTAACTATATAACTTTTCAATTCAATCAATACATTTGACTCCCCTCGGAATTGAGAGAGGGGTGAAATGGGAATCATTCCATTCTCAACGCGCGCGCAGAGTCAGTTGTTTGGGAATCAAAATGCCAACCCTAATTGAAATCATTATTTGGTCTTCGCCATTTGTCAGTTACTAAAAATAAGTTTCTCAATATGTTTCACCGTTCGTATGAGAGATTTTGAGTGCATCGAAGTTAAATTGAAGCCCTTCTCTACCAACCGACCCGGGGTCTCAAGAGTTGCTAAAGTGAGAGGGCGAGAGAGAGAGACGAAAATGACTCCGCCACGCAAAAGAGCCCTTTTTCTTCGTTCAACTTGCTGTGTGCAAGCGTTGAGAAGAACTTGGCTTGGGCCATTCCCGCCACAGCGGAATGCGGTAAATTTCGAAAACGACGCTACCAATTCCGGGAAATTCTTATCCTTGGACTATAATTATTTGCAATGTCATCACTCGGGAAGACGTATGATGCCCTCACTCTTTGCTCCCTCCCTAAAGATATTGTCCGCAAGATCATACGTATCAATGGGGACGGAATGGAACTCATGCGAACAGTAAGCGCCTTTCAGTCACTATTATATTTTGCCGGTTGTATGCACAGCCTAATTTCCTGGGGCTCACATTCAGGCATCAATCTTTGTTCAGATCTCACCAGCCTGGAAGGAGCTCGTGGTAGAGTGCAAGTGTCAGAAAGCGCGCATTCGCTCCACTTACCCCACGGTCTCACTTGCAATTGAGGAGATAAGGGGGCAAGTGCAGGTCGAATTGCGTGGTGATTTTAAGGACCAGGCGTATTTTGAGCATCATGGATTTCCCCCTCTTCCAGCTTCGGTAAGCAATAAAGGAAGTTTGTGGTCATATTGCATTGGATATTTCAGGGCCCGACCACGTTTCTTGAAAGCAAAGTGGGCGTTCATCGAGGTTACATTCTCCTCGTCTTTACCTTCATACATCTACTGATTGTTCCTTTCCTGCGCGATATTTTTGTCATTTTTTGCACGGTTATTCTTGCGTTGTGCCTCGCCAAAATCGGGAATGATGAAGAGGTATTATTTGACAAATAGAAGAATATTTACTGGATTAATTTCACCAGGTCTTCCGCCCACTTGAACCTGTTTTGAACATAATCAGCAAGATTGACGGGTTGATACTCACGACTCTTAGCGAGCATACGCTGGGAAGAGTCCGCACGCTCACGCGAAATGAGCGTATCGACTTCGTATCCTTTGAGGTTGATGACTTCAACGAGGAACAGCGGTATGTTTTTCCGTTGTAAAGATGCGTGAGTTTAAAAAGTTGAACACTTTCAGCAAAAATCTATTGGAGATCATTAACTATCATTCTGTCAAGGAAGTTGAAATCGTGGCTGAAAAATGCGAAATCGTAGGATTGAGTGAGTTATTTTACTGAATTCAAGTCATGAAATATTTTAGGATCTTTCCTTTGCGATCTTTCTGCCACCGTGTCTGTTCTGTACATTGAAGAACGCAAAAATGGGTTCAACGACTCCTCGACAATGTTCGGAAGAGATTGGAAATTTTGGAGGGGAGTTTCAGCGAATTTGCTGAGCTGTGGCATGCTTTCCGTGACTATGACATGTGGTGGAACAGAGAAAAAGTATGTTGAACCGGTGTTTGAGTTTATGACGTTGTTCGAAGGGATAAAGAAGTGATAAGATACTAATTTGATTTCTCTTGCTTTTTTCACAGTGAATATCAGGGGAAAGGGAAAGTATTTCGACTAAATTACTGAACAGTGTAATGGTTTCCTTGACAGTGAAAAGCGGAGCGACCATTAAAAAGTATGAAGACCCAGCGTTCGAGTTTATGTGGTTGTTCGAAGGGATCGATACCGAAATACCATTTACCATTGTTTCTACCATTATTTCTATTATTTCTATTGCGACGATTGTCATCCGCATATCAATCTGTTGCAGAACTACCACTTGGTTATAACTATTAAGGCATTTGGCGAACTACAACAGATGAAGAAGTGTTGCCAGCGCACCATCGACAACATATCATAGATAGACACATTGCCATTCAAACGTGTTTCCCGCCCGTTCGAAGGCACGTTGTTGAAGCTCTAAGTACCACCTGCTTGCAGTAATGGCAGGAAAAGATTGCTTTCCGATATTTCTAGTGGCATCCTGGTGGCACATTTCTAGTCATTTCTGGTGGCATATTCGATCTTGTCATTTACGATGTCTGGACCAGGCACAATAAACGACAACGCTCGTCCCCTCACGCTCTCAACACTCCCTGTTGATGTCATTCGCGTGATCCTGCGCATCAATGAGGATGCAATGGAGAATATGCGAATGGTAAGCAAGCGTAAGCACCACAAATTTTTAGTTCTTGCTATAAAAAAAAGACTTTTATCTTGACATCAGATAGGAAATGCATTTTCGGAAGGGGATGGGATACATATTTTTACATTTCATTTTTAATTCAATTTATATCAACATTTATTCCGTTGTGGATACTGTGTAAAATTAGACAATGAATAATGCTTTTCTTCGATCGCAATTTTCGATGAACTCTCGCAGATCTCACCGGCTTGGAATGCTCTCGTGGTAGAGCGCAAGTGTCAGATTGCAAATATTCGATCAACTTTTCCCATCATCGATCTTGCTGTCAAGGAATCGAAACAGGGAGAGGTGCAACTAATGATGTATGGTAGTTTGGATGATGAATCGCATTTTGTGCAGAAGGGAATTAACCCAAATACGGTAAGCAATTAAGGTATTTTTTCAATTTTCATGTATTTCAGGACCAGAATTCTCCCCATACGAACAACCCTTTGAACGATCAACCCGCTTATCGCGGATTTTTGCTCCTCCTTTTCTCCATGATATATCTCCTAATCATTCCTTTCCTCCCGGACGTTCTTGCTTTCATTTGCCCAATTATTCACGCTGTATGTAGCAAAAGATTCATCAACGACGATGAGGCAAACTTTGTCAGTAAAATGAAGCAATGCTCCCTTAACCTGATATCATTCAGGACTACCAGCGAATCCAGTTGACAATAAATGTCACTAGCGGGATCAATTGCCTGATTCTCCGAACTCTCAGCGAACATACGTTGAGAAGAGTTCGCGAGCTCACTCGAAATGAGCGTGTTTATTCATTGATTTTCGTAGTTGACGATTTTAATGAAGAGGAACAGTAGGTCTTTTATAGTTGCTATCCCCCAATAACCCTGACTACGAAAGGTAAACGTGCCCTTGAGTCTGGCCAACATAGGCTTTGCCGTACCAGTGTATACCACCAGGCGCGGTTGTCTCATGACAACTGTAAAATCGCCTTGATTGTGGAAGCAGCATTACTTCTATTTACAGGATTATTCCAGTTGTAAAAATTGAACAACATATTTTTCAGAAGAAATCTATTGGAGATGATTCAGCATCATTCCATCAAAGAGGTCACAATTGCGGCTAGAAAATGCAATGTTGAAGGAATGAGTGAGCTATTCAGTTTATATAACTTTTGTTAATGTTATAATGTTATGAATTATTTCTAGTTGCTCTCCTTCGCGAAATCACTCTTTCCGTTTCTGTTCTGTGCATTCAAGAATTCAAAAAAGGCGTCGCCGAAGCATCGACAATGTTCGATCGTGAATGGGAATTTTGGAATGACATTTCGGAAGCATTATTGAATAGGGGAATGGTTTCTATCACTTTGAGAAGCGGGGCCACAGAGAAAAAGTTTGCCGATCCAGCGTTCGAGTTTATATCATTGTTCCAAGGGATAACGAATTGAGTTGCTATCTTTTGCTTAGTTATTACACATATATTATATTACACGTTTGCCATGTGTGTGATTGTTGGCTCGTCTTTACTCAACCATTATAAAACGGTTTTATCTCATGGTTTTGTTGGTGATAAATTGATCCTTATTCGTCCCAGCCGTGTGTGCCGGGGCTCTCGCCGATCTGAAAAATATTACTTTTGGTTGCGCGGAAATCAGAAAGTAGTCAAACCTTGGCGGGAGATTTCTTTCTCCTATTAACAAAAAGGTTCTTCTTGTCATCGCAAGGATTCTGAAAAAAAATACAACCTCTCTCCTCAAAACAACGAGAGCTTGAATGAAATGATTAGAGGAGATATTGCTCACCACTCCAGCCTCCCTCCTTCCAAGGGTAGGGCTGAGATTTCCGTTGGGATTGCACAAGACATTCTTTGCACCGATATTCTGGCACTGTACAACGGCAAACAGCGTAGAGAGAAGAAGGATAGTAAAGAAGAAGTTCATGGTTGAGTTGAGTTTGCTTCTCTGAAATCACTGCTTTTGTATCCACATAAAAGTCGTTACCTATAAATGGGTACTCAATTGAGGAAAGGATAGTTTGAAGTAGGGATTGCTTGCCAAGAAATGACTCTCCTCGGTTCCCGCGCTCTCTCTCCTCTCTGACCGGTGAGAGAGTGCGTGAAATGAATTGAACATTTCTTGCCAAGCCATCCCTAGTATAAAATATGGTTGAAGTACGGAAATGAGTGAGCGGAAACGCTCTACTGCATCATGTATCATTCTAATCATGTATCATTCTTTCCTGATCCAGAAATAGAAGCGTCAAAGACAAAACATACATCATTCTATCATATCTAACACTGTCTTGATGACTAAGTCAACGGAATGTCGAGATTGCCTGAATCATTCAGGCAAACCCCACCAGAACTAAAGAATACGCAAGATTAGGACAATACAAAAAAAGTCGAAGGTAGCTCCGCCTTCAGCGTACTCTGGTAAAAGTTTCCTAGTAGGATCACAGTTGGGAGGCCCCCTCAGGCCTCTTCCTAGTAGTTTCACAGCTAAATCCTAGCAGGAACACAGTAGCAGGATCCTAGTAGGATCACAGTTGGATTTCCTACCAGGATCACAAGAGGACAGCCTTTTTCCTACCCGTCGCGTCTAACACATGCCTAGCCTATAAGGGCCTATTTTTTTACTCCCCTCGGACGGCGCTCGAACTGGGCTGCCGTCTACTGCTATCCCGCTAGGGATTGCCTTTTGAGAGGTCACAATTGCGGCTAGAAAATGCAATGTTGAAGGAATGAGTGAGCTATTCAGTTTATATAACTTTTGTTAATGTTATAATGTTATGAATTATTTCTAGTTGCTCTCCTTCGCGAAATCACTCTTTCCGTTTCTGTTCTGTGCATTCAAGAATTCAAAAAAGGCGTCGCCGAAGCATCGACAATGTTCGATCGTGAATGGGAATTTTGGAATGACATTTCGGAAGCATTATTGAATAGGGGAATGGTTTCTATCACTTTGAGAAGCGGGGCCACAGAGAAAAAGTTTGCCGATCCAGCGTTCGAGTTTATATCATTGTTCCAAGGGATAACGAATTGAGTTGCTATCTTTTGCTTAGTTATTACACATATATTATATTACACGTTTGCCATGTGTGTGATTGTTGGCTCGTCTTTACTCAACGATTATCAAACGGTTTTATCTCGTGGTTTTGTTGGTGATAAATCGGTCCTTATTCGTCCCAGCCGTGTGTGCCGGGGCTCTCGCCGATCTGAAAAATATTACTTTTGGTTGCGCGGAAATCAGAAAGTAGTCAAACCTTGGCGGGAGATTTCTTTCTCCTATTAACAAAAAGGTTCTTCTTGTCATCGCAAGGATTCTGAAAAAAAATACAACCTCTCTCCTCAAAACAACGAGAGCTTGAATGAAATGATTAGAGGAGATATTGCTCACCACTCCAGCCTCCCTCCTTCCAAGGGTAGGGCTGAGATTTCCGTTGGGATTGCACAAGACATTCTTTGCACCGATATTCTGGCACTGTACAACGGCAAACAGCGTAGAGAGAAGAAGGATAGTAAAGAAGAAGTTCATGGTTGAGTTGAGTTTGCTTCTCTGAAATCACTGCTTTTGTATCCACATAAAAGTCGTTACCTATAAATGGGTACTCAATTGAGGAAAGGATAGTTTGAAGTAGGGATTGCTTGCCAAGAAATGACTCTCCTCGGTTCCCGCGCTCTCTCTCCTCTCTGACCGGTGAGAGAGTGCGTGAAATGAATTGAACATTTCTTGCCAAGCCATCCCTAGTATAAAATATGGTTGAAGTACGGAAATGAGTGAGCGGAAACGCTCTACTGCATCATGTATCATTCTAATCATGTATCATTCTTTCCTGATCCAGAAATAGAAGCGTCAAAGACAAAACATACATCATTCTATCATATCTAACACTGTCTTGATGACTAAGTCAACGGAATGTCGAGATTGCCTGAATCATTCAGGCAAACCCCACCAGAACTAAAGAATACGCAAGATTAGGACAATACAAAAAAAGTCGAAGGTAGCTCCGCCTTCAGCGTACTCTGGTAAAAGTTTCCTAGTAGGATCACAGTTGGGAGGCCCCCTCAGGCCTCTTCCTAGTAGTTTCACAGCTAAATCCTAGCAGGAACACAGTAGCAGGATCCTAGTAGGATCACAGTTGGATTTCCTACCAGGATCACAAGAGGACAGCCTTTTTCCTACCCGTCGCGTCTAACACATGCCTAGCCTATAAGGGCCTATTTTTTTACTCCCCTCGGACGGCGCTCGAACTGGGCTGCCGTCTACTGCTATCCCGCTAGGAATTGCCTTTTGGATGTGACTACCGTACATGTACGCTCCATGTGTGGTTTACAATTAGTTACGGTATGAGGCTAACTCGTACAAAATCAATCAATAATACCGTATCTCCCCGTTTTGAGATTCCTACTAGGATCACAGTTGCAGAGGCCACTTTCCTAGCAGGAACACAGTTGACTTCCTACTAGGAAACCTGCAAGATACCCACTAGGAAGTCAACTATGATCCTACTAGGAAACTTTTACCAGAGTAGACGCGACCGTCTAGACGATTTTTCTCCCAGAGAAACTGCAAAAATGCATAGTACTTTCGTGCCAAACTTCAGATAGGGGAGATAGTAATAAAAGATAAAGAGATGGGCGATCATTCTTCTCACTTCTGTCAACTGCGGTGTAGCGTGTATCATTTTTGTATCATTTTAGAACTCACGTTTTAGAACTGGTACATTTTAGAACTGGTCATTTTAGAACTCGGTCATTTTAGAACTCTTGGTGTAAAGTGGTGCCGTCACCATTTCTTTCAAAAGTTCTAAAGCGACCAGTTCTAAAATGTACCAGTTCTAAAACGTGAGTTCTAAAATGATACAAAAATGATACACGCTACACCGCAGTTGACAGAAGTGAGAAGAATGATCGCCCATCTCTTTATCTTTTATTACTATCTCCCCTATCTGAAGTTTGGCACGAAAGTACTATGCATTTTTGCAGTTTCTCTGGGAGAAAAATCGTCTAGACGGTCGCGTCTACTCTGGTAAAAGTTTCCTAGTAGGATCACAGTTGACTTCCTAGTGGGTATCTTGCAGGTTTCCTAGTAGGAAGTCAACTGTGTTCCTGCTAGGAAAGTGGCCTCTGCAACTGTGATCCTAGTAGGAATCTCAAAACGGGGAGATACGGTATTATTGATTGATATTGTACGAGTTAGCCTCATACCGTAACTAAACCACACATGGAACGTCCATGTACGGTAGCCACATCCAAAAGGCAATCCCTAGCGGGATAGCAGTAGACGGCAACCCAGTTCGAGCGCCGTCCGAGGGGAGTAAAAAAATAGGACCTTATAGGCTAGGCATGTGCTAGACGCGACGGGTAGGAAAAAGACTGTCCTCTTGTGATCCTGGTAGGAAATCCAACTGTGATCCTACTAGGATCCTGCTACTGTGTTCCTACTAGGATTTAGCTGTGAAACTACTAGGAAGAGGCCTGAGGGGGCCTCCCAACTGTGATCCTACTAGGAAACTTTTACAAGAGTAGACGATTTTGAGGGGAGTCATTCTCTCCACTCCTTTCGAGGGAGAGGGGTCTCACTCACCTCATTTCCCTCGACACTGTTCGCAGCATTAGCGAAGATGGATAGTTTAGCTCCCCCTCCCCTCTAGTCCCCTGAGATGGGAAGCGCTCTCTTCATTCCGCATGCTCTCTCGCTCGCAACTAGGGAAGAGGTAGGGGAGAGGGAGCTAAACGTGCCACGTTTAGCTCCCCCTCCCTAAACGGGCCCGTTTTCCCGTTATCGTTTAGACAACCCTACTTCATATGAACAATCTATGAATACGGAGGCTCCTCTCTTTACCTCTTTTAAAAAAATGGAAAGAGAGACTATTCACCCCTATTAAACGTTACATTTTTGAAATGGCGAGTAGTAATGAATAATATCAAAGCTTTATTAAATATTTATTCAACAAAATATCGTGAGATTATTTTCCATTCCACTCGTATCTGACCTTTGACGAACGTTCGAGGGGGCGGAGAAGGGAAGAGGCTGGGAGGAGGAGGTAGATCAAGCGTCCTCCTCCCCCCTTCCTTCCTCCTTCCTCTCTCCCAGACAATCAATAGCTCACTAACCAGCACATCTCATTTGCTGAGCATTTCAAACGCACGATACGACATCCTTATCACAAATCATCTGATCCGTTGCAGGCACGTGATCGTTCTGGAACTGATCACTGCTCGCTTCATTGTAAGAGTGAATGGCATGATGGCGATGGGATCTAAAAGAGAGGCTCAGGTCGAAATCAGCCAACGATCTTACTGAGTTAATGATGCTCCTTTTTCATCGAAAATCGCTATCGTCCGAAGATCGCCCGCGTGTAAGTCGGACAGTCTAAAAGCAGCGACTGCTTTTTTATTAGCTGTTTATTCATAAATACGACAATGTGAACGACAGAATACACAAAAGAGAGCGAACGGGCATATAAAACAGAGAAGGAAAGACAAAATGAAGCTGAGGAGTGATGAGTAGCGGGTGTATTCCAGAAGGAGGAAGACAAGAGCTAACGACTCAGTAGCGCGAGATGCTTGGCAACTGGGGATAGCGATGGAGAAGGGGCTCTATCCTTCTTCCAGGAACCCCAATCTCCCAAGTAGATGAACAATGGAGAAGGGCTGGATTGCATTTAGACATTGCCAGGGTACTTTGTATGTGATCTCATATAACAAGTAATCTTATTCATCATTGAGACATCGATTCGTGAGAATGAAGAAACTGATTCTTCACATTTCTAGTAGTAACCAAGAAGTGTAAGACTTCTCGAAAATGCTTGAATATTTGTCTTACAATAAATGGATTTAATCTTATTCATCATTGAGACATCGATTCGTGAGAATCTACTCGGTATTGGCTGATGGGGTATTCTTAATTGGCTCGCCGGAGAGAGAATCTAGGTGTTTGGTTCGAATGTGGAGATAGATGAAGATTATGTCGAGGTTAAAGTGTCGTCCGAATGTAGGTCGGACAATCTGAAAAATGAGGGCAATAAATTCACAAAGAATAGAGTTTAGCAGCGAAATATCGATGAAATAGACGAGCAGGGAGAAGAAGGGAGAGTAAAGAAGAGAGGGGGAGCCGAAGTGAAGCAATTGACGGCTCTCGCTTGCCAACAGGGGCTCACTTCGCTAGTCACTCTCTCTCGCTAGTGTGCGGAAACTAGGGCTTTCAGGGTGAAGAATCCATCTTTTTATCCCTTCTCTCTCGAAATACTGACTGGTAAGAGAGTACGAGGAATGAAGAAACTGATTCTTCACATTTCTAGTAGTAACCAAGAAGTGTAAGACTTCTCACTTTTCAACTCACATGGACAGTTGTTGGAGAAAAGATGGCAATGTGTCTCATAACGCATACAATTTGAATAATGGATGTATGTAGTAACGTAACACAGTATTGCACAGATTTAATTTATTCATCAAAAATTCACAATCTAAATAAAATTTGATATTTTTAACTTCTGACAATGGAAAATTTGAATATTTATCACACAATTAATTGCAATGAACAATGGAAGTGCTTTCAGCTGCGTATCCCACGATTCGAGGATTGATTCCGGCAATGGAAATGTTCATTTTTAAGATGTTTTTTTCGACGGGAACGGAATGAAATTAATAATGCTTTCATCGATGCGTCGTCCGAATGTAGGTCGGACAACCTGAAGCAAAAATAATTAATTGGAAAAACATTAGCACGATTTAGGACTTTCGTCAAAATATGGAAAAAAGTTAAGCGAAATGATGAAATTGAGTTGGCAAAGGAAGAAGTGAAGTCAGAAGTTAAATTATGGCATAGAGAATTCGCTAGGTAACGAGGACTTCTGAGAGAGAGAGAGAGAGCTTCATTAGAAATGCGCTCTCGTCAACAATGAGATAGAAAGGACAGATGAAGCGACCCTATTCTTCTACGCAAATCTCTATTTCTTTGGGATTCAAAGATGTTTGAAGTTGATAAGATTACGTTTTCATTTTCAAGAAAGAGAGAGAATGGTTAATTTTTTTACTGTATCCTCTACTTCTGACAACCGAAAAGTTGCATATTTATTATACAATTAATTGCAAGGATCAATGCAAGTACATTCAGCTACGTAGCTTAAGGTCCAGAGATAGATTCCGAAATTCTCGCATATCTTTATCTTTCAGATTGCTACTCTTGCTGGCTGACCACTCTTTAGTGCGTGTGATATCCGGAGAGAGAATTCAGTTTCTTGTACGGCGACAGGCAAGAGGGTTTGATACGATGAGTACATAATAGGGTTGTCGATTCAATACCGAGATCAATAGTATTGCATGCCCTACCCTCCCTGACTCCGCCCCTGCAATACTCTCGCAAGGAGAGGGAGAGATGGGAAGAGGGTGCAATACTCTCGCACTCTTGCAATAGTATTGCATCCCCTTCCCATCTCCCCTCCTCTCGCCTCCAAGAGAGGAAGAGGGTGAGGGAGTATTGCAGTTTTGCAATACTATTGCAAGAGTGCGAGAGTATTACCCTCTTCCCATCTCTCCCTCTCCCTTACGAGAGTATTGCAGGGGCGGAGTCAGGGAGGGAAGGGCATGCAATACTATTGGTATTGAACTTGCAACCCTAGTACATAATATTGCAACATGTGTTGCAACAGAGAAGTCTTCATCAGGGGCAAAAGTGCCGTCCGCATGTAGGTCGGACAATCTGAAGAAAGAAATAACTTGGAAAAACATTGCACGACAAAATGTTAACTAAAAAAAGATAAAGCGAAAGAAGGAGGAAAGTTGGAAAAGCGGAGCCAGAAGTGAAACAATGGAAGAGAGGATTCGCTTGGCAACAGGGACTTGAGGGCTCTCAGGAATACTACATAATGAGTATTCCTGAGATTCGTTACTCATATTCTGCCGAACAATTTTTTTTGTTTCTGCTCCAGATTTATAATGAAAAACACACAAACCCCGAGCTGAAGGTGAAATGGTCGCGGACTGGGGCAGACTGAGTATTTCAAGTATGGGCACCGACGTAATCCTTGACACGGGCAAGGAATTGAATATGAGGCGGTTTGCGTTAGGATCAACAAGTGTCTGGAACAGGTAAAAAAATAGAAAGTGCTCAAAAGTTGGCCCTAGGGGTTATTTTCGATGCTGAACAACCTGGTAAGGTCGATTTCGCAATAAGTCCCCATTTCGCTCCAGAGGGGCACCCCCTCATTTTGCCTGAAAATGCGTTTTTCGAGTTTTTCTCGTCAGAAACGACTCAAAAACTCGTAAATTCTAAAAGCATATGCCAAAATTTCAAGCTCTATCTCGTGGTTATGTTGAAATGTCATGATTGTTTTTCGTTTTCGAGAAAAAGACGATTTTTGACCCGATCGAGTTCGGGCAAAATCCTTTGGGCAAGTGAAAGAGCATGTTTTTATGATAATTTTACGCTATTTGGTTAGATATTTGACTGTCACAAAAGATGTTTTATATCGATTTTTGTAAAAAGATGAAAAATAAAATTCTCTGAATACCCCCGTGTAGGTGCTCATTTTGAAGAGTACGTTGAGCTGATCATTTTTTGTGAACACATCATATCATTTAAACCTCTCTGTATTAAGTTACAACATACCGAGTTCGACTCTTCATGAATGTCGACGGATTAGCACTTTTTGCACACTTGTAACGTCTTACAGAGAGGTTTAAATGATATTATGTGTTCACAAAAAATGATCAGCTCAACGTACTCTTCAAAATGAGCACCAACACGGGGGTATTCAGAGAAATTTATTTTTCATCTTTTAACAAAAATCGATATAAAACATCTTTTGTGACAGTCAAATATCTAACCAAATAGCGTAAAATTATCATAAAAACATGCTCTTTCACTTGCCCAAAGGATTTTGCCCGCACTCGATCGGGTCAAAAATCGTCTTTTTCTCGAAAACGAAAAACAATCATGACATTTCAACATAACCACGAGATAGAGCTCGAAATTCTGGTATATGCTTTTAGAATTTACGAATTTTTGAGTCGTTTCTGACGAGAAAAACTCGAAAAACTCATTTTCAGGCAAAATGAGGAGGTGCCCTTCTGGAGCGAAAAGGGGACATATTGCGAAATCGACCATACCAGGTTGTTCAGCATCGAAAATAACCCATAGGGACAACTTTTGAGCACTTTCGATTTTTTACCTGTTCCAGACCCCCGTTGGGGCTTGTTGATCCTAACGCAAACCGCCTCATATAGTCAGAGATTACGTATGATTGTTATGTAAGTTGCCTTATTGCGTACATTGTGTTCGCAGCGCGATATCATCTTCTCTTTCCGCGGTATTCGCAAGAGCTAACACAAACTAGATTATCGCCTGTCCTAGAACAAAATCATCATTTTTCGGATCGAAACATCGCACATGTCTCTATGAAATTCCCCGCTAGTAGCTTCCTAACAGTTCTCAGTTCCAGCGCTATTCCCTCACACGTAGAGTGGATAAAGGAAGAGGGAAGGGTGAGGGAAACGGTATCACTATTTGCGGAAGAGTGGATATGGTACTTCCTCTCCCTTTCATTCCTAGTTTCGCGAAGACCCTTCCTTTCACTTTTCCTTGATCCATTCTACTCACAAGTATGTACATTTATTTCAGGGAGTGTCGATCTTCATGAACTCGGAAATCAAGTTCGGTGATCCTCACGCTCGCTAATTCACATAAGACGGTTGGATATTTACCTTTTCTCGAAACATAATCGCGGAAGAATGTTCTTTGTATTGATTATTTGTATTTCGATAAAGAATTTCCAAACGCATGATTTTCCTATGAATATACCGTCGAAAAGAATCGTAAACGCTGATAACAGAACTGCCATGAGGTACTTTCTTCATTTGTATGATGCTCTTTTTTTTCTCCTGAGGGAAGACCCCAAAGGTTCCTTGGGGAGTGAGAAAGAGGGAGGCAGTGCGGAAACTTTATCCAAGCTGGGAAGGAAAGGGGGGAGGCAGTAGGTAGTCATGCAACCGAAGCCCGTGTTTGCTCACAAGGAGAAGAGACAGAAGGGCCGAGGCTGAAGCCTCCAAGTGCTTCGATACTATTCTCGTACCTGTCTAATCTATTTTCCGTTGCTCATTATCTGTGAATATTTCAGTTTGCCCGTTCTACACGCGGACAACAATTGCGACAGCCGGCATCTACGTCATGACTTCTATGCGTATTCAAAAAATCACCTACCTTTCGGAAAGGAGGAAGACAGCTACACTATAAATCTAGTAATCCAAGATCTTCGAACCCCGAGAGCACATAATCGAGAGCTTCCCGGTACCGTTCTAACGGCAAGCGTTACAATTAGATTGGTTCTGTGAAAAATTTATTTTGAATTTATTATGTATATTTCTTCGAGGCAAACACAATACAATATTTTTCATGCGGTTGTGTTCGTCCCGCTTGAGAAGGATGATATTATACGCTAATTATCGGATATTCTGGATTCAATGGGAATCAAATGAACGAATAATTATTGATTTTATGTTGTAAAATTATAAATTTCCGGCTAAAGTAAATTATATTGTTGTTATGAGTTGGAAATAAAGAACTAGAGTATTCAACGGATACAAGTCGGCATAGTTCTGATACATTTTATCGTTTCTACTCAAAAGAGAGAATGCAGAAGTATCAATTTTTTCATAAAGTCTTTCTTTTCATATCCCAACAGAAGACCCCTTTCTAAAAAATGGGAGGCTGCGCGAAAACTTTATCCGCGATGGGGAGGAAATGTGGGCGCGGTGAGTTGTCAAGCAAGCGAAGCCCGTGTTTGCTTACTGCGATGAAAGGAGGGTCAGAATAACTGCGGCAGTAGCTCACCGCTTCTTTATTTCTATGCTTATTCTTTGTGTTTCATCTTCACATTTCAATGTGTGTTTACTCTTACGATTACAGTTTGTCCGTTATACGCGCGGACGATTGTAACGAACGTAATAATACAATGAGAGTGAGCTGACAACTTCCGGAAGCACGTATCGATATAGCGAAAGTCAAGCGAAATGTTAATCGTGCAAGTCTTTATTGGTAAGCTTTATATGATTTGGTTTTACAAAATGATTTTTTGAAACATTTTTATATTATCGTCGATGTGCATAGAAGCTATAACATTGATATTTTCAGGAGGATATATTCGTCAACATTCTATCCAATCAGTCTCAAGGACATTTGTTAGCTAAATATGTATACGCTTTTATTTTGTATGAATTAGTAAATTCAGTTGTCGCAAAATGGGAATAAAGAAATATTGCATTCAACAGGGCTGTGAGGTAACTTTATCCGCGATTGGGAAGAAATGTGGGCGGGCGAGAAGTCAAGCAAGCGAAGTCTGACGATTTTAGCGAGCCGGTATCGGATTTCTCTCCCTCTCATTCTTCATTCACGGGGCCCCGTGGTATCGGGTCGGGTTGTTTCTCGAACTCTAATGTGGACTACTCTTTCTACATAGCTGTCTTTCTCTTCATCTCTCCACAGAATTTGCCTCGCTTCTCCTAGGAGCACAAAGAAAGTGGGAGTCTCCTCGGAAACTTGATCCGAGCTAGGTAAGAAGGGGAGTAGTCTAGCAAAAGATGCCTGTGTTTGCTTACTCAGGGAGAGTTTGATGAATTGAGGTAGTAGTGTCACCTATTCATTTTCTTTCGTGCATTTCTTTATCGTTCCATTTTTGTGTTTTGACTGTCAAAAATGTGAGCCTGGGCTTGTTTCAGTATGTCCGCTCTACGCGTGGGTGACCACTGTTTGTATGGGAAAAAGCAGATGGAAGATACACAAACAATAAACTTATCAGGTGAAATTTCATATTTTGATATGTTTTTTTAAAGATAATCAAGAGAATCTCGCTGTATATCACTTTTCAGTTGGCATTATCGGCTCACATGACCATGGTGCGATAACTCAACAATCACAAAACGCATAATAAGCCATATCTGCGCAATTTACGAAGGCGAAACGGCAAATTCATCTTATTTTTGTGAATAGGCTTCTCTTCAATATTGTTTTGCTCAACAGATTTGTTACAGAATTCAACAAAGTTGAGGAGTCTGCGACGATTCGACTAAGATTCTCCTACACTAAGGATCCGATCGTTTTCTGGATTTGGATCGCGACGCAGTGATCATCGCTTTTGTTATTTATGATCCAAAACATGTTATTTTCATATTTTTTGATGAAGCACTGATGATGATTTTATGCTCAACGATAGGTTCCAATTAGTGCATAAGTAATAATTAATCAACGTCAGATCGTTGAAACTCCTTCTCCGTCGCTCCTCGCTGCACAATCACCGTTTTCATTCCCTGTCTCAGCAACCTTCTCGATAACTCCGCCCAGAACGTCCAAGAGCGACCGAACATCGACTGGATCTGCGTCAAATCGTCAACGTCGTTTTGACGGATGACCACAGACTCGGCGTGCAAGGACAGTTCCCGAAGATATGATCCTTAAAAATGAAATGATTCGGCGGTGGAGGGTTCCCTTGAATGTTTTGGCGCTTATTCTTGCAAAAGTGGGATTTTTAAGGCTTGGTGATGCAATTAATTGCAATGTTTTCATTTGTCGGAAGAATGCAACCGGTAACAGCTAGTCATCATGTAACATCGAGAACTATGTTAACACAGGTATCGCGAGAGAATGTAGCAAAAGTGGGCCCTTTCGGAACAATTTTTTTCAAACCCATTTTAAAAAGACCAAAATTTTATGGGAACATACACTTGCGATAAGAATTCGACATATCCTGTCAAATTGTCCCAAAGCCGGCTTTTAGGGAATTTCCGGTTCTGAACCCGGCTGTAGCGTATCTCAGCTACCAGATGAGCTAGGGATCTCCGGTTTGGCCCAAAAAATCCGGAAAATTATTCTGAACAACTTTTCTACGCTGACAAAAAGTGTACGATAAAAAGTAAAAAACCTATAATTAAAAATATGCAAAAAATAGAAAAAAATAATTTGTGTGATTTTTAAAAGGGGGCATTTATTAATTTTTTATTGCATTTTTGGGTAGTTTTAGGTCGGTAGTACTAATGAAAAATAAAAAGAGAAAAATCGATTAACCACCTTTTTGGGTTTTCCGTGTCCGAACGTCGAAAATCGTCACTTTTTTCGATTTTTTTCGGAACTCACCTCACGAAATTAATCATAACTCGCTTCAAAATTAAGATTTTCTCTCATTTTAAGTTGCAATGGATAGAGGAAAGATTACTGAACAGTTCCTAACTGGAAAACTCATTCCTGGTCAGTGCGCTCAAGCGGAGTGGTCGGACGAAAGAAAAATAGTATAACTAAGGGGATACGGATTTTCCCAAAAAGTTAGCATGATTTTTATAAAGTATCTATATATACCTCAAAAATAACCAGAGGATAGAAATAAAAATTATATTTTCTATGAGGAAAGTGAGATAAAGTGATAGAGAAAGTGAAGAGCTCTCTCTTCATTAAAGAATGTTATGCGTGTTTGAATTTTTTGCGTCTTCTATTTTTAGAGTGCTAAAAATGAAGATTTTGCATTCAAAGCCTTCAGATTCATGACTTAAAATAACAGGAGATGAAAAAATTCAAACACGCATAACATTCTTCAATGAAGAGATAGCTCTTCACTTTGTCTATCACTTTATTTCACTTTCCTCACAGAAAATATAATTTTAATTTCTGCCCTCTGGTTATTTTTGAGGTATATATAGATACTTTATAAAAATCATACTCATTTTTTGTGAAAATCCGTATCCCCTTAGTTATACTATTTTTCTTTCGTCCGACCACTCCGCTTGAGCGCACTGACCAGGAATGAGTTTTCCAGTTAGGAACTGTTCAGTAATCTTTCCTCTATCCATTGCAACTTAAAATGAGAGAAAATCTTAATTTTGAAGCGAGTTATGATTAATTTCGTGAGGTGAGTTCCGAAAAAAATCGAAAAAAGCGACGATTTTCGACGTTCGGACACGGAAAACCCAAAAAGGTGGTTAATCGATTTTTCTCTTTTTATTTTTCATATGTACTACCGACCTAAAACTACCCAAAAATGCAATAAAAAATTGGTAAATGCCCCCTTTTAAAAATCACACAAATTATTTTTTTCAATTTTTTGCATATTTTTAATTATAGGTTTTTTACTTTTTATCGTACACTTTTTGTCAGCGTAGAAAAGCTGTTCAGAATATTTTTCCGGATTTTTTGGGCCAAACCGGAGGTCCCTAGCTCATCTGGTAGCTGAGATACGCTACAGCCGGGTTCAGAACCGGAAATTCCCTAAAAGCCGGCTTTGGGACAATTTGACAGGATATGTCGAATTCTTATCGCAAGTGTATGTTCCCATAAAATTTTGGTCTTTTTAAAATGGGTTTGAAAAAAATTGTTCCGGGGATGCTTCATTCTTTCGCGATACTTGTGTTAACTAGATATTCTGGGACTTACTTGTTTTAAAAAACTCACTTAGTCCTTCAATTTCGCATTTCTTCGCAGAAATTTCAACATCTTTAATTGCATGATGGCGAACAAGGTCCAGTAGATTAGCACTGAAATGAAGTTGTTGTTGTTGTTTTTAAATTACTCATTTCGTTTTTTTTCAGTTCAAATTTCTTTTCATTTCGTTTCAAACGTTTTCGAAATTGACAAAAATGTGGTTTTACAATACTATCCTTGTGATACAAAGCCCTCACCGTTGCTCCAAATTGAACTCCTCCACGGTGAACTCGATTTGTTTGAATTTCTCCCGTCGAATGAGCGTCTTTATTCTCCTTAGAGCATGTTCGCTCAGATTTGTGAGACACAGCGTTTCGATACCGCTCACGACCTTAATTGTTTCGCGAAATTTCATTATTCATAGTCTTATTATTTTATATGTTTGACATTTTTTTGACATTTTAAACAACTTTATCAGCTGATTCAAAGGGTGTTATGCAGCTGGGTTGCCATGAATACTCTCCATTGAGCTCGATCGTGTCTTGCGATTTGCATGTATTGGTGTCCCGCCGCTTTAACGAAATCATCTCGCCATCTCTTCTGTGGACGTCCTTGCTTTCTTGTGCCATTGGGGGTCCAATTGAGCACATTCAGCGTCCAACGGTTGTGAGGCGCTCGAGAGATCTTTTCAACCCACATCCACCTCCTTCTTTCCGCCTCCCGAACAACGTCTTTGAATTTTGTGATACTACGAACCCGCTCATTACTCACTCGGTCCAGAATAGAGATCCCGATAATTTTACGTTCCAATCTACGCTGGGCAACTGAGAGTATTGATTTTTCTCGTTTACTGAGGTACCACGTTTCAGAGCCATAAAGGAGTGCAGGGAGAACTACGCCATCAAATAGCCGCTTCTTAAGATACATTGGGCAATCCCTTTTACGGAAAAACTCAGAGTATTTTGCGTAGGCCCAATTCGCGCTTCTGACTCTCCTATGCAACTCTCCCTCAAACCTTTTTGCCCCCAGAGTGATTTCCTGTCCCAGATAAACGACCCGTTCCTCCACCTTCACTATATCTCCCGCTACCGTAACCGGACCGCATTTTGAGTCGGTGGCAAGAGCCACGGTTTTACTACCGTTTAGACGCAGTCCGACCTTCAGAAGCTCCCTTTCTAGTTCCGTAACCATAGATTGAATTTCCCGATGGTCATGTGATATTAGGACGCAGTCATCTGCATAGAGAAGATGAGAAAAGTATTCCCCATTTACCCGGATGCCCTTTCTATCCCAATTGAGTTTACTGAATGCCGAATCTAGCACTGATGTGAATAAGCGAGGACTTAGTCCATCCCCTTGTCTAACTCCCTTCCCAATTGATACTTCAACACCTACTCCGTTCACTACCACCTTGCTTTTACTCTGAATAGTGAGATTCTGTATGAATTGAACGTAAGTGGAATGGATACCATCTCGTTCTAATGCGGAAAGAACGGAATCACACGACACAGTGTCAAAAGCCTTACTTACATCTAAGAAAAGGAGGTAGAGGGATTTTTGGAATTCCCGACAGTTTGTAATGAGGTTGTTGAGTATGAAAATCCCATCTACTGTTGAGTGGCCGGCCCTGAAACCAAGCTGCTCTCGAGATCTACATGCATCAAGAGAGCTACCGATTCTATTTGAAATTACCGAAGTAAGGGTTTTTTGAACCACGGGGAGTAAGGAAATAGGGCGATAGATTTTAGGGGAAGTTTTGTCCCCGCCTTTGTGAAGAAGGATGGTACGACTGTCTCCGAAACCTGCTGGAATGGTATTACTTTGTAGAATACCATTATAGATTGAAGCGAGGTATGGGGATAGAAGATCCGCACCAGCCTTCAACATTTCCCCGGTTATTCCGTCCTCACCCGGTGATTTTCCCGATGTAAACCCCCTTAGCACGCTCTCGATTTCATCTCTCTCAATGGGGATGAATTCATCCTCAGTCTCTCTTACAACGTAGTTTCGCCCTCCATCCCCTCTGTACAAGTCGTTGTAGTAATCCCTGAACACTGCCTCTAGATCGGACTGACTACTAACAGTTCCATTGGGTCCCTGCAATCTAACTATGCGCTCCTTCCCTACAACCTGTTTTCCCAGTGCCTTCTTATAGTTACGCCCTTCTTGAACTGCCCGCTCGACCATCCTACTCATTCTATCTATCGCATACTGCTGAATACTACCTCTTAGTGCCTTGTTGATTGAAAGCCACTCCACCCTATCCATTCCCTGTACCGTAGCCTTGCGTTTGTATCTCTCTGCGAACAACTTGAGAGTTCTAGGAGAAAATCTGGGTACTCTAGGCGCGGGAGTAGTGGACCCTCGGGAGGCAATTTGCAAAGCAGATACCAGGTTACCGTAATCCGCACCCACAGGAATCCCTTGTAGTTCTCGCTCAAGACATAATCTGAATTGATCCCTGTTTAGTACGGTATCATTTTTGATGTTGCCGAGTGGGCCGATTGGTCTCCCCTCGATTCGAAATGATGCGCGAACCATACGGTGGTCAGATGTGAATTGAATGCGATTAATAACGTCCACGTCAGTGATGCATATCTCCCGGGGAACCATGATGTAGTCAATTCTAGCCGTCGTCTGTCCATTAGGGGAAACCCAGGTATGGTTCCTACTCACTTGCTTTTGAAACATAGTGTTGCTGATGCGCAGCCCGAGAGTCTCACATAAAGCGACCACCTTTTCTCCTCTCTCGTTTCGTTCCCCACATCCAAATGCTCCCATTGAACGCTCTCCCTTCCTTCTAAATCCGACTCTGGCATTAAAATCGCCCATGATAACCTTAGTAACTTTGCGAAACCCTCGCTGCCCAGGAATAGATCTTTTGAACGTTTTTTCGAGTTGGGATAGGAATTCCTCATATTCAAGGTCCGAGTGGTTAGAGCAAGGCGCATAGCATTGGATAAGACGTAATAAGACGCTGTTGGGAAGGCGAAAATCCAGAAGCGCAATGCGGGGAGAAATACTCAAGAAACGCACCACTCCCGAATTCAGCCTCCTGTGAACAAAGAATCCGCATCCGGCTGATCGATTGTCCAATCTCGGAGTGTGGTAGAGTGTTCCGAGAGAGTCGTTGAGTTGAATTGATCCTTCTTCCTTCCTTCGTACTTCGCTTAGCCCAACGATATCCGCTCGAATCTTCATGAGTGCTTGATCGAAGAGCACTGTGCGTCCGTCGGTGGCCAGGGACAGCACATTCATGGTTGCTATCATAAGCTGGAGTACCATGGTTGGCCGTTCTCTCACGGATGGCCAAGTCCGGGTTGGGAGGAGACGAGAAGAGACGGAGGGAAATGAAAGCCGACCGACTCGGAAGAGTGAAAAAGACTCGAATGACTCCAGGGATCCAGGGATGTTGAAAACAAGATCCAGGGATGTTGAGAGAGCAGCATCCNNNNTGAATATCTAATATACCTAGGGGAATTTCGATATTTTTTGGAAGACAGAATCGAGCGCATTGATTGGATTAGTGAGAGAGTGAGGGGAGAGAGGAGAGTAATCCAATAAAAGAGAGTCGAATTCATTCTTCATTCTTCACTCGCAAAGCGACCGCGAGCGGCCTACGGCCGCTCGTCACTAAACCAAGCGCACCTTCAAATACTTGGCCAGGAACTTCTTACAGGTATCCTCAAGATTGGCTATATAGTTCGCCGCTGCACCGAGTACAATTGGGAGAACAAACTGGCCATATGAAGGAATGAACGGAAACGAAAGTAATTGCGCCAGGAAGATTAATAAGATGTGATCTCCTCGTAAGATGTCGTATGAGCATTCACGAAAATGGTACGAGCTAGCGCTAGCCTGAATATCAAAGAATGGCTCAGAGAATGGATCATAAATCATAAGCCGAAGGTAAACTCACCCAGCCTTCTAATTCTCTAATTTCAATTCCAAGACCCTCAAAATATGGATCATCGTCTTCATCCGAGTAAACATCGATCGCCAAAAGTCCATTGTCCTCCTGAAAATAATGTTCCCTAAAATCATCACCAAAATAATTTTGATTTTTCAGTTTTTAAAGTATATTTTGATATTCACCTGAAATTCAACGTCTATTGAAGGAAGAGCAGATCTTATTCGAATGATTTGCGCCTCACGCTCGTTAACCAGTGCATTCCATGCAGCAGAAATCTTTAATGGATATTTTATTAGTTTTTTTATTGCCAGAATATAAAAAATAATCAAAATAAAATATGAAATTAGTCATTATTATCTTACCATTCGCATGTTATCCATACCGTTTATATTTAGCCGTATTATTTGTCGGATAAGGTCAGGTGGTATAGATATGAGAGTAGCCGAAACACTGTCATCTTCAAGATTCATATTGAACAAGGATAGGTGGTGTGATCACAGAAGCAAGCAGGAGGAAATAAACTGTCATGAGTTTGAACGCATGCAATGTGGCATGATGACGCTACTATGAAAGCGGGTGGTTCAAACTCTAAAAGAATGTCAGTGGTTACACCAAAGAAGCGTCGCTTCACTAAAAAAGAGAGAGAATTCACACACTTCCAATACTCGAATTACGAAATATATAACAAAATCGCAAAAAAAATTTCGTTCGCAATCTCATCCCTTTATCCTTTATCATCTCCACCGTTATCGAAAACTCAGATCACTTGAACATGTTTATCACGTCAATTCAATGGGGGCATGCCGACGAGCCGATAAGCCCAAATGCAAAGTCGATGATCCCCACGAGACCACCACACTTGTGCTTGCCGAATGTACCTGAAACGATCGAATTTCCTCTCGATGAGCGAGTTTTGTATATAAAAATGCTATTACAACTAGGGCGATATGCGTTGTGATAAATTATTGATTAACTAACTTTTGGTGCCTGCTGTGGGCTGCGATGGCTCCACTTTGTCAAAGAAGACAACGTCGTTCTGAGATGCGGCGTTAGCGGCGATACTGGAGATTAGAAGGAGGACGAGGAAGACGGAAGCGTGCATTGCCTGAGTAGAGCAATCAAAATGAAGAGTATTCTTCAGTAGAGTTCTCTTGTTGGAATTGATTCCGGAATTCCAATAAGAGGAACAAAGGGATTTGACTGCTCTGGTTGCGAGAGAGTGTGGTGAATGAAGAGGTAATGGAATTCTATTGGAATTCCACTGGAATTCAATTCCATTAAGAGAACCCTATTCTTCAGTATACGTGCTCTCTCTCATCTATCCGAGTAATACGAGAGCTCGGAAACTGAAGAAACAGAATCTTCAACAAGCAACCGACCCTAAAACGAATACGGAAAACGAAATGTAGGGAGTGTTTTCGAGCTGCTTTTGTAGTGACACTGAGAACGTGACACGGAAGCAAAGCCGATTGCGAGGGCGTGATAAAAATGTAATATTGTTTTGGATGACACAACTTGTTTCTTCATTACTCTCTCCATGGTCAGATCAGCGAGTGAGCCCGTGAAAAGTGGAGAGACACTCGTGACAACCACGCGAAAACAACGGGAAACAGATAGGAGATCTGTCGACAGGACACATCATTCTACACCAACTGAAAAGTCGAACTGCAATCTTGAAATATGAAATGTTTGTGAAACTTATCCCGGCTCTCATTCTGAATATGGCTGAACGGTTGAAATCCGGATAAGTTTCAGAAACATTTTACATTCTGATTTCGATTTGTAGTTCGATTACGGTGATTACTCTGTCACCCTTATCACCGGATGGAAAGAAGAGTGTGCGAGATAGGAGACGAGAGAAGGAGTTGAAGTGACTCACAAGCACTTGACAACCCAGGTTGCCAAGTGAAGAAGGCTCCCTTCTGCAAGCCATGGGCGGAGAAACAGGAAGCCGTGGTTCCCAGAAAGCAACAGTTTATTTTTTTCGAGCCGGGGCGAACGAGAAGGTCACTGATTGCATTGTTGAAATCAGTGACCAAGACCGTTCCCATTTTATCGTAACTTTATCCTCGAAAATCCAGATATTAGTATCAAATTTTTTTTTGGGACAACAGCGTGAAACGAAATATGGGCATACGTGTTGTGTGTGTGTGGGTATTGTCAGAAATATTATGAGGCCAGGAGTATGTAAAGAAGGAGTGGAGGGGGCAAGCGTATACAATGGAGGGATAGTGATGGAATTATGCATATTGCGAGCTTGTTGACTCGAGACTTGTTCCGAGTAGATTAGCTCCTATCCAAGCCCGCGATAGGATCGTCAGACTTGATCGCAGTACCTGATCTGGAAAAAAGTTCATTATTCTAATCAAGTTGTTAGATTCCCTCCATCCCTTACTCATTATAAAGTTAAATACTTGCTTACAGTATATTTATAATATCACCAGCTGCCATCACCATCATCAGCTCAAAATTGCGAAATCGAAACTGGTGATAAAGGCCTTTCACTCACTTAGACTGAAAGCAAAGAGGTTCATTCGCATTTGTTTATCTTAGTAATCTCTTGTTGGGAAGTATTCACATCTAAAATCACCTATTGAGCATTAGATTTGCACCCGCGATTGCTGATCCTTCCACTATTTTCATTGCTATCGAAATCGTGAACGAATCCATTCGGATCGACTCAGCATCAGTCCGTCTTGTTTGTTTGGTTTGTTTGTCTTGTTGTTATACGTCTTCTTGAGTAATTGTTGTTGATCGAGTCTAGAATGTTAATTAGAATAAGGGTAATCGAGATAGTTAATAACTTGAATCGCTTGTTACCTTGTCCTTCAGTTTCTTCAGTCACTGATTGTGAGATGAGTGATTGCCCGCGTGTAGGGCGAGCAAACTGAAATAATAAGTTAGAGAAACAAATATTGTAAATAACGAAATAAAAAATATTTTATAGGGCAAATAAAAACATTTGAAAAAAGTTCAAAGCACTTCTCAATGTGAATGTTTGAAAGTGACTAAATCGAGGGTGATTATCTATTCCCTCCCTGCATGGTTGTGGGCGGAGACTCAGGTGCTAAACGCGCACTACACGTGAGATGAGAAAGTAACATCGAGTCCACAGGGAGGCGTTCCCGAAATACACTTTATTTCTCCAACAGTAGGGACCACCATCGTGAGAGCCGGAAATTGAAAGCCATAAATTAGTGTGAGATTGAGAGCCGGAAAAAGATACGGTAAAATGAGATGAAATTCCGGGAGCCGGGTTAAAGACTAAACTGAAAAAACTTTATCAATTTTTCTTTATTGCTCGTTATTTATACTTTAACTTGAAAGGCCGCGTGTTTTGACTTTCCCTGGGCTAAATATACACCTTGATGAGCTTGTATGCCAAAAATGACGCAAATCAATGGTCCCCCGCGCTCGTTATCGTCGAAACAAGCTTTTTCACATGCTGACCTCGGTATGTCTCGATCGATAATTGTACTTTAACCTGAAAGGCCGCGAGTTCTGTTGTTATGGGAGCTAAATAGGCACCATGGACTACCCCCACGCCAAAAATGAAGCGATTTCATGGTCGCCCACGTCA
>LS485654.1:220144-236633 GCA_900490705.1 Pristionchus arcanus
CCGCGGATGGTGCAAGCGAAAATATGATGGAATTCACTTGATATGCCGTATTGTTTCCATTTTTTTTAATTGAGGGAGAGATCACACAGTATCGAGGGAGATAATGACACAGTATCGAGGGAGTGCATTACACAGTGGAAATGAACATCTGAAACATTTTTTTTTGTAAAATCACGTAAAAAATTTTTAGCCGGAACCGGAAAATAGACAAGCACAGCCAGGACCGTCACTAGAGCCGCAGCCGGTACAAACGTCGTCTTAGCCGTGGTGTGACTCTCGTTTTTCAGCGAGAGACTTTGTTTATTTTGCAAATATCTTTTTTCTTTCTTAATTTTTTAAAATTTTTATTTTTGGAGAGTCCTTCCACACCTATGGACTAATGATTGCGACGAGTATTGTACATCCATCCATCTACATCTATTGTACATCTACGAGTACATCCGAAATACAAATTCGCAATTTTGATGGTGGTCCCTACTCCAACAGTATGATTTGATGAGATATTTCTTCCATAGTGCAAATCTCAAATCCATTCAGTCAACGCTTCAACGCGTATTTTCTATCAACTGATCTTAGAGGCGGATAAACAACAATATATGTAAAGAGGAGTTCTTTGTTTCGGTGGTAGTTGCCTGATAAAGACTCTCATGCATTCAATCTTCGTTTGACATCCAAAATATGTGCAATTGGAAGCAAGCTGTGGAAAATATTGAAAATTTCCATTTATCATCAATAGTAGAATTAAATTTCAACAATACTACATCAATACAATTAGTCTAACACACGTTGATTACAATCTTCATTTCATTCTCTGTCCTTGTTCGTGGTTCATACGGAATCAACAAGATGCGGGCAAGGTGGACAACGACGCGGTGACAACGAATGTACATTTGGAAGTATTTCCGTGAGATATGACGCACGGATTTTTTTTTTGCAGCGTTTTGTGCCATCGTGCATCCGGAACCTTTTGACAGGGGTTCTCGTAGGTAGGCTAGGCCAGTGAATCGTAGGTCAGATGAATGGTTCCGTCAGGACTCGCGTGAAGGCATCACAGCTTTCAATCTTCCGCGTGTAGAGCGGACAAACTGAAAGAAGAAGTTCAGACTGGAAAATATGAAATGAACCAATCGATGATATTTTATAATGCAAAAATTTTTTTTAAAGAGAAAAGAGCAGGTCTCTTCATTCGGATGATTGAGAGCGAATGAACTAACTGCATTAATTTCATTCAGTAGCTTGCTTTGGGCGGAGACTCAGGTGGGAGACGCGCATACCGACGCTTATCACGAGTGAAATGAGAAAGTAAGATATACCCAGCAGCACCTCTCGTGTCTGAAGAGATGACGACGATGAAATTGTGCAAAATGAGGAAATTAATCACCCTTATTGAATAGATTGCTCGTGCCCTACTTTATTCGAACGGAAAATATATCCACTGACTGTCAATTTATTATCACCGAGCAAAAATCAGAACTCGATTGTCGCCTTCTCATTTACTCTCTCTAGTAGAGCTGACGATCGCTGACTCGTTGCAATTTGTGGACCGCAAGAGCTCACACGATCTTGGCTTCGGCCTTTCCCGCCTTTTCAAATTGCTGGAAATTTTCGAAAACGACGCCACCAATTCCTCGAAATTCTAATCCTGGGACTATAATTATTTGCAATGTCATTACTCGGCTCGGAGCATTATGACCTCAGTCTTTGCTCCCTCCCTAAAGATATTGTCCGCAAAATCATACGCATCAATGAGGATGGAATGGAGATCATGCGAACAGTAAGCGCCTTTCAGTCGCTATGTTATATTTTGCCGGTTGTATGCACAGCCTAATTTCCTGGGGCTCACATTCAAGCACCAAACTTTGTTCAGATCTCACCAACCTGGAAGGAGCTCGTGGTAGAGTGCAAGTGTCAGAAAGCGCGTATTCGTTCCTCTTACCCCACGGTCTCACTTGTAATTGAGGAGATAAGGGGGCAAGTGCAGGTCGAACTGCGTGGTGATTTTGAGGAGCATCATGGATTTCCCCCTCTTCCAGCTTCGGTAAGCAATAAAGGGTGTTAGAGGAAGGAGTTCATTTTCATTGGATTTTCATTATTTTCCAAAAATATGCGCACCACCGTAATTTTGACTGTAAAACTGTATATTCGACATGTGTGCCTGTATCGGAAGCGTTGTTATATTTCAGGGCCCGACCACGTTTCTTGAAAGCAAAGTGGGCGTTCGTCGAGGTTACATTCTCCTCGTCTTTACCTTCATACATCTATTGATTGTTCCTTTCCTGCCGGATATTTTTGTCATTTTTTGCACGACTATTCTTGCGTTGTGCCTCGACAAATTCGGGAATGATGAAGAGGTATTATTTGACAAATAGAAGAATATTTACTGGATTAATTTCACCAGGTCTTCCGCCCACTTGAACCTGTTTTGAACATAATCAGCAAGATCGACTGGTTGATACTCACGACTCTTAGCGAGCATACACTGGGAAGAGTCCGCACGCTCACGCGAAATGAGCGTATCGACTTCGTATCCTTTGAGGTTGATGACTTCAATGACGAACAGCGGTATGTTTTTTTCAGTTGTAAAGATGCGTGAGTTTAAAAAGTTGAACACTTTCAGCAAAAACCTATTGGAGATCATTAACTATCATTCTGTCAAGGAAGTTGAAATCGTGGCTGAAAAATGCGAAATCATATGATTGAGTTAGTTATTCTACTGAATTAATGCTCATGATGAATTATTTGTAGGATCTTTCCTTTGCGATCTTTCTGCTACCGAGTCTGTTCTGCACATTGAAGAACGCAAAAATGGGTTCAACGACTCCTCGACAATGTTCGGACGAGATTGGAAATTTTGGAGGGGAATTTCAGCGAATTTATTGAGCTGTGGCATGCTTTCTGTGACTATGACATGTGGTGGAACAGAAAAAAAATATGCTGAACCGGTGTTTGAGTTTATGTCGATGTTCGAAGGGATAAAGAATTGAGCTGCTACCGATTTGCTTTGCTTTTACACAGTGTTGGTGTAGAGAACAATAGATGGTGAAATTTTCTTTTTATTTTTGCGCATGATTGATGGTTCACCCCAGTACATGGGGGAAAAACGGAACACATCATTACTGTGAGACACTAATTTGGCATGGAACCAGCCTTTCCCGCCGGTTAAGCGTACCTCGCATTTTTTTTCAAAACGACGCTTATATTTGTTCAGGTTATTCGTTATCTGATACATAAATTATTTGCAATGTCATTACTCGGGCAGGATCATGATGTTCTCACTCTTTGCTCACTCCCACCGGATATCGTCCGTAAGATCATACGCATCAATGAGGATGGAATGGAAATCATGCGAACTGTGGGTGCCTTAACATAGCCAACAGCTTGGTTTCAATCACTTCGTTTAATTTTGCCAATTTCGTGAGATTAATTGTAAACTATTTTTTTAGATCTCACCATTTTGGAATGGTCTCGTAATCGAGCACAAGGATCTGAAGGCACGCATTCGTTCCACTTTTCCCTCTATAGATCTCGTTATCTTCGAGGACAGAACGGGCGAAGTGCGATTCAGGATGTGTTGTGACATCAAGGACCAGGCCCATTTCGAGCGGAATGGAATTCCAATTGTCCCTATGCAGAATGGAATACCATTAGTAAGATATTGTAACTTTGATGGTCACATTATGCATGCGATTGAATAATAATATAACATTTTTGCAATTTCGGAGATTTGAAGGGAGCACAAATTAGTTAGGATCAAGCGAGATTGGAAAATGAATGAAAAGCGAACCATCTTTTTACCCAAATGCATGACCTACGCCTGTAAAGGCTAGCAGTGCCACATCATGGTTACTGGATTCCCCTTACATGACATTACAACCTCGGAACTTCTCTATTTTTTGGCCTGGCCGCAATGAATGTGAATGTGTTAGGAAATGAGAATGCTAGGAAGGAAATAGTCTGCGAGAGAAAGCTGGGGCAGAAAAACGATGAGTGCGCAACCTCAAAATGTATTACCCAGGACCGGAAGCAGTTTCTTGTCTGCAATTCGACGCCACGTCGAGGACACTTGCATATTATCTTCATCTTAATCCATCTCCTCGTTATTCCTTTCCTTCCGGACGTTCTTACGTTCTTTTCTCCAGTCATTCACACGATGTGTTACAACAGATTTGCAAATGATGCGAAGGTATGTTCTTTTAAAATAGACATTCCGATTGAACTTTATTTATCCCATGGCCTAGCAGAAGTGAACGTGTGTGATTTGAATAGCTTTTCCGGATATCATTATTGTATTTGCACAGGTCTACCACACCCTCAAGTCGGCTATGAAAATCATCAGTAAGATTGACTTTTTGATGGTCACATGTCTCAGTGAACATACGCTAAGAAAAGTTCGCGAGCTCACACGAAATGAACGCGTTGATATGCTGACCTTCGTGTCAAAGGATTTCAGCCATGAACAGCGGTTAGTGACGTTAACATTCTCAAAGAACTTAAAAATATGAAAAAAATTTCAGCAATAATCTAATGGAGATCGTTCGCTATCATTCCGTCACGGCTGTCGGAATCTTGGCTAGGAAATGTAACATTGAAGGATTGAGTGAGTTCAATGTGATTACGAATGTCATGAAATATTGCCAGAAGCTTTCCTTCACGAACTCGCAGAAACAGTCCATTTGCTGCACATTGAAGAACACTCTAAACTCACCACCGAATCGGCTACAGTATTCGGTCGTGATTGGACATTTTGGAGCGACATTTCGACTAAATTACTGAAAAGTGGAATGGTTTCCGTGACTGTGAAAAGCGGAGCGACTCTTAAAAAGTATGAAGACCTAGCGTTCGAGTTTATGTGGTTGTTCGAAGGGATCGATAAATGCTACTAATATCTTGTCCTTTTTCAACCGCAAACAACTGAAATCCGAGGGAAGAGGGATACCATTTTTTCTACCATTATTTCTATTGCGACATACCAATCTGTTGCAGAACTACCACTTGGTTATAACTATTAAGATATTTGGCCAACTACAATAGATGAAGAAGTGTTGCCAGCGCACCATCGACAACATATCATAGATAGGCACATTGCCGTTCAAAAGTGTTTCCCGCCTATTCGAAGGCACGTTGTTGAAGCTTTAAGTGCCACCCGCTTGCAGTAATGGCGCGAGATGGTTGCTTTCCGATATTTGTAGTGACATCCTGGTGGCATATTTCTAGTCATTTCTGGTGGCATATTCGATCTTGTCATTTACGATGGCTGGACCCGGGATAATAATAGACAACGCTCCTCCTCTGACGCTCTCAATACTTCCTACAGATGTCATCCGCGTGATCGTGCGCATCAATGAGGAAGAAATGGAGAACATGCGAATGGTAATATTTATCATAATAGTTTTTCAAAATAGTGTCTTTATTCACCCTGACTTTAAAACTTCAATTTTTCATAGATCGCACCGGCTTGGAATGCTCTCGTGGTAGAGCGCAAGTGTCAGATTGCAAATATTCGATCAACTTTTCCCATCATCGATCTTGTTGTCAAGGAAACAAAAACGGGAGAGGTGCAACTAATGATGTATGGTAGTTTGGATGATGAATCGCATTTTGTGCGGAAGGGAATCAACCCAAATACGGTGAGCAAGGCATGGCGACTGAAAAATTTATTTCATTTCAGGACCAGAATTCACCACATACGAACAACCCTTTGAACGATCAACCCGCTTATCGCGGATATTTGCTCCTCCTTTTCTCCATGATATATCTGCTAATTATTCCCTTTCTTCCGGATGTCCTTGCATTTATTTGCCCAATTATTCACGCGATGTGTAGCGTAAGATTCATCAACGACGATGAGGCCAACTTTGTTAGTAAAATGAAGCAATGCTCCCTAAAACCTGCTAACATTCAGGACTACCAGCGAATCCAGTTGACAATGAAAGTCACCAGCGGGATCAATTGCCTGATGCTCAGAACACTTAGCGAACATACGTTGAGAAGAGTTCGTGAGCTCACTCGAAATGAGCGCGTTCATACAGTAATGTTCGTAGTTGAGGAATTTAACGAACATGAACAGTAAGTCTTATTCAGTTATCAGTTTAGTGGATTGGAGGCATGTCAAGCCTTGCTATCACCCAATAACCCTGACTACGAAAGGTAAACGTGCCGTACCAGTGTACACCACCAGGCGTGGTTGTCCCATTACAACTGTAAAGATTGTGGAAGCAGCATTACTCCTATTTCGAGGATTATTTCATTTGTAAAAATTGAACAACATATGTTTTCAGAAGAAATCTATTGGAGATCGTTCAGCATCATTCCCTCAAGGAAGTTACGATTGCGGCTAGAAAATGCAATGTTGAAGGAATGAGAGATTTCCTTCGCGAAATCACTCTCTCCGTTTCTGTTCTGTGCATTCAAGAATTCAAAAAAGGCGTCGCCGAAGCATCGACAATGTTCGATCGTGAATGGGAATTTTGGAGCGACATTTCGGAAGCATTGTTGAATCGGGGAATGGTTTCCATCACTTTGAGAAGCGGTGCCACAGAGAAAAAGTTTGTCGATCCAGCGTTCGAGTTTATGTCGTTGTTCCAAGGGATAAAGAATTGAGTTGCTATCTTTTGCTTAGTTATTACACATATATTATATTACACGTTTGCCATGTGTGTGATTGTTGGCTCGACTTTACTCAACCATTATCAAACGGTTCGTGGTTTATCTCGTGGTTTTGTTGGTGATAAATCGATCCTTATTCGTCCCAGCCGTGAGTACCGGGGCTCTCGCCGATCTGAAAAATATTAATTTTGGTTGCGCGGAAATCAAGTAGTCAAACCTTGGCGGGAGATTTCTTTCTCCTATTAACTACAAATTTCTTCTTCTCGTCGCAAGGATTCTGAAAAAAGGGCTTAAAAAGGCTTTCAGGAAAAAACTAATACTTGAGAAAAATGATTAGATATTGCTCACCACTCCAGCCTCCCTCCTTCCAAGGGTAGGGCTGAGATTTCCGTTGGGATTGCACAAGACATTCTTTGCACCGATGTTCTGGCACTGTACAACGGCAAACAGCGTAGAGAGAAGAAGGATAGTAAAGAAGAAGTTCATGGTTGAGTTGAGTTTGCTTCTCTGAAATCACTGCTTTTGTATCGACACAAACGTCGTTACCGATTGCATAAAGGGACACTCAATTTGAGTTTGAAGTATGTATAATCATCTCTTCTTTTCACAAGCACTTGGTCAGTGAGAAAATGAGAGAGTGCGGAAGAGAATAATAACTGCATTTCGAGGTATAAAATATATTCGTTTAATTTCCTCTTTCGCATTACACCGTTAAACACTCTATTGGGAACCAAAGAACGCAAAATCAATTTAATTTCGGCAGTGGCAATAATAGAAAATGAACCAGCAATTATCGAAAGAAAGACAATTTTGAAATGAGTGAGCGGAAACGCTCCACTGCATGATGAATCACTTATTCATTCTTTCCTGCTCCAGAAATAGAAGCGTCAAAGACAAAACATGCATCATTCAATCATTTCCAAGATTTTCATGGTGACTAAGACAACGGAATGTCGAGATTGCCGGAATCATTCAGGCAAAGCCCACCAGAACTAAAGAATACGCAAGATTAGGATAATACAAAAAATCTTTTGTAGAATCGAGCGTCTTCAGCGTAATTTTTTTATGAATGGTATAAATTGTCACTCAGTTGACACACAAGGACACTAGAAAAAATAAAATATCCATAATTACATTGCAGACCGTCTTGAAGTTCTCCACAATTCATTGTTGACAATCTTTTTTTCACCATCTCAGAAAGTGACACCGATAAACTATTGCATTGTTATCTGCATAGAAATTGTGCATTATTTCTCTTGGACTGATTTCTAATATTTTTTCGATTTTTCATCGCTATCGCTATACACGAATCGGCTTTTTTTGCAATGCTTTATCTGAGAGAACAAAACTCATGGCCATGGCCAGTCGGCCGGCATATCCACGAGCTCATTCGGATGGCCAATGCAGGGATTCTGTGATAAATAGATTTTTTGCGATAAACACGGCCGTTGGCATACCGATCTTGCAGCTCGCTTTCCAAAGGAAGTTCTTGCAAAATGAGGATCAACGTTTCCTCCTCCATCACAATGCACTTTTGGTCGGTAGGGCGTCATAGAGTGAACAGTGGAGAGAACAAGGGAGAAAATCAGAAGAGCGAGAAAGAGGTTCATAGTGGGGTGGAGTTCGTACTCTTGAAAAGTTGTTTTTGTACCCACCAGAGGCCGTTAACGATATATTATGATGTAGCTCTTCCACACACTCAACCTCATCTTCGCTCTCACTGAAAAGAGTGTGGGAGATCTGGAGGGTTAGGTGGATAACCTTTCTGGAAAGGAAAACAAACCTCTTCATTTTGCTCACTCTTTTCGTTCACTATGACCAACTGCATTGGCAGTTTAGAGTTTACGATAATGTACATCGATTCGAAAAATACAGAATTGAATAAACCATGCTTTGAGTTTCTCGGACGTTTTCCTACTGTCGAAACCTATTTCAAAATTAATAATTCAAAATTTATAACCACAATCGAGATCGTTATTGGACAATGAGAGGGAGGGAAATTCCTTTGTTCGCGCTATTGGAAATACGGAAAATTTTCCAATAAGACACAGCGTGTCAGCGAGAAAAAATCCTTTGTTCTCAGCGGCAAACCACACTAATAGACAATAGTTAAATAAAAACTATGAAACCTAACCCGTATCTCGCTGATAAGACCGAAATTCATGATTCCGATTTTCGAGGGTGTTATAACTATGGGTAATAGGGTTGTTCGTTGGTTAATATTCTGTAAATTTAAATTTGAATATTTATAAAAAATATTTTACATTTAATATTGGCATGCTACTTTTCCGAAAGCACGTCCATGGGGACCCCCACACCCGCATTATTTTTGAGACCCTGGGCACATAATCTACAAATTTGTTAGCTCCGTTTTTCAACGATTCTGAATTTTTTTTTAGAAAAACGAATTCTTCTCTTTAATTCTCGAATTTTTCAGAACAAATTCAGAATCGTCGAAAAACAGAGCTAACAAATTTGAAGATTATGTGCCCAGGGTCTCAAAAATAATGCGGGTGTGGGGGTCCCCATGGACGTGCTTTCGGAAAAGTAGCATGCCAATATTAACACTTTCTTGAACTTTTTCAAAATTCATTTGTGTAATTCGAATATGTTTCAATGTAACATATATATAAAAATCGATTTTACTCATAATAAATCCAGTTTTGTCGCTCTTCTCACTTTGCGTAGACCGCGCTCTTCCCTCAGGAAGGGGAGGAATGAGAGAGCGGAAAAAGAGTAGAGAATTGACGTTTGCCGCGATTTTTCTCAATGACACGCTGTGTAAGAGAACTCTAAGTATTACTGATTTGTGATTGTATCGCGAAAATGCGTTCGAGAAATTATTTATCAATCAATAGCAACGGCGATTGGCGCATATGTAGGCTAGCTATCATTATGCGTTGTTGAGAGCGGCAAAGTCCGATCTTCATTAAATTTCTTTCAGGAGGCATGCTCGAGTTGAAGTATGAGATGCAGCTTCTATAGTATATTTGACCGCAATAATCTCAATGACGTTTCCGTCCGCAATGATCTTTCCTCCTGCAGGACAATTGCCTGGCGCCATGATATGCCTATAGATTTGTAATCTGAATGGAGTTGATGAAGATTAATAACTGCTTACATTGTTATCTGCTTTTTCACTGCTCATTCGCTCATTTGATCGAAGTGTTGTCCGAATGTAGGTCGAACAGTCTGAAACACAAATATTGTTGTAAGAAACATTTATAAAATATAGCAAGAAGAAGAGAATAATTTCATCAAAATATTGGTATATAAATCGCACGAAGAATTGAGAATAAAATAATGGAAAAGTTAGGCGGAATGGGAGAGGAAAGGATTGAAAAGGAAGAAGTGAAGTCAGAAGTGAAACGATGACAAAGAGGAGTCGCTTGGTAACTGGGACTTGGTAGAAAGCAGTGACTCCCTACTAGGGAGTTCCTAGTCAGTATTAATAACGAGGGATATTTCACTCTCTACTTAATCTCTCATTTCTGACACTGTTGATCTGTTAACGACCTGTGTCCGTTAAATAGTGCATGATTTATCTCGGATCAACAACACAATTAAAATAAACTGACAATGAGGAGAACATGTTCACATAAAGAGACAAAGGTGATTTGGATTGGGGCATGTAATGGTAATGGATGATGCTTGATTCCTACGGAGTTGATGAGCTGATTGGGGACTTTGCCGTCTCATTGCCTGCAATAAATTCAGTATGCCTCATAGTGCGAGTGAACATACCCGGACATGGCAGTTGACAGTCCACTAAACCTTCGAGGAGAGGCTCATGCTCGAAATGTGTATCGATGATTACGATCGTGATATTTCTTCACCGAAAGTGTAGCAGCATCCGCGTGTAAGGCGGACATACTAAAAATGGACAAGAAATGGAGAGCGAAAATTTTGACGTGGAAATTTACAGGTTCTCTTCACTCCACGTACACTGTCGCTATTCAGTGAAACGAGAGCGTGGACAAAAAGTTGTTAACAAGGCGACACAAAGATAAACGAGAAATAGAGTTCGAAATACGGGTCTTCTTTTTACACAATCTCTCGCCTCTCTGACCGGTGAGAGAGCACGTGAAATTAGGAGACGGCGACCCGTATTTCGAACTCTAATGAGAAAGCGAGGAGGTGAATGTAAGCAAGTAGGAGGAAGAAAGGAGCTAACGACTCAACAACGACGAGTGCTTGCTAACTGAGAATAGTGATGGGGAAGAGACCCTTTCCGTCTACCAGGGCCCTCAATCTCCCAATGAAATGTACAATGGAGAAGTGCTGGATTGCATTTAAATATTGCCAGGGTACTTTCTATGCACGTGCGGCCTATAACAAGGAAATGTATAAATATTTATCTTACAATAAAACGATTTAATCTTGCTCATCATTGATGCATCGATTTTTGAGCATCCACTCGGTATTGGCTGCCTGCGTATTCTTAATTGGCTCATCAGAGAAATAATCCAGGTGCGGTTAGTGCGAATGAAGAGATATATGAAAACTCGGTTGAGGCTGGAAGCAATCGACTGTCAGGGCTTACATGAAATAATAATAATTTATCATGTAATTAACGCAAATAAAAAGTGTAGGGTACGGGGGAAACGAGATACATGAGATACGATGTTGCAACATAGGCAACAAAGAAAATTCGATCTAGGATGGCTAACGAAAGTAGGCATAGTATGTAAGCAATCAGGTAATGCGTTTACGAAAAGAAGCACTGTTCCTAGAAGTGATTACATTATTGGGAAGAGAGTTCCATCTATTCACTGTTCTATTACACAAAAAGTTGTCCAGAATTACTCTATTGAAACGGTGCTTCTTTAATTGGAAACTATTACGTAGGGATGATGTGGTTCTAGATGGGCGAAGAAAGAAACTACTCTCTGTTAACTCTAATGCAGCGGAAAATGTCATTGGAGATTTCCTCCTCGGGTGGAAAAAGTCAAGAGGAGGAAAAGGAGGAATTCAAAATTTTGAATTCGCGCGCTTTTAAGTATCTCGCTTCTCCGTAGAGATAGTGACTCAAAAATTTAACTAGGTGTTTTCCGACACCTTAAAACCCTATAAACCAAGTTTCAAGTGGCTAGCCTTAATAGGAACCGAGATATTTTGAAATAACGAAAAATGCGGGAATTCAAATTGCCGATTTCCTCCCCTTGACTTTTTCCACTCGATTTTTTCCTCTTCTCTTTCCTCCCCCTACTTTTTCCACAGCATAAGTCTCTATGTACAATTTTATAAGTACAACACAAATCGAAGTGTCGTCCGAATGTAGGTCGGACATTCTGAAATAAATAGAGCAATTATATTAGCGAACAATAGAGTTTAGCAGCGAAATATCGATGAAATAGACGAGCAGGGAAAAGAAGGGAGAGTAAAGAAGAGAAGGGGAAGCCGAAGTGAAGCAATTGACGGCTTGCTTGCCAACTGGGAGCTACAAAGGGGCCTACTTCACTACTCACAATCTCTCGCTAGTGTGCGGTAACTAGGACTGTCAGGGTGAAGAATACATCTCTTCATCCCGTGTACTCTATCGAAATGCTGACTTGTAAGAGAGTACGAGGAATGAAGAAGCTGATTCTTCACAGTCCTAGTGATAACCAAGAAGTGTACGACTTCTCACTTTACAACTCACATGGGCAGTTGTTGGAGAAAAGATGGCAATGTGTCAAATAACACGTAGTTTTTGAATAGGAATCATCATAAATTCACAATCAAATTTTGGTTGATATTGTGTTTCCTATACTTCTGACAATGTAAACTTGAATCTTTATCACACAATTAAATATAGAGACCGCAGGCTCCGCCCCCTTTGAGGGGAAAGGAATCGCACCAAAACCTGCGCGAAGAATGCACAAATCGAATACGCAACCAAATTAAACAATCTAAAGTGCTTTCGATAGCTATCAGCCATCTTCACAAGACTCCCAAGGTGCATCATGATCGGGCTACGACAAGTTGGTCAAAATCGATAAGTAAGGTTGGAAAAACAGCGTTTAGGAGGGTTCTAGTGTTCCGATCCTGATGCACCTTGACAAAGTAATTAAGTCGAATATTTTAGGAATTTTAGAGCAAAAATTAGAATTTTAGCAATTTTCCTGATTTTGTGCACTCTCCTCGAAGATGAGCGGGGAGAGGCGAGCGAGAGGGCGGGGGGAGGGAGAGAGACACACGCAAATTAGGCTCCGCCCCCTTCCCTCTCGACCCGTATTTCTCCCCTCTCCCCCAGTGCGATTCGCGCGTGCTTTTCGAGCTATAGCGCAGCTCAGCGTCAAGATATTGACAAACGGCAAAAAGTATGTTGTAATTGGGACCACGAGGGACAGTTTGAACACTCTTTCGACCCCATTGTGATAAATCGGCTATCTACCTTGTGGTCCCTAATTAAATACAAGGACAAGTGCAAATGCATTCAGATGCGTTGCTCACGATTCGAAGATTGATTTCCAATATCCAGAATAGGAGTAGGAGGCAATATAAATGTTCATTTTTAGATGATAGTTCAACGAGAACGGAATGAAGATAATAATGCTTTCATCGATGGGTCGTCCGAATGTAGGTCGGAGAATCTGAAGCAAAAACAATTAATTGGAAAAACCTTCAAAATATGAAAAAATATGGAAAAAATTAAACGAAAGGATGAAGTTGAGTTGGAAAAGGAAGAAGTGAAGTCAGAAGTGAAACAATGGTAGAGAGGATTCGCTTGGTAACGAGGACTTCTGAGGGAGCTTTCCATTAGTAATGCGCTCTCGCCTACGATGAGGTAGATAGGGCAGAGTGAAGCGACCCTATTCTTCTCCCAGAATCTCTCAAATTTTGGGTTTTTCAAAGATGTTTGAAGTTGATAAGATTATGTTTACAATATTTCAAGAAAGAGAGAGAATGGTCAAATGTTTTTTTACTGTATCCTCTACTTCAGACAACCGACAATTTGAATATTTATCATCACAATAAATTGCATGGCAAGTGCATTTTGCAGAGTAGCCCATAGTCCAGAGATAGATTCCGAAACTCTTCATGATATTTCAATCTCAGACTCCTACTGTAACTGGCTGATCTCTTTCCTTCTTTATCGCCAGTAGCTTATCGGAGGGAGAATTCAGTTTCCTGTACGGCGACAGGCAAGAGGGTTTGATACGATGAGCACATAATATTGCAACATGCGTTGCAACAGAGAAGCATCTGGGGAAAAAGTGCCGTCCGCATGTAGGTTGGACAATCTGAAAAAATAATAAAGTGGAACAATTTTGAACGAAGAACGTTTTACACGAAAATACTGAAAGAAATGCAGCGAAAAGGGAGGAGGAAGAGTTGGAAAAAGAAAAAGAAGTGGAGCCAGAAGTGAAACAATGGAAGAGAGGATTCGCTTGGCAACGGGGACTTGACAGGTAGCAGTGACTTTCACTGATTTTCATCTATCGTCAACGAGAGGCGATCAATTCTTCATCATGCTACATAATAGTCGAGCTGGGTTGTGTCTTCAAAATTTATCTTATCAAGAGAAATTACATATAAATTTTTCGATATTTGCCGGTCGACGGTCGTAAATTGATTTCGTCATTTTTTTGTGGCAATGGCACGTGAGCTTGCATGAATGGTAGTACAAATGGAAATCCAATCAACTGTTGTCAAAACGTCCTGGCCTCAGTTTCTGAAACATGGATTATTTATTTTAATAAATCAAAAAATATTATACCTTTCGGTCGTGTAATTCGGGATAATCACGAAATTCCCGAACGGGAACACAGGCATAGACGTATCGGAGAGAACTTGCTTGAATTTTCTACTGATTTCCGCTCAACAGAATTTAATCATTTCAAGAGTGAGTTGAAAAATCGTGTACCTCGTTAAAAGTATGTTGTATTATTTTTTCTCATTTTTTCATCATTGTTCGAATGTAGGTCGAACAGTCTGGAAAAGAAGAATATTTGATGAAAGGAACAACGAAAAAAAGATGAGATGAGAGGATGCCCACTATACGAAAAAAGAGAGAGAATGGAGGATAGAGGAAAGAGAGAGGACGAACAGGACCCATTGGATTCGAATGCTGCCTGGCAACAGTGGCTTGCGATGACTAAGCGAAACTCTTCTATCTATATTCCTTATCAGGAATGAATTCCTGACTATTTCAATATCATCTGTTCTCAGATCTTACTCCTAATTGGATCGGCTATTTTTGAACGGTATTTCAACCGGGAATTGACGTAAGAGTATACAGTGCCACTGCTTCGAGAAATTTGAATTCAGTATTGAAAAGTATCACCTCATTTTATCAACATTAATTACGGGAAAAGTTCTGGAAGGTGATTCAATTGGGAATCTTGCATAAATGTAGTTAAAAGCATCATAACATTTTATCTACAGAATGAAAAAAACAATGTTTGGGCGTTTTAACGACATCGTTTAAAAGCGATGCCATCACGGAATCTGCTCCGACGTGCGTTCCGATTTCTCATTCGGGTGGGATCGTGTTCTCCTTACCGGCGTGGTACTGTAGATTAGCGATCACGGGCATCATTGCCGCTGCACTTCCTATATTACGAATCCCCGAATTCATTCGGATTAGTATGGAATGGCTTCTGGATAGTTCGTGCAGTTCATTTTGAATTGATATCAGCAAATTAGTCTGTCCATTAATTTATTTGTCCGAAAGTAGGTCGGACAATCTGAAAGAATGAATATTTCACAATGAAAAAAAAGAGAAATAAGAGCTGACAGAAAAAAGAACGGGTGCTATACGAAAGAGAGACAGAATGGAGGAAAGAGGAAGATCGAAGGAGGGCAGAGCCAGGTGGATTCGCATGCTGCTTGGCAACGGGTGACTTACGATGACTCAGCGACACTCTTTACTGTTTGACCGTAATCCGGTAAAAAGGGAAGTATGCTCAATAACTCGTCTACCTCATAATCATCTATAGAATCAATTCCCGTATACATAATGCATGTCACTATCGGAAAAAAACAACGTCCAACTTGGATCCAACTTGGGCGAGAGAAAGAGACGGAACGAGAGAGTATGGAAAATGGAGAGAGCGGGGTTTCCAAGTTGCGCCCAGGCCTGGACGCAACTTGGAAACCCAAATTCTGCTTGGATCCAAGTTGGGGCGGGACACCAGAGTATGAGAGGATACTTTAATTCAACTGAGAAGACTTTCGAGAAGTCTTTTGCACTTATAGCGAACACATAAGTAGTAATCTGGGGGACTAATACGTACCAAAAGGTACGCGTTAGTCCCCGGCCCTGTCTAAACGGTATGCGTGGTCAAACGAATGAGTCATTTTAAAAAGGAAAATAAAGAGACACGAATCATACGACCATTTCGAAAAAGACTGACAAGAATAGCCCCGCCCTTTTTCGTTTCAGTCGATATGTGAAAAAGTTCAACGGACATGAATTCATACATGATTTATACGATAAGTCATCTTCACCCGTGTGATCAAACGTAGAATGACACGAATTCATCACCTCTCATTGATCAAAGTGACAAGAGAGCATGTAAACAATATAAAATTTATCGAGAGATTGGAATGTGAAATGAGAAAATAAAAGAAGAAAGAGTACATACTGGAACAATCGTTCAGTGAGTTAAGAATTATTAAACTGGTTCTGATGATGTTATAACGATTTTACAATTAAACAGTCTGGCGAACTCGATAATGGGATAATTCGAAAGAAGGGGATTTGCAAGGCACTGGGTCTTTGATAAGTGACGTCTTTCGAAATAGGGGTTGGAAGAATTTACGTTCATTAGTACTATGTTAAAGGAGGGCGAAAGTCAAAGTTTTCCTAGGTAAACTGGCAGTACAGGCCGATTGGCACCTTGATAGCGAAGTGATTCCCCAAATTTGAAAGCTCTAGCTCAATTCTGAAGCGAGA
>LS485654.1:236713-267657 GCA_900490705.1 Pristionchus arcanus
TGAGCCCTGTATAACTTTAAACACTTGTATCTCGCTTCAGAATTGAGCTAGAGCTTTCAAATTTGGGGAATCACTTCGCTATAAAGGTGCCAATCGGCCCGTACTGCCAGTTTACCTACGAAAACTTTGACTTTCGCCCTCCTTTAATAATAGAATTAGGACCAAGAGCTTGTAGATAAGGAAACAGTTTACGAGAAATTGTTCGCTGACAGATGGTGTTGTGGTGCGCTTTCCTCGATCGTTTCATATTGAAGATGAACTTTGTGACTGTAGTAATCGTAGTCTGCAAAAATATTATCAATCAATTATAAGATCCTCCGGAGGCTATCCCGTCGGGATTGGAGGGCTCGCTACGCTCGCCCGCGTCGCTCCTCTATCGTCTCGCGCCCTTCGGGCGCTCGCAGACAGCTTCGCTGGACGCGCGCGGAGAAGAATGAATGGGATCGACTCTCACTAATTAGATTACTCTCCTCTCTTCCCTCACTCTCTCACTAATCCAATCAATGCGCCCGATTCGATGTACACGAAAATATAGAAATTCCCCTAGGTTGAGTCCCCTAGGTTCCCCTATGTTGAGGGAGTACGAGTGAGACTAAAAAAAATGGAAATGAATATATTTAACTGAATCGGGGAGGGTAAGTTAGCTGTGTGAAGAGTAAAAAAAAAGAAGTTTTGAGTCGATTTGAAATGAGAATTGTAAATCGCTAGTGGAATTGAGAGAGAAATACATACAAAGATTAAGCGTACATCGGATTGATTGCATGTAGGATGGTTCCTAGAAGGTTTGCCCCCTTTCAGCTCTTCTCTTCAGCCGCAATCTGCCTTGATTCCAGTTCCGAGTCTGAAAGGATGCATTATACAAATCAAGATCCCGGCATACCGATCTTGCCGCACGCTTTCCAAATGAAGTTCTTGCAAAATGAGGATCAACGTTTCCTCCTCCATCACAATGCACTCTTGGTCGGTAGGGCGCCACAGCGTGAACATTGGAGAGAACAAGGGAGAAAATCAGAAGAGCGAGAAAGAGGTTCATAGTGGGGTGGACTTCCTTCTCTTGAAAAGTTGTTTTTGTACTCACTAGAGGCCGTTAACAGTGAGGTATGCTATTGCTCTTCCATTTTACTAGATCTTGCCTTCGCTCTCACTGAAAAAGAGTGTGGGAAATCAGAAGGATTAGATGGATAACCGTTCTCGATAGGAGAACGAAATCTCTTCATTTTGCTCATTCTTTTCGTTCACTATGACCATCCGCATTGGCAGTTTAGAGTTTACGGTTATGTGCATCGATTCAACAGATACGGAATTGAATAGAAACCTATTTCAAAATTCATAATTGGATTCACGAATAGAAAAATAATATATTTAATTCATCTGAATCCTTCACTTAGCCATTGATAAATATCGGGTTGATGCGTAAGTTTCTTTCCTTTTTAGGATCATGAATTTTTTTGCCATATTTTTCTTCTCAAATGTCCAATCGGTTCACAATATTTTACAATCATTGAGGGCTTGTATACTCTCTTAAGCGCCCCTGAACACTGAGCCTTCAGCTTATTGAGACGAGAACGGTAGGCTGTCAAAGTTTAAATTGTGCGACAAAATGCGACTTCTTTGGAAAGTTATTATTTTGCGGAGGGAAGAGATATGGCCAATCTAACACCTCTATGACAAAGCATGGTCACTATGATTTATAATTTATATAGTTACAGTTTGCTGAGACGAAATGCATTTTTCTAAAGGCGCTTAATTCAAAATCAATTCCCACAGGAAATTATCTAGGCTTGTGAATACAACCGTACTGTCGTTCAAAAGGGGATTATAAATGTCATCTGTGCTAAATTATAAAGTTCCATGAATACAAAGAACACCCTTTTATTTTGAACGCAATACATCTATTCCACTGAGTGCTAGATTTTTTGAAACTTTTGTTGCGAAATCGATCCATCGAAATGGCAACATTTGAATATTTCCTGCCCTCCACATAGGTTATTATCCTGATATTTTGTGATTAAATGAACAAGTAACCCTTCCTATACCACCCCCAAAAATAACTAATTTTACGGTCACAGATTTCACCAGGAAAAAAATTTGTTCGCGGACCTTTAAAAGTGAAAAGTTTTCATGAAATGTCACTTATTTCACTTTAAAAATTATTATCTCCCCTTTCAAGTATTCATGGTTCCTTACCATAATAAGGTTGTAGTCTACAGACAAACCCTCAAAATATACCACAGGCAAATTGGGTGCAAGTAAACCAGGAGCCGAGAAAAATAAGGAAAGAAAAAGGAAAGAAACTTACGCATCAACCTAATAACTGAATGTGAGAAAGAGCAAGTAACTCTTTACTTCATACGAACAATCTATGGATACGGAGGTTCCTCTCTTTACCTCGTTTGGAAAAAAATGGAAAGAGAGACTATTCACCCCCATTAAACGTTGCATTTTTGAAATGGCGAGTAGTAATGAATAATATCAAAGCTTTATTAAATATTTATTCAACAAAATACGACATCCGTAGTACAAATCATCTGATCCGTTGCAGGCACGTGATCGTTCTGGAACTGATCACTGCTCGCTTCATTGTAAGAGTGAATGGCATGATGGCGATGGAATCTAAAAGAGATGCTCCTTTTTCATCGAAAATCGCCCGCGTTTAAGTCGGACAGTCTGAAAGCAGCGACTGATATTTTATTACCTGTTTATTCATAAATAGGACAAGAATACACAAAAGAGAGCGAACGGGCATATAAAACAGAGAAGGAAAGACAAAATGAAGCTGAGGAGTGATGAGTAGCGGGTGTATTCCAGAAGGAGGAAGAAGGGAGCTAACGACTCAGTAGCGTGAGATGCTTGGCAACTGAGAATAGCGATGGGGGAAGGAGCTCTATCCTTCTTTCAGAATCTCTCAATCGCCCAAGTAGATGTACAATGGAGAAGTGCTGGATTGCATTTAGACATTGCCAGGGTACTTTGTATGTGATCTCATATAACAAGGGAAAATGCTTGAATATTTGTCTTACAATAAATGGATTTAATCTTATTCATCATTGAGACATCGATTCGTGAGAATCTACTCGGTATTGGCTGATGGGGTATTCTTAATTGGCTCGCCGGAGAGAGAATCTATGTGTTTGGTTCGAATGTGGAGATAGATGAAGATTATGTCGAGGTTAAAGTGTCGTCCGAATGTAGGTCGGACAATCTGAAAAATGAGGGCAATAAATTCACAAAGAATAGAGTTTAACAGCGAAATATCGATGAAATAGACGAGCAGGGAAAAGAAGGGAGAGCGAAGAAGAGAGGGGGAGCCGAAGTGAAGCGATTGACGGCTTGCTTGCCAACAGGGGCTCTCTTCACTAGTCACACTCTCTCGCTAATGTGCGGTAACTAGGGCTGTCAGGGTGAAGAATGCATCTCTTCATCCCTTCTCTCTCGAAATGCTTACCGGTGAGAGAGTACGAGAAATGAAGAAACTGATTCTTCACAGTGGTAACCAAGAAGTGTACGACTTCTCACTTTACAACTCGCATGAACAGTTGTTGGAGAAAGGTGAAAATGTGTTAAATATTTTTTTAAGAACATGCAGTATTTTAATATCGAATGTCTATAGTAACGTAACAGAGTATTGCACAGATTTCATTTGTTCATCAAAAATTCACAATCAAATTTTCTTTGATATTATTTTATCTGTTTCCTATACTTCTGACAATGGAAATTTTGAATATTTATCACACAATTAATATCAAGGATCAGTGCACGTGTATTCAGCTGCGTTGTCCACGATTCGAGGATTGATTTCCAATCTCCAGAATAGGAGCAGGAGGCAATGCAAATGATCATTTTTTAGATGTTATTTCAACGAGAACGGAATGAAGATAATAATGATTTCATCGATGCGTCGTCCGAATGTAGGTCGGAGAATCTGAAGCAAAAATAATTAATTGGAAAAACCTTAGCACGATTAAGGACTTTCGTCAAAATATCACGCCTTCCAGGTAAGAATCGAGCTAAAATGACAATTTTTGGGAATTGGCGAAAAAACATGATCTTGAGATCTTTGTGGTTTTGGGCACCTCTAATCATGCCTAACCCACCCTCAAAGTGCCAAATGGTAGAAATCATTCCGGGGCTCAGGGGACCGGTGTGGATCCTGGGATACTCAACTTCAAGAGCCAATATCTAAGCTCAAACCTATTATTGAGGAAAATGAGCACCTGATCAATCCCTAGTTATTTTTCGAGTTCTATCGATCTATGCGACTCGCATGTCAACATTTTTCGTTTTAACTACGGTATACTCCATGAGCTGTTTCTCGAAAGTGTAGGAAAAGACGCTGCTCAAATTTTCAGAGTAGATCGAGGTTGGTGAGCTCTTTCGAATGAGTCGTTTCCGCCCACTATAAACGGGGACTGGTGGGAGTTATGCCCTGTTTAGTTTTCGTATAGATTTGAACAAAATTTTCAACACAGAATTGCGAAAAGATTACTCATTCCTCGCTATTCGCACCGAAAAGAGCGGTGCCAATGAATGAAAATGTGCAGTAAATTTTGTTCAAATCTTTACGAAAACTAAACAGGGCATAACTCCCACCAGTCCCCGTTTATAGTGGGCGGAAACGACTCATTCGAAAGAGCTCACCAACCTCCATCTACTCTGAAAATTTGAGCAGCGTCTTTTCCTACACTTTCGAGAAAAAGCTCATGGAGTATACCGTAGTTAAAACGAAAAATGTTGACATGCGAGTCGCATAGATCGATAGAACTCGAAAAATAACTAGGGGTTGATCAGGTGCTCATTTTCCTCAATAATAGGTTTGAGCTTAGATATTGGCTCTTGAAGTTGAGTATCCCAGGATCCACACCGGTCCCCTGAGCCCCGGAATGATTTCTACCATTTGGCACTTTGAGGGTGGGTTAGGCATGATTAGAGGTGCCCAAAACCACGAAGATCTCAAGATCATGTTTTTCGCCAATTCCCACCTTCAGCTCGATTCTTACATGAAAGGCGTGATATGGAAAAAGTGAAGAGAAAGGAGGAGGAGTTTGAAAAACCAAGAAGTGGAGCCAGAAGTGAAACAATGGAAGAGAGGATTCGCTTGGCAACGGGGACTTGTCAGGTAGCAGTGACTCTTACTGGTATCGTCAACGAGAGGCGATCAAGTCCTCTTAATGAAATAATGTGCAAATGCTGAGCTGAATTATCGTCACTTATTTTATCAAAATCAAGAGAAAATACATATATGACGTGTGTTATTAAAATTTGCACCAAAAATCCGAATTTCTTCGATTTTTAATAATATTGGTTGAAAATCAAACTCCATTTGAAGGATGAATTGATTCTATTGGTTTATCCATATTTCACGAAACGGCCAGCAAAATCAACAAAATAAAATGTTTTCAGGAGCTGTCGCATGCGACTTTTAAACATTAATGATTATTTATTGATTAGCTGATTAATCCAGCTACCGTATTCTGAATACTCCATCTAGCCATTCTGACAACTTGTCAGAATGGCAAGATTGGCTAGAACTCGCCAACCAATCTGACAAGTTGTCAGAATGGCAGGATCGCACTCGGTTTCGAAAGCAGCAATAAGAAATGTTGACCACGGGGATCGAACCCACGGCTTTTGGAATACTAGCGTGGAATGATACCAATACGCCATCAATGTAGTTGAGGAATGAGTGGGCGAATGAATATAGGACAGTTCTCATTCCTTGTTGTTCGCTTAATTTCGATCGGTTCATCATTCTTTGAAAAGAGAGGAAAAGAGCGGTTTGATCGTATGCAGTTATGTTTCAGGCCGCGAATGAAAAACAATCCGTTTTCTCCTTATTTAACAAAATGAAACCCTTTATGATTAAAAATTAGATATTTATTCTGATTGTGAGTCTGAAACATAACTCGTGTGTCGTACTCATTTCGTGTTCATTTCAATTGATGATCATAGCCCAATAATTATAAGAAAGAACGAAAAACATTTTGAGATTGCTTTAAGTTTTTTTTTCTTTAAAGGGTTATGAATTGTTTAAAGGCTTTAAAGAGTCATACAGGGTTATGTTTCAGACTCAGAATAAATATCTATTTTTGAATCATAAAGGGTTTTATTGTGTTCAATAAGGAGAAAACGGATTGCTTTTCATTCGCGGCCTGAAACATAACTGCATACGATCAAACCGCTCTTTTCCTCTCTTTTCAAAGAATGATGAACCGATCGAAATTAAGCGAACAACAAGAAATGAGAACTGTCCTGTATTGATTCGACCATTCATTCCTCAACTACCTTGATGGCGTATTGGTATCATTCGACGCTAGTATTCCAAAAGCCGTGGGTTCGATCCCCGTGGTCAACATTTCTTATTGCTGCTTTCGAAACCGAGTGCGATCCTGCCATTCTGACAACTTGTCAGATTGGTTGGCGAGTTCTAGCCAATCTTGCCATTCTGACAAGTTGTCAGAATGGCAAGAGCAAGGAAGGAATGACGATAGAGCAAGGCGCGGTAGCTGAAGTAATCAACTAATCAGTAAATAACTAATATTGATGTTCGCATGCGACTGCTCCTGAAAACGTCATTTTGGAAAATCTGGCAAAAAATGAATATTAATGTTTTCAGAAGTACTATTTTTGGATATACAGGGTAAACTATTCTTCAACTATTGGATGTGAATGAAATTGCTATTGTTGGTGCAAATTTTAATAGCACACGTCATATATGGAAATCCTATCAACTGTTGTCAAAACGACCTGGCCTCCGTTTCTGAAACATAAATTATTAATTTTTATAAATTAAAAAAAATATTATACCGTTCCGGTCGTGTAATTCGGGATAATCACGAAATTCCCGAACGGGAACACAGGCATAGACGTATCGGAGAGAATTATCTGCTTGAATTATCTGCCGATTTCCGCTCAACAGAATATAATCAGTTCAAGACCTCGTTAAAAGTATGTTGTATTATTTTTTTCTCATTTTTTTTCATCATTGTTCGAATGTAGGTCGAACAGTCTGGAAAAGTAGAATATTTGATGAAAGGAACAACGAAGAAAAGATGAGATGAGAGGATGCCCACTATACGAAAAAAGAGAGAGAATGGAGGACAGGGGGAGAGAGAGACGAACAGGAACCATTGGATACGAATGCGGCCTGGCAACAGGGGGAGGAGATGACTGAACGCTTCATTCGTGTAAAATTATCAGGCCAAATGTTAGATATACGCACTGGCTAGTTCATCATCAATTTTATGATTACCAACGGCCAGTTCACCCGGACTCCATCAGCTCCTAAGATTTGGTAAAAAAAGGTTTTCATCTGGGAATTGTAAAAGTGGTATACGAGGACAGAGTGCATAAATTAAAAAATCCAGTAAATTTAATCGTACAGTATTCGCAAAGTTGCTATTTATTGCGTTTTTTTAAAAAAATTTTTTTAAACAATCATTGAACGATAAGCTATGAGATAGTATTCGGCATTGAACATTGTTGATCTTTGAAGGCCAGAGTAGTTCCATTGGTCAGTATTACTTGGGAGCACAATTACTCCAAGTCGTCCCTTCTGAGATAAACTGACAATAAACTGATGTGAGAAGAATTAAAATGAGAAGCAAGTGGTAAAAGATGAACGTGTGCTACAACTGAAAATCCTGCATATAGTGAAATATCAACACAAAAACATGAAAACTTTTTATTGACAGAATGGAAAAACATTTATTGAGCGAAATATAATTTACTATGGAATCGTCCCGTGCGTTGCAGATCATCGATATCATCCTCCTTGAGCATTCCACTCACTTCAAATGTGTAGTATTGTAGGTGCGCGGTCACGGGCTTTTGAACCAGTACGTTGCCATATTTCGTATCTTCGAATTGATGCGGATAAATATGTAATGGCTGCTGGATAGCTCTTTGCCTTCATCTTGAATTGATGTCAGCAAATTGGTTTGTCCATTATTTGATTTGTCCGAAAGTAGGTCGGACAGTCTGAAAGAATGATTAATTGACAATGAAGAAAAAAGAGAAATAAGAGCTGAAAGAAATAAAGAAAGGCTGCTATACGAAAAAGTGAAAGAGTGGAGGGAAGAGGAAGAGCGAAGGAGGACAGAGCCAGGTGGATTCGCATGCTGCTTGGCAACGGGTGACTTACGATGACTCAGCGAAACTCTTTACTGTTTGACCGTAATCCGGTAAAAAGGGAAGTATGCTCAATAACTCGTCTACCTCATAATCATCTATGGAATCAATTCCCGTATACTTAATGAATGTCACAAACGGAAAAAAACGTATGAGAGGATACTTTGCTTCAACTGAGAACACTTTCGAGAAGTCTTTTGCACTTATAGCGAACACATAAGTAGTAATCTGGGGGACTAATACGTACCAAAAAGGTACGCGTTAGTCCCCGGCCCTGTCTAAACGGTATGCGGGGTCAAACGAATGAGTCATTTTAAAAAGGAAAATAAAGAGACACGAATCATACGACCATTCCATACATATATTTCGATAAAGACTGACATTAATAGCCCCGCCCTTTTTCGTTTCAGTCGCTATGTGAAAAAGTTCAACGGACATTCTTACATGATTTATTCGATAAGTCATCTTCACCCGTGTGATCAAACGTAGAATGACACAAATTCTCAATTAGGGTTGTCGGAGTGAAGAATTCATCACCTCTCACTAATCAAAGTGACAAGAGAGCATGTAAACAATATAAAATTTATCGAGAGATTGGAATGTGAAATGAGAAAATAAAAGAAGAAAGAGTACATACTGGAACAATCGTTCAGTGAGTTAAGAATTATTAAACTGGTTCTGATGATGTTATAACGATTTTACAATTAAACAGTCTGGCGAACTCGATAATGGGATAATTCGAAAGAAGAGGATTTGCAAGGCACTGGGTCTTTGATAAGTGACGTCTTTCGAAATAGGGGTTGGAAGAATTTACGTTCATTAGTTCTATGTTAATAATAGTATTAGGACCAAGTGCTTGTAGATAAGGAAATAGTTTACGAGAAATTGTTCGCTGACAGATGGTGTTGTGGTGCGCTTTCCTCGATCGTTTCATATTGAAGATGAACTTTGTGACTGTAGTAATCGTAGTCTGCAAAAATATTATCAATCAATTATAAGATCCTCCGGAGGCTATCCCGTCGGGATTGGAGGGCTCGCTACGCTCGCCCGCGGCTCCTCTATCGTCTCGCGCCCTTCGCAGACAGCTTCGCTAGACGCGCGCGGCGAAGAATGAATGGGATCGACTCTCACTAATTAGATTACTCTCCTCTCTTCCCTCACTCTCTCACTAATCCAATCAATGCGCCCGATTCGATGGACACGAAAATATCGAAATTCCCCTAGGTTGAGTCCACTAGGTTCCCCTATGTTGAGGGAGTATGTGTGTCGGCTACGGTTTAGGTTAGTCATAGGTCCCGCCCCCTGTCCCCCCTCTCGCTGGCGATCCCTCTCTCATTCTTCCGCTACAATGACACTGAACTGATCCATGGAATAAATCGTCTCTCTTTACCTTTGTTCACCTCTACATCTGACACTGGGGTCTTCTGTAGTTGTATTGTTTATCTCATCTCGCGGATAGCACGATAGCACTGGGGCTTATCCTGCTATCATATTACTTGTACTTTTCCTATCTAGCATTCTACCTCTTTACCCCGAATTAGTATGAGTGAGACTGAAAAAATGGAAATGAATATATTTAACTGAATCGGGGAGGGTAAGTTAGCTGTGTGAAGAGTAAAAAAAAGAAGTTTTGAGTTGATTTGTAATGAGAGTTGTAAATCGCTATCAGTGGAATTGAGAGAGAAATACGTACAAAGATTAAGCGCACATCGGATTGATTGCATGTAGGATGGTTCCTAGAAGGTTTGCCCCCTTCCAGCATGACTCTTCACCCGCAGTAGGATCGTCGTGCTTGAGACCTGTCCCCAGTCTGAAAGAATGCGCTATACAAATCAAGATCCCCCCCTATATATTATAGTCCACTTACATCACGTCACCGCATGAGAAGGCGATGCTGCTGTGCAACGAGTTCAGGATCTCGAGGACTTCATTGTTTTGAAAGATCTGCAATAATTATGTATCTCATATTTACTCGGAAGAAAATGTAAAAGCGCAAAGTATCAAAAAATATACTTTGCAATCGCTCCAATCTTAAAGGCTTGAACAGTGGCCAGTTCGAGTGAGGGGAGATCCCTGCAGTTTCCAGCTGAAGATAGTCTATGAATTATGTTATTCTTTTTCCACCAGTCAGAATGTGTGTACACAAGGGTTTCGTCAATCCAAAGGCATCTCTTTATCGGAGCGCGTCGATCTCCTTTATCTTTTAAACGCACCATTAAAATTTCATATATTCTCGTAACTTTCACTCAGGAAACTATCGAGTGTTTGCGTACCTTTATTGTTATTTATTTCATTCTATATTTTGAGTAGTCGACGGTGCCAGGAAATAAGCGGCACTCGTTCGCGTGTAGAGCGAACATTCTGAAACGATAGGATGGGTCACGATTTTGAAATAAAAATAAGTGAATGAAACTCGAGCAAACACAGAACTCAAGAAAAAAGTAATCAGAATAACTCAAATCAAGCAGTTTTTATACTGCTGTGGGCGGAGCTTGAGGTGGGACATTCAACCAGCGGATCAATTCTGGAAGCAAGATCGGTGCCACCGGGTGACGCGCACAATCATTCTCAGACCCAGGGCGCTCAAATAAGATGCAGTGCTTTTGGAATGCTCAGCAAACAAGCGAGCAATCGATTCCCTTGTAAGGAGGAAGAGGGAGGCGAGGTAGATCACCAGCCTCTTTCCCGGCGAATTCCTCCTCTCAGTTCGTGAAATGTCAAGCACGCGTGGAATGGGAAATAATCTCACTATATTACAGTTTCATGCCTCTGAACACGCTCTTGCTAAATGTTATATGAAGAAAAATTATTTATTAAACAACAACAACGTACAATGAGAGATATCGGGATGAAGTCAGAATAATTCGTCCTTGACGGACAGGTAACCAGCATTAGTCTTCGCCCAGACCGTTGTCAGTAGTGTGCTCTCGAAAGCATGTGAGGAAGATGAACCGAATCATCGAGCCGGTTGGACACACCTCAAACAGTTGATCTACCGCCTCCTCCCGGCCTCTTCCCTTCTCCGCTCCCTCGAACGTTTTTCAAAGGTCAGATACGAGTGGAATGGAAAATAATCTCACGATAAATACGTATGCTTGGCACCCATACCTCAATGGAAATTGTTTGTCCCGGTGGTGTGTGTTATTTTACATTCTGTAGGTTGATTTTGGAAGAACCGTTGTCCAGTGTCCGAGTGTAGGCCGGACAAACTGGAACAAATCACAGAAGTAATGGCGTTTCCTTCTTATTTTCACAATCTCCCTACCTTTGAAGTTCCAATCCCAACACTGTTCAAGTAAGCTTTGTCTCTCTTCTTAAACTCTATACCGACTTTGAGGCTGCTGCTCTTATCTAACTTAAACTCGAGGTCAATTGAGGGTAGAGTTGAGCGGGCACGGTCCAAAGTAGCGTGATGCCCGATAACAAGAGAATGCCAAGTGCGGCCGATCTGCGAAGCAACGTTTAGTGGACTATGCAATTGCTAAAAAAACACAACATATTTTACTCACCAGTTTAATTTCTTTCGCGCCACCCTCACTGACTCGAATGATGTGACCAACGATATCGGGCGGAAGGGTTGCCAGCGTGAAGACATCATCATCGTCTTCATAGTCGAAGCCTTCAGACGGCCGCTTGGATGCGAACATGGCGGGCTTCAGTGCTTTGAAAATGCATGACATGCCTGCTTCGTAGAACAAGGATAAAGATTGAACGCACGAGCTCACACGGCTTGGGCTTTTAATGTTTCCCGCGAGTTCGGTATACCCTAAATTTCAAAAACGACGCCAACTTAGAATATTTTTTATTCCTGGGACTGTAATCATTTACAATGTCATTACTCGGGAAGGCGCATGATTCCCTAACCCTTTGCTCGCTCCCACCGGATGTCGTCCGTAAGATCATACGTTCTGATGAGGATGGAATGGAGATCATGCGGGCTGTAAGTGCTTTTCAGTCACTATGTTATATTTTGCCGGTTGTATGCACAGCCTCATTTCCTGGGGCTCACATTCAGACATCAAACTTTGTTCAGATCTCACCAGCCTGGAAGGAGCTCGTGGTAGAGTGCAAGTGTCAGAAAGCGCGCATTCGCTCCACTTACCCCACGGTCTCATTTGCAATTGAGGAAATAAGGGGGCAAGTGCAGGTCGAATTGCGTGGTGATTTTAAGGACCAGGCGTATTTTGAGCATCATGGATTTCCCCCTCTTCCAGCTTCGGTAAGCAATAAAGGATATTATCATTGCAATATTATCATTAGCAATATTATCATTTTCCAAAAATATGCGTACTACCGTAATTTTGATAGTAAATCTGTAATCTACACGTGTGCCTTTATCGGAAGCGTTGTTATATTTCAGGGCCCGACCACATTTCTTGAAAGCAAAGTGGGCGTTCAGCGAGGTTACATTCTCCTCGTCTTTACCTTCATACATCTATTGATTGTTCCTTTCCTGCCGGATATTTTTGTCATTTTTTGCACGACTATTCTTGCGTTGTGCTTCGCCAAATTCGGGAATGATGAAGAGGTATTATTTGACAAATAAAAGAATATTTACTGAATTAATTTCACCAGGTCTTCCGCCCACTTAAACCTGTTTTGAACATAATCAGCAAGATTGACGGGTTGTTACTCACGACTCTTAGCGAGCATACACTGGGAAGAGTCCGCGAGCTCACGCGAAATGAGCGTATCGACTTCGTGTCCTTTGAGGTTGATAACTTCAACCACGAACAGCGGTATGTTTATCAGTTGTAAAGATGCGTGAGTTTAAAAAGTTGAAAACTTTCAGCAAAAACCTATTGGAGATCATTAACTATCATTCCGTCAAGGAAGTTGAAATCGTGGCTGAAAAATGCGAAATCGTAGGATTGAGTGAGTTAGTCAACTGAAGTTAGTCAAGTCATGAAATATTTTAGGAGCTTTTCTTTGTGATCTTTCTGCAACTGTCACTGTTCTGTACATTGAAGAACGCAAAAATTGGTTCAACGACTCCTCGACAATGTTCGGAAGAGATTGGAAATTTTGGAGGAGTGTTTCAGCGAATTTGCTGAGCTGTGGCATGCTTTCTGTGACTATGACATGTGGTGGAACAGAGAAGAAGTTTGCTGATCCAGTGTTCGAGTTTATGTCAATGTTCCAAGGGATAAAGAAGTGATCGTATACTAATATATTTTTCGATTTATTTTCACAGGAAAGAACTGTAATCGGAGAGAAAAACAGGCAAACATAATCAAATCAGACAAGACAATGAGACAATAGTTTGCCATGGGATCTGTGCATTTCCCGTCGCATACCGTGGAATTATTTCAAAACGACGCCTAAAATTGTTTGGTTTATTCGCCTGCGGACGAATGCTGGAGACAAGAAACACAAATTATATTCATACTTGTTTCCCGCCTATTCGAAGGCACGTTGTTGAAGCTCAATGTACCACCTGCTTGCAGTAATGGCGCGAGATGGTTGCTTTCCGATATTGCCAGTGGCATCCTGGTGGCATATTTCTAGTCATTTCTGGTGGCATATTCGATCTTGCCATTTACGATGTCTGGACCCGGCATATTAAACGACAACGCTTCTCCTCTCACGCTCTCAACACTTCCTGTTGATGTCATCCGCGTGATCATGCGCATCAATGAGGATGCAATGGAGAATATGCGAACGGTAAGCACCACAATATAACGATTCTCCATCAAATGTATCTTTGTCTTTCGACTTTTATAGACATTTATCGGGAAATGGCGCACGAGAATGTGCATTAGAGAACTTTGTTTAAGAGAGAATTTAAAATTTTTTTTTGACTTGCTAACTTAATATCGCAGATCGCACCGGCTTGGAATGCTCTCGTGGCAGAGCGCAAGTGTCAGATTGCAAATATTAGATCAACTTTTCCCATCATCGATATTGTTGTCAAGGAAACGAAAATGGGAGAGGTGCAACTAATGATGTATGGTAGTTTGGACGATGAATCGCATTTTCGGCAGAAGGGTATTAACCCAAATACGGTGAGCAAGGCATGGCGACTGAAAAATTTATCGCATTTCAGGACCAGAATTCACCACATACGAACAACCCTTTGAACGATCAACCAGCTTATCGAGGATATTTGCTTCTCATTTTCTCCTTGATCCATCTCCTTATTATTCCCTTTCTTCCGGACGTCGTTGCATTTATTTGCCCAATAATTCACGCTTTGTGTAGCGAAAGATTCATCAACGACGACGAGGCGAACTTTGTTAGTAAAATGAAGCGATGCTCCCTAAAACCTGCTATCATTCAGGACTACCAGCGAATCCAGTTGACAATAAAAGTCACCAGCGGGATCAATTGTATGATGCTCCGAACTCTTAGCGAACATACGTTGAGAAGAATTCGCGAACTAACTCGAAATGAGCGTGTTTATTCATTGATGTTCGTAGTTGAAGACTTTAACGAAGAGGAACAGTAAGTCTTTTTTTCAGGTATCTGAGGTTTTTCCAGTTATATAAACAGTTGCTTGGGAATTGCATATTGAACGTTTTCAGAAGAAATCTATTGGAGATCGTTCAGCATCATTCCATCAAGGAAGTTACAATTGCGGCTAGAAAATGCAATGTTGAAGGAATGAGAGATTTCCTTCGCGAAATCACTCTCTCCGTTTCTGTTCTGTGTATTCAAGAATTCAAAAAAGGCGTCGCCGAAGCATCGACAATGTTCGATCGTGAATGGGAATTTTGGAGCGACATTTCGGAAGCATTGATGAATCGGGGAATGGTTTCAATCACTTTGAGAAGCCGTACAACTGAGAAAAAGTTTGCTGATCCAGCATTCGAGTTTATGTCGTTGTTTCAAGGGATAAAGAATTGAGTTGCTTTCTTTTGCTTAGTTATTACACATATATTACACGTTTGCCATGTGTGTGATTGTTGGCTCGTCTTTACTCAACCATTATAAAACGGTTTTATCTCATGGTTTTGTTGGTGATAAATTGATCCTTATTCGTCCCAGCCGTGTGTGCCGGGGCTCTCGCCGATCTGAAAAATATTAATTTTGGATGAGCGGAAATCAGAAAGTAGTCAAACCTTGGCGGGAGATTTCTTTCTCCTGTTAACAAAAAAGTTCTTCTTGTCATCGCAAGGATTCTGAAAAATGTATTCATCGTGTATTTCAAGAAAAAGGGAGTCAATACTCTCCTTGAAAATACGAATGCTTTATAAAAAAAGATAATGCTCACCACTCCAGCATCCGTCTTTCCCATGACAGGCATCCGAATTCCGTTGGGATTGCACAAGACATTCTTTGCACCGATGTTCTGGGCCTGTACAACGGCAAACAGCGTAGAGAGAAGAAGGATAGTAAAGAAGAAGTTCATGGTTGAGTTCAGTTCGCTTCTCTGAAATCACTGCTTTTGTATCGACGCAAACGTCGTTACCGATTGCATAAAGGGACACTCAATTTGAGTTTGAAGTACTATGTATAATCATCTCTTCTTTTCACAAGCACTTGGTCAGTGAGAAAATGAGAGAGTGCGGAAGAGAAATAACTGCATTTCGAGGTATAAAATATATTCGTTTAATTTCCTCTTTCTCATTACACAGCGCACAATGCCGTTAAACACTCTATTTAGAACCAAAGAACGCAAAACCAATTTAATTTCGGCAGTGGCAATAACAGAAAATGAAACAGCAATTATCGACTCCTCGAAAGACTATTTTGAAATGAGTGAGCGGAAACGCTCCACTGAATGATGAATCACTTATTCATTCTTTCCTGCTCCAGAAATAGAAGCGTCCAAACATACATCATTCTATTAATTCTAAGATTGTCATGGTGACTAAGTCAACGGAATGTCGAGATTGCCTGACTCATTCAGGCAAACTCCACCAGAACTAAAGAATACGCAAGATTATGATAATACAAAACAAAATCGAGTGTAGAATCGAGCGCCTTCAGCGTAATTTCAACGCGCGAAATATGAATGGTATAAATTGTCACTCAGTTGACACACAAAGACACTAGAAAAAATAAAATATCCATAATTACGTTGCAGACCATCTTGAAGTTCTCCACAAATCATTGTTTTCAATCTTTTTTTTCACCATCTCAGAAAGTGACACCGATAAAATATTGCATTGATATCTGCATAGAAATTGTGCATTATTTCTCTTGGACTGAATTCTAATATTTTACGATTTTTCATCGCTATCACAGATGCGCTATACACGAATCGGCTTTTTTGCAATGCTTTATCTGTAGACCTGGTGTAATGCCTGGTGGGGTACCCGGCCTTACCTGGGTACCCCACCAGGCGTGGTTGTCCCATGACAACTGTAAAATCGCCTTGATTGTGGAAGCAACTTTAACTTTAACTTTTATCTGGGAGAACAAAACTCATTCGGGCCATGGCCAATCGTCCGGCCTCTCCACGAGCTCATTCGGATGGCCAATGCAGGGATTCTGTCATTTATGATAGATTATTTGTGATAAACACGGCCATTGGCATACCGATCTTGCAGCTCGCTTTCCAAAGTGACTGAAGTTTGGATTGGAATCATAATTTCCTCCTCCGTCACAATGCACTTTGGGTCGATAGGGCGTTTCAGAGAGGACAGTGGAGAGAACAACAGAAAGCAGCATTAGAGCGAGGATGAACTTCATTGTGGGGTGGACTTCCTTCTCTTGAGAACTTATTTTGTACCCACCAGGGCCGTTAACTTCGAGTTATGCTATTGCTCTTCAACTTTACTCAACCTCATCTTCTTTCTCACTGAAAAGAGTGTGGGAAATCAGGAGGATTAGATGGATAACCGTTCACGATAGAAAAAATAAACCTTCTCATTTTTCTCACTCTTTTCGTTCACTATGACTATTCGAATTGGCAGTTTAGAGTTTACGATTATGTGCATCGATTCGAAAGATACAGAATTGAATAAACCATGCTTTGAGTTTCTCGGATGTTTTCCTACTGTCGAAACCTATTTCAAAATACATGATTGGATTTAAGAATGGAAAAATAATATACTTAATTCATCTGAATCCTTCACTTAGCTATCGATAAATAACTGAATGTGAGAACGAGCAAGCAACTCTTTACTTCATATGAACAATCTATGAATTCGGAGGCTCCTCTCTTTACTTTTTTTTTAGAAAAAAATGGAAAGAGAGACTAAACACCCCCATTAAACGTTGCATTTTTGAAATGGCTAGTAGTAATGTATAATATCAAAGCTTTATTAAATATTTATTCAACAAAATACGACATCCTTAGTACAAATCATCTGATTCGTTGCAGGCACGTGATCGTTCTGGAACTGATCAATGCTCGCTTCATTGTATGAGTGAATGGCATGATAGCGATGGGATCTAAAAGAGAGGCTCAGGACGAAATCAGCAAACGATCTTACTGAGTTAGTGATGCTCCTTTTTCATCGAAATGGCCCGCGTGTAAGTCGGACAGTCTGAAAGCAGCGACTGCTATTTTATTAGCTGTTTATCATTACTCCTTAATAAAAGAGAGATGTCTCCCTGTGTGTGTTCTTGTGTTTGTCCACTATTGGGAAAGTCACGTAGGCAGGTCACGAAAGTGTAAACATGTCGTGCATGTTACGAAATGAATTAGGTGCTGATCGCGCAATCGTGAGGTCTGATGAGACCCCGCCGAAGGCGGGGGCAAAATCGGATGGTTCATAAATAGGATAATGTGAACGACAGAATACACAAAAGAGAGCGAACGGGCATATCAAACAGAGAAGGAAAGACAAAATGAAGCTGAGGAGTGATGAGTAGCGGGTGTATTCCAGAAGGAGGAAGAAACGAGGTAACGACTCAACTACGAGGAGTGCTGGGCAACTGAGAATAGCGATGAAGAAGGAGCTCTATCCTTTTTTCAGGATCTCTCAATTCCCGAAGTAGATGTACAATGGAGAAGTGCTGTATTGTATTTAAAAAAATGCCAGGGTACTTTGTATGCGCGTGCGGTCTCATATAACAAGGAAAAATGTATAAATATTTATCGTACAATAAAAGGATTGAATCTTTTCATCATTGGGGCATCGATTCGTGAGAATCTACTCGGTATTGGCTGCCTGTGTATTCTTAATTGGATCATCAAAGAAATAGTCCAGGTGCGTTTGGTTCGAATGTGGAGATAGATGAAGATTCTGTCGAGGTTAAAGTGTCGTCCGAATATAGGTCGGTCAATCTGAAAGTAATAGAGCAATTATATTAACGAACAAGAAAGTTTAGCAGCGAAATATCGATGAAATAGAAGAGCAGGGAAAAGAAGGGAGAGCGAAGAAGAGAGGGGGAAAGCGAAGCAATTTACGGCTTGCTTGCCAACAGGGACTCTCTTTACTGGTCATACTCTCTCGCTGTCAGGGTAAAGAATCCATCTCTTCATCCCTTCTCTCTCGAAGTGCTGACCGGAGAGAGAGTATGAGGAATGAAGAGACTGATTCTTCACAGTACTAATAACCATGAAGCGTATGACTTCTCACTTCACAACTCACACGGACAGTTGTTGGAAAAAAGGTGAAATTATGTCAAATAATATTTTTTTAATAGCACGTAGTATTTTAATAGCGAATGTCCATAGAAATCGCAACAGAGTATAGCACAGATTTCATTTGCTCATCAAAAATTCACAATCTAAATAAAATTTGATATTTTTAACTTCTGACAATGGAAAGTTTGAATATTTATCACACAATTAAATACAAGGATAAGTGCACGTGTATTCAGCAGCGTTGTCCACGATTCGAGGATTGATATCCAATCTCCAGAATAGGAGCAGGAGGCAATGTAAATGTTCATTTTTTAGATGATAGTTCAACGAGAACGGAATGAAGACATATGAAAATAATGCTTTCATCGATGCGTCGTCCGAATGTAGGTCGGATAATTTGAAGCAAAAATAATTAATTGGAAAAAATTACGTCTTCTATCATAATATTGAAAAAAGTAAAGCGAAAGGCGGGAGAAGAGTTGGGAAAGGAAGAAGTGAAGTCAGAAGTGAAACAATGGTAGAGAGGATTCGCTTGGCAACGAGGACTTCAGAATGTGTGAGAGAGAGATCTTAACATTAGTAATGCGCTCTCGTCAAAGATGAGGCAGGTAGGGCAGGGTGAAGCGACCCTATTCTTCTCCCAGAATCTCTCAAATTTTGTGGTATTTTTTCAAAGATGTTTAAAGAAGGTGTCCCACGAATATCTGACTAACTGAGTTCTCGATGTCAGCTTGTGGGTAGTGGCTACCCGATAACACTTTGGAAACTCCCACGTTTTCATTTTTCGTTTGAACTGAGATATCCAAATGACGCAGGCAACGAGCGAGAAAAACGCAGGCAACGAGCGTGCGAAATGAGGAGAGCGCGACCACTCATTCCTCACTTTGCATAGTCGCCCGCGCGGTTCGTGAGACGCCTTCTTTAATGTTGATGAGATTACGTTTACAATATTTCAAGAAAGAGAGAGAGAATGGTTAATTTTTTACTGTTTTTTTGCTGTTTTTACTGTCTTCTACTTCTGACAACCGAAAATTTGTATATTTATCATACAATAAATTGCATGACAAGTGCATTTTGCAGAGTAGCCGATAGTCCAGAGATAGATTCCGAAATTCTTCATGGTTTCAATCTCAGACTCCTACTCTAACTGGCTGACCACTTTCCTTCTTTAATGCCAGTAGCTCGCCGGAGGGAGAATTCAGTTTCTTGTACGGCGACAGGCAAGAGGGTTTGATACGATGAGTACATAATATTGCAACATTTGATGCAATAGAGAAGTCTTCATTTGGGGCAAAAGTGCCGTCCGCATGTAGGTCGGACAATCTGAAGAAAGAAATAACTTGGAAAAACATTGCACGACAAACAGTTCACTAAAAAAAGATAAAGCGAAAGAAGGAGGAAAGTTGGAAAAGCGGAGTCAGAAGTGACACAATGGAAGAGAGGCTTCGCTTGGCAACAGGGACTTGAGGGCTCTCAGGAATCTCGATTCTTTACTCATATTCTGCGGATCAATTTTTTTTTCTTCTGCTCGAGATTTATAATTAAAAACACACAAATAATTTTACGATAAAGAGGGTTCAATCATGAATTGATTTCGTTCTCATAGTGAGCACATCCATTATGGTACGCGTGGAAGTCGCATCCTCTATTGACAAAGCAACCAGCATTCACAGTCATTTCAGTTTCTGAAATATAATGATATAAAAATGATTCACAAAATTATTGTACCAGTCTCGTTGTTCCCTCGGAAACAATCAGGATGTGACAAACGGGTACGCAAACATAGACGTATCGTAAAAAATCTCCCTGCATTCTGTGTCGATGTTCGCTCATCAGAATATAATCTTCGTACGAATAGAAAAATCGTGTACATTGTTGAATGTATGTTCAATACAGTGTTATCATTTTCTATTATCGATCATTGTTCGAATGTAGGCCGAACAGTCTGGAAAAGTAGATTATTGAAATAAGGGAACAGCGAAGAAAGAAAAGGCTGAAAGGAGAGAACGCCTACTATACGAAACAGAGAAATAATGGAGGACGGAGGAATAGACGAACAGAACCCATTGGATACGAATGCTGCCTGGCAACAGGGGGAGGAGATGACTGAACGCTTCATTCGTGTAAAATTATCAGGCCAAATGTTAGATATACGCACTGGCTAGTTCATCATCAATTTTATGATTACCAACGGCCAGTTCACCCGGACTCCATCAGCTCCTAAGATTTGGTAAAAAAAAGGTTTTCATCTGGGAATTGTAAAAGTGGTATACGAGGACAGAGTGCATAAATTAAAAAATCCAGTAAATTTAATCGTACAGTATTCGCCAAGTTGCTATTTATTGCGTTTTTTTTTTAAAATTTTTAAACAATCATTGAACGATAAGCTATGAGATAGTATTCGGCATTGAACATTGTTGATCTTTGAAGGCCAGAGTAGTTCCATTGGTCAGTATTACTTGGGAGCACAATTACTCCAAGTCGTCCCTTCTGAGATAAACTGACAATAAACTGATGTGAGAAGAATTAAAATGAGAAGCAAGTGGTAAAAGATGAACGTGTGCTACAACTGAAAATCCTGCATATAGTGAAATATCAACACAAAAACATGAAAACTTTTTATTGACAGAATGGAAAAACATTTATTGAGCGATATATAATTTACTATAGAATCGTCCCGTGCGTGGCAGATCATCGATATCATCCTCCTTGAGCATTCCACTCACTTCAAAATGCGTAGTATTGTAGGCGCGTGGTCACGGGCTTTCTAACCAGTACGTTGCCATATTTCGTATCTTCGAATTGATGCGGATAAATATGTAATGGCTGCCGAATATCTTGAATTTATGTCAGCAAATTGGTTTGTCCATTATTTGATTTGTCCGAAAGTAGGTCGGACAGTCTGAAAGAATGATTAATATTAACAATGAAGAAAAAAGAGAAATAAGAGCTGGCAGAAAAAAGAACGGCTGCTATACGAAAGAGAGGCAGAGTGGAGGAAAGAAGACGGACAGGGCCCGCTGTATTTACATGCTGCTTGGCAACGGGGGGACTTGCGATGACTATACGGATCTTGTCTCTCTATATTCATTATCAGAAACAAATGGAAAGTAACCTCAATGGTTAGTACATACATAATGGTGGATAAATATAAACACCTCTATTACTCCATTTGATTATGTGCAATAAGTCCGACAATACTCCGGACAGACTGGAAGATGATAGCTTATCATTAACGAATACGAAAGTAAATGCGATGAATAAGTGAACAGAAATAATAATAATAATAAAAGGAGAATTGTCGTCTCTCTCATTTCAAATTATCTCATGCAGCTCAAATATAGCTTGAAAGTTGAGGAAAAGTTCGCCCGTTTTTGGCCAACACCAGTAAGTATTATAGACTATACGAAAAGAAATGTGAGAGTGAGGAGAAGGAGGAAAGGCCACGAGAGGGAATGAAGGCGAGGACTGCGTGGCAACGGAGATCAGCGAACTATTTTCGTTCGCTGTTATTTTTTCTAATGGATAATGTCTACTGTTATCTAATTTTAGAGGTTAATTTAAGACCAAATATCAAATTTACTTAATCCACTGCTTTTGCAGTATTTGACACAGCACGTTTATCTTTCATAATTATTCATAGAACAGTTCACAAGGGAATGGTAACTGGACAGGTTAAAATTAGGGATCGGGACCTAATGGGCCTTGTTAGGTACCAAGAGGGCATTCAAAATCTGTTTTCAAAAAATCCGCATATTGATCTTTGATCGAGGAAAATCGATATGAAGTTTTGAGGATTTTCTACACGCCCCGATTTCGCGGCTCTTATTCAGTTCTCAGTACACCACTAGCATGACCACATAGCGCAGTGGCTAAGGCACGCTACTATCATTATTTTTTCGCGAGTTAATTTTTTTTTTTAAATTTTAACCTGTCCAGTTACCATTCCCTTGTCAGTAATAAAAAAATCAAATAACAATTACACGGGTAGAATAAAAGGTATGCATTCTTCTGAATACATCAGATAGATATGAAGTTGACTGCGTTTCTGCAAAGTATCGAAGTTGCGCATCGCCGACAGCCACAAGTCAAGCTATCTGGCATTTGTTAGAACAAGAAGCGCTTACCTGATGGACTCGACATTGAAATTCGCCGTCCATTGCTTCTCGTTTTTTTCGTGGCATATTTATATTTTCTCTTGTTGCATCCTGTCATCCGCATGCAGTGCGGACATACTGAAAGACAGTTATGAGAAAATGAAAGGGAATATTAAGAAGAAACAGTGGAAAAAGCGAAAAGCGAGAAGAAAACACGGGCTTCGGTTGCCTTTGTTTGACTACCCAACCCCCTTGGCACCTTTCCTCTTCCCATCTTGCATTAACTCACCGCTAGAAGGAGGATGAAATTGCATAAATTTTGATCCCTGCTCACATACAAATCTAATCGACTAGTTTTCTTTCAACGATGAAATAGATCACATCACGATTTCAACATTCGTGCATTCGTTTATCGACAATAAGTTGCAGCAATAATTAAAAGGAAACCGGTCTTCTGAATGAAGAAGCAACGATAAAACAGATAAACGAATCAATCGAATTGCCTGTAAAGCTGGATGTGTGAGGGATGGGAGCATACTCCTGTAATGAAATATTCCTCGAGTACTCTTCTTGGCTCCCTTGGCTCACTTCTTGGTTCACTGGTGTTCGAAGTATTCGAAGTAGTGCGCAGTTATTCTGAAAAATCTTATTGCAATGGTGCTCAAAAAATGCTTAAAATATTATATTTTTTTATAGATTCTAGAAACGGTAAAATAAGAAAGAATAATCGAAAACGCATCACATTTCCACCATCAATATTACGCAGTTTTTGTTATTTTCCAGTATAGCAGCCATCGTTTCATTCCCGTCGGACTCGGGAGTAAGCAAACACAGATCTCGTTCGTTGTATCATTTCTCCCATAATAGCGAGTCTCATCTTGATGCTTGATCATTATATTTTCACTCAACGAAGAAAGAGTTCATTTTCGTTATAATTTTCCGGTAAATCGTTTATCGACATCAACTTGGTGCAAAATTACAAGCAAAACGCTGTCCATTCGTCTATCGAAAATTTAAAAATACTTTTTTTTCCATCTATAGACATCGGGTGGTACGGGATGATAGCATACTCCTGAAATAATTGAATTCCACTAATCTTTCCGGCAGTCGCTCGTTGTATTTCGATGAATAAACTGAGATCATTCAAGTTTCACGTACATAACGGGCACTCCTACTACATTCGCCGCTAATTCAAGTTTCGAAATAAACATTGCTCACCAGATGTTCATAACTATTGCATATGCAGGTTAACATCCAATAGGACTTCGATACTTGTTAGCGTGACCTTGATCGATTATTTTAGTACTCCACATGTAGAGCGGAAATACTGAAATGAAGTAATTCGTGAAGAATAGCCAAACATTAAAGAAAAAACATTAAAGGAGAAAAAAAACATTAAAGAAGAAAAAAGAATGAGGCGAGAAGTCTCCCGCCTCCCCTCACCTCCCATGTAGTAAGCAAACGCAGACCTCGCTTGTCTTTGTTTGAGTACCCCCCCCCCCTTGCCAACATTTCCCTTCCATCTTCAATCACTTTATCGAAGAAAAAGATCACGAGTAATTAAATTTACCGGAAAAGTGTTTATCGACCACAAAAATAAATTTGAGAATATCCGTCTCGTCGTAAATATTACAACGGAGAGTTAAAAATTTCACAATATTCCATGTTCATTGTGTTGCCGGTGAATGCTGCACGGAATGAAACGAAAGAAGAATCCCGTTCGGATATTATTCCAGTAATATTCTCGTCTTTACTGCACTATTGTTGTCGCACACGCTGTAATTGTGATGTAAGTGTCGAAAAACCTTTTTTAAATGGATATCTTACGCTCATCGCAAAACAAGGACAATGTAAACATCAAATTTGGTACGTACTCGGTTTTTTACATAATTGTTGATATATTTATCAAGCACTCACCTGATTTGGTTGATCACGTTGCTCGTCACGATGTAAGCGCTTAAACATTGCCAATAGTAGTCATTTATCATTTTAATAAATCGCGTCTTTTCCCCATGTATCCGTCGGCATGTAGAGCGGACAAACTGAATGAAATATTTAATTGCGAATGTAGAAAAATTGAGAAAACACGCTAAAAGGAGAAGTGAGAGGAGAATAAAGCGGAGAGCAACTGCGGTCTTTCTCCATCAGGCTTCTCTTCACCTTCCTTGCAGTAAACAAACATAGTAGGCTTCAGTTGCCTTTGTTTGATTACCGACTATGACTTTCTTCTTCTATAAATCAAGCTGCACATCGAAGAAGAGTCTCACAGGATAGGGTTCTTTGATGCATCATTATTTCTCACTGAACGATAAAAGAGAATTATTCTATTTGAACCCTCGATTACATTATACGTTTATCGATAATAGCTTGTTGCAATAATTATGATAGAATAGCTGCAGCATCGAAAATAAAACAAGGGATAGCAGTTTCTTAATATGTATTGTCTCCTTGAAATAGTTGGTCGTCCGGAACTTGAACATCCGTTTGAATGAGCTGTTTGCCAATTGCTCTTCTCGGTTCTGATGTTCGAAGTACAAGCTACAATTGTACTCTAATAATAATACTGCAAAGCTAAAAATGGGCATCATTCACGTAAAATTCATGGAAAATGTAAATGTAGTTTTCTATATTTTCAGGAAAGTATGATTCGAAATAGTTATCAACCACTCACATTTTCAATCATGATTTTCTCAGTTGCGAAAGAGTCGACGCTTTGTACATTTGCTCTTTCTTATAATTATAACGAGTCATACGAGTCATAATACGAGTCATTTATCGTATTTTTTGCTTCGTTCAATAGTCTTTGTTGTCCGCGTGTAGAATGGACACACTGAAAAAGTTATAATTATAAGAATAACGGGACATTGACGTCGGAAAACGAGGAAACAAGAAGATGAGAGGAGAATGAAGATGAATGGGGGAGAAGGAAGTCTCCATCAATGCAAGCCTCGCCTCCTCACCTTTCCAACAGTGAGCAAACACAGGCCTTGCCTATCTTTGTTTGAATAGCCCTCCCACAAATTTACTTCCATATTGCATCGCACATGATCGCAAAGATCGAACACAATTTTTTAAATATATCTTGAAATTCGAAATAAATATCTCCCAGAAATTCGAACGAAAACGAGAAGTATCATTAACCCCAAGGCATTTTTAAAATTTCCATTCGGGACAAGAGTTGATCATTGAAAATCTTTATCAATAAAAAGTTGCAATAATCAAATAAAATCGAATACGAGCTTATTCAATATCACAGTTATCGACGGTGTACAGCAGAATTTTCACTAATACAATAATCGCATCTTCGCTTCGCATTCGATATCATAGCTCGCATATTATTTTCTAATTCCTCTTTATTTCTATGGCCCGGAACATCTGGCTTTCGTCTATTCGAATTGCTCACCGTCTTCGATATCACAAAGCAGAAATGCTCATCGAAAGGGAGATCAGAAAGTCCCCGCCTTCTTCCCTGCATGAATGTTGATTGTTGGTCTTTGAGTCTTTTTGAAGGGCCGCGAGTGTAAATATGAAAGAATCGTACCAGATTCTCGCTTTCTTTCACTGTGAAAGAGCGGTGTTTGTCGTCAATTTCCAGTGTTGTGTACGGTTCATTGGGCTGAGTACATCGTCAGCAATCGCTCGAATGAACGATTCGCAGTCCGCGTGTAGGGCGGACAGGACTGAAAGGTCAATAAAAACAAACATAATAATAACGAATTCAGGAATATTAAATGAAGCATAAGAAAGAAAAGTAAGCCAGCCTCCCGGTTGTGCGACTCGATCTAAAGTGAATTCACTAATCACCCCTTATTCTTCGCCGTTGTGGGCGGAGCTAGAGGTGGTGATATTCAAACAGAGGCCATTGAAGTAATATAATCGGTGCCAGTGGGCAGCACGCCAGCGATACTTGCCACTGGGAGTTTGCAGTTATTCTTAAATTGTAAAAAAACTGAAGGCGGATTTGAAATTTTGAGAAAACTTTATCAACAATACAATTGCTTCCATATTCATACAATCACAATCTGTTCCCAATTCTTCGATTGTAAAGGCATTGAGATCTTCAACGATCTTCATCTTGGCCTTGTACACAAGGGTTTCGTCAATCCGAAGGCATCTTTGATGGTCTCGATCACCAATGGGAGCGGTTGCAGTATGTTGCGGACCTCGGGATTTTGGAAGATCTACAATAATTATGTATCTAATATTTACTCGGAAGAAAATGTAAAAGCGCAAAGTATCGAGAAAAAAAACATACTTTGCATATCGTACCGACCGTTAACGCCTGCACCGTAGCGAGTTCAAGTGAGATGAGGTCGCGGCAGTTGCCAGCTGAAAATAGTCTATGAATTATGCGATTCTTTTTACACCAGTCAGAATGTGTGTACACAAGGGTTTCGTCATTCCAAATGCATCTTTGATGGTCTCGATCATTAATGGGAGTGTTATGTCCATTTATCGGAGCGCGTCGATCTTCTTTATCTTTTTAACGCACCATTAAAATTTCATATATTCTCATAACTTCGTATGCGGTTTTACTCAGGAAACTATAGAGTGTTTGCGTACCTTTTTTGTTATTAATTTAGTTGCATTCTTTGAGTAGTCGACGGTGCCAGGAAAGAAGCTGCACTCGTTCGCGTGTAGAGCGAACAGACTGAAGCGATAGGATGGGTCACGATTTTGAAATAAAAATAAGTGCATGAAACTCAAGCAAACACAAAACTCAAGAAAAAATAATCAGAATTACTCAAATCAAGCAGTTTTTATACTTCTGTGGGCGGAGCTTGAGGTGGGACATTCACCTTTTCATGAAGCAAAATCGGTGCCACTGGAAGACGCGTGCTGCAATCCTTGCCAAAGGGGATTTAATTGTAGGCATCATGATGTATTTTAAACTCGTTCTCCCGAAAGTGTTTTAAAATAGTTAATCAAAAACACAAAAACAATTTTTAAGTGAGGATATTCCCGGGATCTCCTCAATCTATCGAGGACGCCCATGCCTATGAAGCTTGTGAATTATTCGGATCCTTATTCTCGACGGCCAGGACATCATGTTATTTGAAAACAGCATTGTAGAAATTTGCGGAACATACACCAAAACTTTTGTGAATGTAACTTCACTTTGATATTGGAAATATCATTGAAATATTTAGGAAAATATGAATTTCAAGACCGTCTCGCGAGTGATCCTTGATAACTCTTGCAAAGCGCTCTTCAGTGATGTATCCGCATTAGAAAGTATCCATTGACCGTAACCGGGAGCACGACCAGGAATTGGTCGGGAGAATCGATAAACTGTTCATGTTCACAGTCCGCGTGTAGAGCGAACGCACTAAAACAATAGGATGATTCACAACTTTGAAAAAAAAATATTCAAAGGAGACACCGAACAAGAAAACTCGAAGGAATGAAATGATAGCAATCGATGGCATTCCCCATTTCTACGGTTGTGGGCGGAGCTTGAGGTCGTCAAGCGGGTCAATTCATGAAGCATGATCGTTGCCACTGGGAGACGCGCACAAGCAACCTCAGGAAAGGCGCGGCGCCCAAATAAGAAAGAGTGCTTTTGAAATGCTCAGCAAACAAACGAGCAATCGATTCCCTTGGAAGGAGGAAGGGGGGGGGGGCGAGGTAGATCACTAGCCTCTTTCCCGGCGAATTCCTCCTCTCAGTTCGTCAAATGTCAACCAAGTGTGGAATGGGAAATAATCTCACTATATTACAGTTTCATGCCTCTGAACACGCTCTTGCTAAATGTTATATGTAGAAAAATAATTTATTAAACAACAACAACGTGCAATGAGAGATAACGGGTTGAAGTCGAATAATTCGTCCTTGGCCGACAGGAAGGCAGCATTGGTCTTCGCCCAGACCTTTGTCAGTAGGGTGTTCTCATAATATCTTGAATGCGTAGGTATGAAGGACTAGCCTCCTCCGGAGGCTAGTTCCTGCGGAAGGCAGTGTCGCGCAGCGACACGGTTGCCACGCGGAAATGCGAATTCATTAAGTGAAAATGGAATCTAACCCATTCTCTTCTCCCTCACTCCCTGTTCTAGTATCTACATCACCCTCTCAAGTATTCGAATCTCCGTTGATAGTTACCGTATCTCCCTCGCTAGTATTCGTATCTCCCTCGATATATACCGTATCTCCCTCGCTAGCTACCGTATCACCCTCGCTGGCTACCGTAACTCCCTCGCTAGCTACGGTATCCCCCTCGCTAGTTACCGTATCTCCCTCGGTATATACCGTATCTCCCTCGCTGGCTACCGTAACTCCCTCGCTAGCTACGGTATCCCCCTCGCTAGTTACCGTATCTCCCTCGGTATATACCGTATCTCCCTCGCTGGCTACCGTAACTCCCTCGCTAGCTACGGTATCCCCCTCGCTAGTTACCGTATCTCCCTCGGTATATACCGTATCTCCCTCGCTGGCTACCGTAACTCCCTCGCTAGCTACGGTATCCCCCTCGCTAGTTACCGTATCTCCCTCGGTATATACCGTATCTCCCTCGCTGGCTACCGTAACTCCCTCGCTAGCTACGGTATCCCCCTCGCTAGTTACCGTATCTCCCTCGGTATATACCGTATCTCCCTCGCTGGCTACCGTAACTCCCTCGCTAGCTACGGTATCCCCCTCGCTAGTTACCGTATCTCCCTCGGTATATACCGTATCTCCCTCGCTGGCTACCGTAACTCCCTCGCTAGCTACGGTATCCCCCTCGCTAGTTACCGTATCTCCCTCGGTATATACCGTATCTCCCTCGCTGGCTACCGTAACTCCCTCGCTAGCTACGGTATCCCCCTCGCTAGTTACCTTATCTCCCTCGGTATATACCGTATCTCCCTCGCTGGCTACCGTAACTCCCTCGCTAGCTACGGTATCCCCCTCGCTAGTTACCTTATCTCCCTCGGTATATACCGTATCTCCCTCGCTGGCTACCGTAACTCCCTCGCTAGCTACGGTATCCCCCTCGCTAGTTACCTTATCTCCCTCGGTATATACCGTATCTCCCTCGCTGGCTACCGTAACTCCCTCGCTAGCTACGGTATCCCCCTCGCTAGTTACCTTATCTCCCTCGGTATATACCGTATCTCCCTCGCTAGCTACCGTAACTCCCTCGCTAGCTACGGTATCCCCCTCGCTAGTTACCGTATCTCCCTCGGTATATACCGTATCTCCCTCGGTATATACCGTATCTCCCTCGCTAGCTACCGTAACTCCCTCGCTAGCTACGGTATCCCCCTCGCTAGTTACCGTATCTCCCTCGCTAGCTACCGTATCACCCTCGCTGGCTACCGTAACTCCCTCGCTAGCTACGGTATCCCCCTCGCTAGTTACCGTATCTCCCTCGCTAGCTACCGTATCTCCTTCGCTAACATCACCATCTCCCCACTCACCCCTCCTCCGCTCCTCCGCTCCTCCCGACCACTCCTAGTCGCAGACCACATCACGAATGAAAAGAGAAACCGCTCTCACCCACCCCTCTCGCTCACAATTAAACCCGTTTACATTTTAATCGAGACATCGTAATTGAATCACGACGCGGATTAGCCCTCGAGTCGACTCTCAATAATAAAATATCTTTATTACTCTCCTCATTTCTTCACTCTCTCGCTAATCCAATTTAACTGCTCGATTCTGTCTTCCAAACTCTTCCAAGCAACGGAACTTACTGTTTGCTGCCGTCGTGCAGTACGTCTCATTGCTGGCCTTTTGATAGAGTGGATCAGCACATCCGCATCTCTCGGACGCGAGTCGCTGCAGGCACGAGTGCTGGCAGAGTTGGAATGTGTACGGATAGGTCTGAAATTGGGAATGGATTGTTATCGGTTACGAATTCTCTTCTCTCTAACGAATATTTGATTTCTTGAAAGAATCACGTGTTCTATCACTGATCAGAGTGGCGAGAGAGAACGCGAAAAGTAGAGACGATTGGCCGTATTTTGAATTAAATAATCAATATAAATAATCATAATTATATAATTAAAATAAATTGAATTAATAGCCTCTTTCGGAGGCTAGACCCTGCGGGTGGCATGCAGCCTGCGGCTGCAGTGAGGCTCGCTACGCTCGCCTAGTAAGCGCTCGCTTCGCGAGCGAAGAATGAAGAATGAATTCGACTCTCACTGATTGGATTAGTCTCCTCTCTCTCTCACTTGTCTCACTAATTCAATTTATTCCGCCAGATTCCCTAAATAGGTGTCAAATATCGAAATGCGTCTAGTTATAAGGGGGGG
>LS485654.1:268507-281679 GCA_900490705.1 Pristionchus arcanus
TCTCCCTTCCCTACAGTAATCCCATCACCATCCCCTACAGTTTCACTTCTCCCTTCCCTACAGTAATCCCATCACCATCCCCTACAGTTTCACTTCTCCCTTCCCTACAGTAATCCCATCACCATCCCCTACAGTTTCACTTCTCCCTTCCCTACAGTAATCCCATCACCATCCCCTACAGTTTCACTTCTCCCTTCCCTACAGTAATCCCATCACCATCCCCTACAGTTTCACTTCTCCCTTCCCTACAGTAATCCCATCACCATCCCCTACAGTTTCACTTCTCCCTTCCCTACAGTAATCCCATCACCATCCCCTACAGTTTCACTTCTCCCTTCCCTACAGTAATCCCATCACCATCCCCTACAGTTTCACTTCTCCCTTCCCTACAGTAATCCCATCACCATCCCCTACAGTTTCACTTCTCCCTTCCCTACAGTAATCCCATCACCATCCCCTACAGTTTCACTTCTCCCTTCCCTACAGTAATCCCATCACCATCCCCTACAGTTTCACTTCTCCCTTCCCTACAGTAATCCCATCACCATCCCCTACAGTTTCACTTCTCCCTTCCCTACAGTAATCCCATCACCATCCCCTACAGTTTCACTTCTCCCTTCCCTACAGTAATCCCATCACCATCCCCTACAGTAACCCCATACAAGTCCCTCTAGGATCCCCTCTCCTCCCTCTAGAGCCCTCCTCCAATCCCTCTAGACTCCCCACTCTCATCCTTTTAGGATCCCTAACACCCAGTACCCCCCAGAGAAACCCCGACATCATACAAAGCCTACCCACCAACCTCTCCTCTGCTCCACCCGACCACTCAGTCCGCGCGTAAGATAGACGAATGAAGAGTGAACCCCTCTCTTTTCAATTTCAATCAATTCGGATTATCCCTCGAGTCGACTCTCGCTAATAAGATTACTCTCCTCATTCTCACACTCTCTCACCCAGTGACTACTAATTGGATAAATTTCGCCCGATTCTGCCCACAGAAATATAGGAATGCGTATAGGTATAGGGGGATTGCGAGGAAGATGAACCGAATCATCAAGCCGGTTGCACACACCTCAAATTTGGGTAAGTAAACACGTATGCTTGGCACTCATACAGGTAAAGGTGTCTCCACGTCAAGCGATTTTACAGTAGTAAGGCAACGCTAGGTGAGACCCACTGGTAGGACTGGTGGGACTCATACCTCAATGGAAATTGTTTGTCCCGGCGGTGTGTGTTGTTTTACATTCTGTCGGTTGATTTTTTTTTGGAAGAACCGTTGTCCAGTGTCCGAGTGCAGGCCGGACAAACTAGAACAAATCGAATAAATAATGGAGAGAAAAGTGCGTGAACGGAAAAAAAGAAGAGTTTGAATGATCGGAGGAAGAGAATCCAATGAAAAGGAGGTGAATGGAAATGGCTGGCGAAGGATGCGTCACCATGTGGCATCTCGATAGGAGAAGAACGATCTAGAAGAACGGCCCCAATCATTCTGTCTTTCGGCTCTCCCAAGAAATCATCGAAATTGCTTAGTCTGTCTTCCACTTGGGTTTGCATTACCGAAAAACACACACAGAGTACTTTTCGAAATTTGGCAGTACTTGAACAACAATAACATGATGTTGATTTCTTTATTCAATGAAGTTATGAATCTCTATTGTAACAGATTCCATCGAGTATAGTGGGAGGACTTTCACCCAAAGTTCCATAGTTATTTATCTCGTGTTCGGAAGCAACTGATAATCCTATATGTCACCTTAAAATATTCTTGTCAACCTTTTTTTTCTCGACCTTCTCAAACCTTTTTTTCGAAGTGTCGCCAATTTCTTTTTCCGCCCGATAGCTTTCGATCCATGATAGCCATTGATTGTTCGACAGTTGTATGAACATGCTGAAAACGTCAAAAACATGGATCAAGTGTCAAATTACAAAATGCAACGTTTGCTTTGCACTCATACCTCAATGGAAATTATTTGTCCCGGTGGTGTGTGTTGTATTGTATTCTGTAGGTTGATTTTGGAAGAACCGTTGTCCAGTGTCCGAGTGTAGGCCGGACAAACTGGAACAAATCGAAGAATTAATGGTGAAAATTGTGCGAGAACGGAAAAAAGAAGAGTTTGAATGAACGGCGGGAGATAAATCGTAGAGAAGAAGAATAATGGGAATTGAAAAAAAAGAAGAATGGACATGGATGGCGAAGGAGAATGGGCAATCTGTAAAAAAGGATATTTAGGGAGTACTGGTTGAAACGAGTGACACATTTATGGAGTAGAACATCAAAATGTGAGAGAAAATGGTGATGAGTTTGTTGGTAAGATTTGATAGAGGAAAATGAATGAGGAATGTAGTTGCGATGACAAAGGGTAGTGAAAGAAAAACATTGAAGTGAATGATTCACCAAAACTGTACAGAAGAGCGAAGAGATAAAGGGAAACGTTTTTTTTTTTCGTTTCTTCCCCTTTCACAATCCTCTTTTATAGCGATACAAACATGTTCGAACAGATTTCATAACAACATCTTTTATTGAACTACACAAAGGAAAGAGAGGCAACGGGCACTATTTCCCCTTTCCCCTTTCCCCTTTCCCTTCTAGCAAGCCGACAAATTTGTACTCCGCATCTTTGTATGTAAAGTTCTGAACAGACGAAACTGTGAAAATATTTGTTCAAATTGATGGTGTATGAAGTCGCGATATCACAATATTTATTCAATGATAAGTTGATTAAAGTATGAACAGGACACCCAGACTTGGTCTCCTAAAGCTCTCTCTTCAGTTCATCTGTCATCCAATATAGTGCAGTGTTTCTTCTCCTAAAGTCAGAGATCAGCCATTTCATTAATATGTCGAATATACTGTCGGTTGTTTCTTAACACATATCAAGGTTAATAAAAACTCATGAAGGTTAACCTTTCTATCATTTACAATTAATTCAGTTATCTCAGGAAAATTAATGCTATGAAATTCTTCCACTAAGCGAGGGAGTGTCCGTGCGTAGAACGGACTGACTGAAATACGAATAAATTGGAGAGAAATGTGATCAGTGATTTTGAATGGAAACAGAATGGACATTATTGAAATTCGCAGCGCAAGAAGGGAAAAGATAGAAGGTCTTCCAAGCCATGTACAGCTATGGTTAGTAAGAATATGGAAAAATGAATGAGCAGCGTTGGAGCTAGTGCAACGAAAGGGGAGGATATGTTGTGCAGAAGAAAGAAGTATTGTGACTGTGGTGACACATATTCACCCTCTCTGTCCCATCCAAGGAAAAGAAGGGCAACCATTGGAGCACTAATGTTTTCTTGACGACGCTATAACACGCGTCTTCTGAGAGATTGCAGGAAAACGACACCCCTGAGGAACCAGGAGCCGAAAGTTTGAGCGATCCGAATGAAACTTTTAAGGTAGAGTATATAGGAGACGAGAAAACTTTTATAACAGAACTTTTGTCCCAGAACCGGCTTTTAGGTACTCTCCGGTTCTGGACCCGGCTATGTCATATCTCAGCTCCCAGAGCAGCTAGAGACCTCCGGTTTGGCTTAAAAAATGCGGAAAATTATTCTGAACAAGTTTTCTACGCACACGGAAAAGATTTGAAAGCTCTTTCAATTTCAAAAACTTGAAAAACCGTTTTCGAAATCAAAAAATAATTCACCCTGGATCGGGGACCCCCCTGTTCACTATTTTTTTATTCCAATTTTAGAATCTCCACACTCGAGTTAGTTCAGGAAAAATTCGACCGAAGGGCTAAACCCGTGGCCTGAGCTTTCCGGAGTCAAAAACTGCTCCTGGTTCCTCAGTGTCATGCAATCTGTCAGAAGATGCGTGTTAAAAGTTTCATTCGGATAGCTCAAACTTTCGGCTCCTGGTTCCTCAGTGTCATGCAATCTGTCAGAAGATGCGTGTTAAAAGTTTCATTCGGATAGCTCAAACTTTCGGCTCCTGGTTCCTCAGTGTCATGCAATCTGTCAGAAGATGCGTGTTAAAAGTTTCATTCGGATAGCTCAAACTTTCGGCTCCTGGTTCCTCAGTGTCATGCAATCTGTCAGAAGATGCGTGTTAAAAGTTTCATTCGGATAGCTCAAACTTTCGGCTCCTGGTTCCTCAGTGTCATGCAATCTGTCAGAAGATGCGTGTTAAAAGTTTCATTCGGATAGCTCAAACTTTCGGCTCCTGGTTCCTCAGTGTCATGCAATCTGTCAGAAGATGCGTGTTAAAAGTTTCATTCGGATAGCTCAAACTTTCGGCTCCTGGTTCCTCAGTGTCATGCAATCTGTCAGAAGATGCGTGTTAAAAGTTTCATTCGGATAGCTCAAACTTTCGGCTCCTGGTTCCTCAGTGTCATGCAATCTGTCAGAAGATGCGTGTTAAAAGTTTCATTCGGATAGCTCAAACTTTCGGCTCCTGGTTCCTCAGTGTCATGCAATCTGTCAGAAGATGCGTGTTAAAAGTTTCATTCGGATAGCTCAAACTTTCGGCTCCTGGTTCCTCAGTGTCATGCAATCTGTCAGAAGATGCGTGTTAAAAGTTTCATTCGGATAGCTCAAACTTTCGGCTCCTGGTTCCTCAGTGTCATGCAATCTGTCAGAAGATGCGTGTTAAAAGTTTCATTCGGATAGCTCAAACTTTCGGCTCCTGGTTCCTCAGTGTCATGCAATCTGTCAGAAGATGCGTGTTAAAAGTTTCATTCGGATAGCTCAAACTTTCGGCTCCTGGTTCCTCAGTGTCATGCAATCTGTCAGAAGATGCGTGTTAAAAGTTTCATTCGGATAGCTCAAACTTTCGGCTCCTGGTTCCTCAGTGTCATGCAATCTGTCAGAAGATGCGTGTTAAAAGTTTCATTCGGATAGCTCAAACTTTCGGCTCCTGGTTCCTCAGTGTCATGCAATCTGTCAGAAGATGCGTGTTAAAAGTTTCATTCGGATAGCTCAAACTTTCGGCTCCTGGTTCCTCAGTGTCATGCAATCTGTCAGAAGATGCGTGTTAAAAGTTTCATTCGGATAGCTCAAACTTTCGGCTCCTGGTTCCTCAGTGTCATGCAATCTGTCAGAAGATGCGTGTTAAAAGTTTCATTCGGATAGCTCAAACTTTCGGCTCCTGGTTCCTCAGTGTCATGCAATCTGTCAGAAGATGCGTGTTAAAAGTTTCATTCGGATAGCTCAAACTTTCGGCTCCTGGTTCCTCAGTGTCATGCAATCTGTCAGAAGATGCGTGTTAAAAGTTTCATTCGGATAGCTCAAACTTTCGGCTCCTGGTTCCTCAGTGTCATGCAATCTGTCAGAAGATGCGTGTTAAAAGTTTCATTCGGATAGCTCAAACTTTCGGCTCCTGGTTCCTCAGTGTCATGCAATCTGTCAGAAGATGCGTGTTAAAAGTTTCATTCGGATAGCTCAAACTTTCGGCTCCTGGTTCCTCAGTGTCATGCAATCTGTCAGAAGATGCGTGTTAAAAGTTTCATTCGGATAGCTCAAACTTTCGGCTCCTGGTTCCTCAGTGTCATGCAATCTGTCAGAAGATGCGTGTTAAAAGTTTCATTCGGATAGCTCAAACTTTCGGCTCCTGGTTCCTCAGTGTCATGCAATCTGTCAGAAGATGCGTGTTAAAAGTTTCATTCGGATAGCTCAAACTTTCGGCTCCTGGTTCCTCAGTGTCATGCAATCTGTCAGAAGATGCGTGTTAAAAGTTTCATTCGGATAGCTCAAACTTTCGGCTCCTGGTTCCTCAGTGTCATGCAATCTGTCAGAAGATGCGTGTTAAAAGTTTCATTCGGATAGCTCAAACTTTCGGCTCCTGGTTCCTCAGTGTCATGCAATCTGTCAGAAGATGCGTGTTAAAAGTTTCATTCGGATAGCTCAAACTTTCGGCTCCTGGTTCCTCAGTGTCATGCAATCTGTCAGAAGATGCGTGTTAAAAGTTTCATTCGGATAGCTCAAACTTTCGGCTCCTGGTTCCTCAGTGTCATGCAATCTGTCAGAAGATGCGTGTTAAAAGTTTCATTCGGATAGCTCAAACTTTCGGCTCCTGGTTCCTCAGTGTCATGCAATCTGTCAGAAGATGCGTGTTAAAAGTTTCATTCGGATAGCTCAAACTTTCGGCTCCTGGTTCCTCAGTGTCATGCAATCTGTCAGAAGATGCGTGTTAAAAGTTTCATTCGGATAGCTCAAACTTTCGGCTCCTGGTTCCTCAGTGTCATGCAATCTGTCAGAAGATGCGTGTTAAAAGTTTCATTCGGATAGCTCAAACTTTCGGCTCCTGGTTCCTCAGTGTCATGCAATCTGTCAGAAGATGCGTGTTAAAAGTTTCATTCGGATAGCTCAAACTTTCGGCTCCTGGTTCCTCAGTGTCATGCAATCTGTCAGAAGATGCGTGTTAAAAGTTTCATTCGGATAGCTCAAACTTTCGGCTCCTGGTTCCTCAGTGTCATGCAATCTGTCAGAAGATGCGTGTTAAAAGTTTCATTCGGATAGCTCAAACTTTCGGCTCCTGGTTCCTCAGTGTCATGCAATCTGTCAGAAGATGCGTGTTAAAAGTTTCATTCGGATAGCTCAAACTTTCGGCTCCTGGTTCCTCAGTGTCATGCAATCTGTCAGAAGATGCGTGTTAAAAGTTTCATTCGGATAGCTCAAACTTTCGGCTCCTGGTTCCTCAGTGTCATGCAATCTGTCAGAAGATGCGTGTTAAAAGTTTCATTCGGATAGCTCAAACTTTCGGCTCCTGGTTCCTCAGTGTCATGCAATCTGTCAGAAGATGCGTGTTAAAAGTTTCATTCGGATAGCTCAAACTTTCGGCTCCTGGTTCCTCAGTGTCATGCAATCTGTCAGAAGATGCGTGTTAAAAGTTTCATTCGGATAGCTCAAACTTTCGGCTCCTGGTTCCTCAGTGTCATGCAATCTGTCAGAAGATGCGTGATAAGGACTAGAGAAGTGAGAAATGATCCTGTACTCTACGCATATATGAAACTCTGATTCATTTTTTGTTCTATTTTCGTTTTATTTTTTGGTTGTCGGCTAGAAAATTCACGCATTTGGGCAGCCATAAAAGCCCAATTATCCTGAACAATTGTGTGATTCTCCATGACTCTGTATTACTCATTTGATTGACAGCCTTGAAAACCTTTATCGCACTCTTAGTTGTGTGGAACAAAGGAATGTTGAGGGCGCTGTGAGCCTCATCTGCTGATAATAGCATTTATCGCAATACGAACGAAAAAGTAAAAAAAATATCATGAGAAAGATTTACTCCACTCTTCTGGGACATGCCTTGATCACCTGAAATACTTTCATAAGCACTTTCTCGATGCCGCTCCTAAGTAATGACAAATAGAGCTCGATAAATGATTCCGCCGTCTCTTCATTTTGCACACTATCTCGCTCGCTCGGTCGACGAGAGACTGTGTGAAATGAAGAAGAGACGTCGGTATCATTTCTCGAGCTCTGATGGCAAATCGGCAAGCGCCTCTCCTCATTTTTCACTCTTGTCAGCCTGGCCGACGAGAGAGCATGCGAATCAACTTTCAAGAGCAACTAGGAACTAGTTTCTTACTTGTCAAATGAACTGCGTCACACGAAAAAAGAGGGAGCGTAATGAGAAGAGCCACTCTCGATTTGACTAGTAAGGAAAGTATTTAGTTCGTAGTCAGAGCACTGTGCCGGAAGAGAAGATTATTTGTAATTGAATAACTTTGAAAATGTCCATCCTCTGGGGGAGCTCGTCCGCGTGTAGAGCGGATAAACTGGAAGGGGATATTGTAATTATTACTTTAAAAAACTGAACGAGCGATACAGAGAAAAATGCAAGTACAACCAAACAATTTGAAGGAAAATGTGAGAGAATGCGGAGCGCATTATCCATTCACTATGACATTATGCCACGAAAGAGACGATAACAAAGAAAAAAATGTTGAATTGCAGAGTGGGGAAGTGATAGGCCTAGTCTTCCTCAATTTCGCATTATGAAGACGCAGAGATAATTTGATTGGCATGCTCGTTCCCTTTGTTGCGAGGAACAAAGGGACAAAGTTGGATGACAGTCGTTCTCTCGACTGGCTGATAATGCGAAGGGAGAGACTCCAAGAGGGAATGAATGAATCTCTCGTAACTGTACTATATTCCAACATAATTTGAATTGCTTTTCATACACGCAGAAGAAATTCGCAGCAGTACTTTATTCCATCACGCAATCAAACGAATAGGAGGAGAGTGCACTTCGAGCAGGTGGAATCTCGTTATTTTCACTGAAGAGATGCGCGTACTCCCTGGGCTTTCTTCAAATATTTATTATCACAGGTGTGACATAGAAGCAGGGCCTGTAATGTTCATTATCACTTCTTTCAAGGCTGCGATTTTTCACCTCGCATTCTATCGCTTCTGAAAGCTCGCGAAGGCTGATCAGCGATATATGAATATATATCACAATATGAACAGTTCAGCTGGCCCCTGAAACAACTGGTTGAATTCACGGTCATCAAAGTAAAGATTACTTTCTTCCTCAAGAATGTCTTCTTCACCTCTATTTCTGTGGCTTAGATGGATCAGCGGGAACAAAATGAACAGATTAGCGATTTGCTGAAATAAATTTTACGCTCTCGTCAAGAATGGGCCTTCTTACACCGCAAAATGTTCACAGTTACTTTGGTTCAGACAGATCAGAGAGAGCTCGTGAGACTGAAATGTGAAGTTGCCTTAGTTTTCAACAAACCGCAATCGTTTATTGTATCCTGTATAGAGTTTCGAAAACGAGCGAGTACTCGTCGAAAAATTAAAACGAGTACTCGTTTTCCGAGCCATTCGAGTACTCGACTTGCTCGCCGAGTGGTCGTCGAATAGAAAGCGAGTACTCGTCACTCGCGAGCACGTGCGTTTCGCGAGTAAAGTGTCGAAAATGAATAAACGAATATTCGTTTAATATGGAAATGTGATCTCGCTCTCTTCATTCTGCACACTCTCTACTGTGAATGTCGGTGCATTTGCCTGTTAAACGAATATTCGTTTATTCATTTTCGACACTCTAATCAGAATCAATCTCTCCCCAATCATTTCTCATTTCACCGACCGCCCGAGTACTCGTAACGAGCATAGAATGATGCTCGTCGAGAACGAGTACTCGTTTCCTTTCTCTAAACGAGTACTCGTTTTCGCGCAATCGCTCGTTTTCAAAACTCTAATCCTGTACGCCTTCGACTACCGCATACATACTCGAAGAAGATTTCAAACTATTGTCGAATTTTACAAAGAAGAAACCATACATGCTCGCTGATCGCTCGCACGTTTTGGCTGAGAGTTCTGAAGAGAATAAAATCGGTCGACAACTCCGAATAGTACGTGTCCTGACCAGTTCAACTGACTTCCGTGAAAATGGAAAATTCGTCCGCGCGTAGAGCGGACAGACTGGAAAAAAGATATTATAATGGCAATTTGGATTATCAAATATGAGCAAAAAAAGTCTTGAAATATGAGAAAATCTAAACGAGTGAGAAAATATGACCGAGTGAGAAAACCGTATCGTCACACTTTTCGCACAAATTATAACTGCGGGTTCCGATGAATCAAAACCCGACTATTCCAATCTCTTGAAGAAACGAGAGGTGCGGAGTAAAAGTGAATTTGTTGAATGACAAAGCGCAGAGCTTATCGACGTCTTTGTTCTGTAAGAAAGAGAGGAGAAAGCTGTCAATCACTTGGCTGTCAGAATGAAGAATCCGCCTGCTTATTTCTCTCGCTATACGTGACAAGGGAGAATCGCAATCATCATGATCCGGTGGTTTCTTTCTTTTTTTTGCGGTCATTACGGAAATTCAATGTCGTTCACATCACTGTGAGCGCTGGCAGGGTATGTGATGTGTGGAGAAGTGTGTGATGGAGAGTGAATTGGGCAAAAGATTGAATCTATTCTAACAACGAGAACGAAAGGAGAAATTGGCCAATTTCAAATGACAACAAATTCGATTCGATATATTTCTTCACCCCTTTTTGTCTAAGCCAATTTATTTTAAAAATTTATTTCACTCAAAATGCCAATCTGATGCAATCCTTTTAGGAACGGCTCACGAGGATGAAGAAAAGAAGGCGTGATGGTTGGAGATTTGGTTGAAGAAGGGCTCAGATTGAGGAGTTTTGTTTGCGTCGGAGCAAGGGATTTTTCTCAGGTGCACCTGAAAATAATGATTCAAATTGCATTATGCTTCTGTCGAATACAATATTATTGTAGTCTTCATTTCGTAATTTGTCCTTCTTCTTTGATGCGCAGGAAGAACCGTCCGCGCGAAGGGCGGACAGACTGAAACGATGAATGCTAAAGCACTTTGGGTTTCAAGTGTAAAACAATGCGAGAAACTTCAAGAAAGAGAAGAGAGAGAGAGAGTAAGGAGTAGACTTTGAAAAGGAACTAGGGAACTAGTTTCTTACTAGTCAAATCCACTGCTCCACTCGAGAAAGAGTGAGCGGAATGAGGAGAGTCCACTCTCGATTTGGCTTTTCAAAGTATAGTAAGGAGTAATGTGGGACGGAGAGGCGAAAAGAGAGAGTGATAGAGCAAAAACGCCCTCGATTTCCATGACGACGCCCGAGGGAAAACTGGAATGAGACGAGAGGGGGGAGGAGGGTGAGACAAGGGATGGTGAGTGGGAATGGATGAGGGATATTGCTATCGTGCCCCCATAACAACGCTTTTCGCATATATCTAACTGTAATATTAGATTTAAAGTTGCTCTTTCTGGGTGGTAGAAATAAAATAGTCGTTCAAAAAAATTATTTAAAAAAAATTTATCAAGAAAAACATGAAATTGGATACAATTGTAAGAAGATAACAGATTTGTGTACATATTTGGTAAATCCATTAATGATCTGAAGAATAAATTCTGTAGAAGGATGTTTTGGCGAGATGAATTATCGTATTGTCATGATCTCTCCTTATTCTCTATCCTCTCGGCTGGAAGAATCGTCCGCGAGTAGGGCGGACAGGCTGAAATGAGGAATTATAGTGTTTTGATTTTCAATTGTGAAATGCTTGAGGAAAATAGATAGAAAAATATAATATTTCCGATTGCATGAGATCGAAAAATGAATATAAAGAAGAAGCGAATGTTTAGCTGCCTAGAAATAGTGTGAGTGAAAGGAGGACTGCTTGAGATAGCGGAGGAATGAAAGTGTAAATGAAAAACTGATTGAAACTCACTCCCTCAATTTCCATAGCAACAAACTTGGAAGTGGCAGGAAAGCGAAGGGGAAGAGAGTACGAGGTAAGGGAAAGATTGGAAACTTGATTTGAAAAAAGATTGGAAACTCTCAATATCAACGACATCGCGCTGAAAAGTAATTGCGAGTTTCGAAATGGAAAGCCGACAAGGAAAGGGGAGGGGAAGTGAAAGAAGGAGCTGTGATCAAATAAAAAAAAATTAAAGATCTCTCATTTCACAATGCTCTCTCGCCTGCTCGATCCGGTTTGTACGCTTTCCTTCTTCTAATCATTCTGTCGTTCAATGATGAGGAAGTAAAGACAATTGTTGAAAAAAAATTCAGTCTGCATCTCTCTCATTACCCTCTGGTGGTTCTCCTCCCTCAATGCTCGTTCAAGCTAGCGTTCATGTATTAGCGTTTGGGAAGCCAATCAGCAATTTTCATCAACATCACTCCGACAAAATATTGCGCGTGTAAAATTTCGCCTAGTGCTTATTGTTTCTTTCCCATTTTTTCAGATTATCAAATCACATTTGCGCAACGATTCTGCCGCTCTAAGAACGATGGCTATGTCTCAAGAAGGTTTGGATGCGTAAAATTGTAAATAACTTCTAAACATCATTCTAGAACTCCAGCTCGCTCGAGACACAATCATTGCGCAACTTTCGAATCCCGCACGAAGCCCCCACCTTGATAAGGCCTACTATGAATTCTACATTTTGGTCCACAAATTCTACTCGAACGCTCCCGAGGAATACAAGATCACGGCGGAAAACTTGACTGATAGTGAAAAGGAAATTGTTAAAAGCGCAACTCGAGATTTTCAAGATCTTACCGTCTTTCCCATTTATTCCTGTCATGGTCTCGACCCACATGAACTCTTTGCTGGTCTGGTAACATTCCGGTGCGAATTGATGCCGCAAGTTCTGGCCAATTTCATTACTCCTGTACTGTATCAACTTATATTTCGAGACCATTTGGACATCGAGCATTTATTCTTTCATGAGCTTCTCTCGAACGAGCCAAATTTCGACTGTAATTTTAGGAATGTACGCGATTTGAGTCCAGATAATACGTGGTGCGAGCCGTGTCCATCACAAACCGCGAGTCATAGTGAAATTTTCTTTGAATATCAGCTTACTGATTGATGTGCGATAAATTGGCATAAATTAAAAATTGTAAAATGTTTGCCTGGATTGTTTGTGTCATAAGTAATTCATTTCGAAAGGAATCTCTAACACAAAACCTCTCTGGTGGATACAGTCAGCATTCAAATCGATACTAGCGTCGATATGTGTTCACTGGCGTCCCGATTACTAGACGCCAACTATAATTTGCCCATATATGAGACGAATCACGAGAGAATCGACCACCCAGTGGCGGTATACAAAACATATGTCCAATCCGGCTCAAAAGTATATGGCAAGTACTTTTTACAATGCTCTTTCAAACTGCGCTTCGGAAATTTGAATATCGATTTTTATTTTCGAGTTACGGTAGATCAAAGATCAACCACTGACTCATTTTTCATGAAATACGCCTCACTCAAACAATCATAACTCGCTTCAAAATAAACAATTTCACTCATTCTAAGTTGTGTTAGATAGAGGGAAGCTCGTGCAACATTTCTCAGAAGAAAAAGTCATTCCTAGTCAGTGCGCTCATGCGGAGCGGTCAGATGACCGAAAAAATGGTGTAACTATGGGGATACCGATTTCCCCAAAAAGCCACTATGATTTTTATAAGGTACCTATATATGCCTCAAAAATCGCCAAAGGGCAGGGAATTCTGAGGGGGGAGAAAAAAAAAGGGCGCATTTATGTCTCTCGGCTCGCGGACGAGTTTCGAAAAGAAAAGTTCCTGACGTTCCTTTTGTACCAAAATGTGCACAATTTTATTGGAAATTATCATTAAAAACATTTAAAAACGTTTGCCACACTTTGGATGGTCTCAATTTGAAGAGAAAGTGTCATTTTACTCTTCAATTTTCTTCATTTTCATGG
>LS485654.1:281684-317018 GCA_900490705.1 Pristionchus arcanus
GGTCCAAAACGTTCCAAAGTTGCATAATATCATCAGTTTAGTTATTTTAAGTCAAAAAATTGAATATTTTAAATGCGGAATCTCGATTTTTTGCGGTCTGAAAAGTGAAGAGCCGAATTCTTCAAATCGACATAACTCTCTTCAATGAAGAGAAAACTCTTCATTTTCTAAACAGAAAAGTTTAGTTTGTCGAGATCTTTGATAATTACTATGGCATGCTTAGGCTCATAACCATATTCATGAGTTCCCAAAAAACATCTGGTAAAGAGGGATGTGAATCTGCGAAAGAGGGGGGTTTGAAGATACGTCTTTCTAGTGTCGATTTTCGAATTCTACACAAAAAAATGACCCTATGGGAATTTTTAAATCATATAAAAACATTAAGAGTTCCATTTCAAGCCACCATGAAAATGAAGAAAATTGAAGAGTAAAATGACACTTTCTCTTCAAATTGAGACCATCCAAAGTGTGGCAAACGTTTTTAATGTTTTTTTAATGATAATTTCCAACAAATTTGAGCACATTTTGGTACAAAAGGAACGTCAGGAACTTTTCTTTTCGAAACTCGTCCGCGAGCCGAGAGACATAAATGCGCCCTTTTTTTTTTCTCCCCCCTCAGAATTCCCTGCCCTTTGGCGATTTTTGAGGCATATATAGGTACTTTATAAAAATCATAGTGGCTTTTTGGGGAAATCGGTATCCCCATAGTTACACCATTTTTTCGGTCATCTGACCGCTTCGCTTGAGCGCACTGACCAGAAATGACTTTTTCTTCTGAGAAATGTTGCACGAGCTTCCCTCTATCTAACACAACTTAGAATGAGTGAAAATGTTTATTTTGAAGCGAGTTATGATTGTTTAAGTGAAGCGTATTTCTTGAAAAATGAGTCAGTGGTTGATATTTGATCTACCGTAACTCGAAAATAAAAATCGATATTCAAATTTCCGAAGCGCAGTTTGAAAGAGCATAGTAAAAAGTACTTGCCATATACTTTTGAGCCGGATCGGACATATGTTTTGTATACCGCCACCTAGCCTCGAAAGTGGGTGATTCTCTCGCGATTCGTCTCATATTCGTTTTTTTAACTCATTTTAATTTTTGTTTTAGCAATTTATGCGTCAATTATTTTTTCAGGCATTTATTTCGTCGTGGTAAAACAAGACTTTCCCCACACACAACGATGACCATGTCTCATGAAGGTCTGGTGAAAGGGCTATCCTGATGAAGAATTAGACTCTCTTTGATTCAAATTCTTCATCCTGGCAGCCCTAATCACCAAGTTTTGAATGCCTTCGAAAATTCGCTTACATTTTCTAGAACTCCAACACGCTCGAGACAAAATCATCGCGAAACTTTCTAACTATGGGGACGTCACATTAAGTGATAAGGCATGCTTAAAATTCTACATTTCGGTCCACAAATTTTACTCGACAACTCCCGATGAATTCAAGATCACTGCGGAAAACTTGTCGGACAAAGAGAAAGAATTGCTTCGCCGTGCAACTGAAAATTTCAATGATTATCAGTTTCAATATTCATTATTCCTCTATCGCTTTCATTCCTGTCACGGTCTTGACCCGCAAAAAGTGTTCGCTGGACTGGTAGCTTTCCGTATTGAACTTCTGCCCTTAGTTATAGCCAATTTCACTACTCCTGAACTGTATGGAACGCTTTTTCGCGATCATTTGGACGACGAGCATTTGTTCTATCACGAATTTATCTCGAACGAGCCAAATTTCGAATGTATTTTTATGAATGTGTTCGATGTGTGTCGTGACAATACTCGGTGTACACCATTTCCCTCAAAATCCGCCAGTCACAGTGAAATCTACTTTGAGTATCGGCTAACTGATTGATGCGATAAACCGTTGTAAATTTTGTTCAGACTCGTACGTTGCGCGCACTGCACAAGTGATAGATTACTACAAATAAATAATATAGAAAGTAAAGAAAGATTTGACGATAGAAATAGTAAATAAAAAATCATCTTCACGAGATTTTGTGTGCAGAATTTAATTTGCAGGAAATATTTTATAGATTATAACACATTTTATCAAACACGATTAATGAAAGCTCAAATGAGTTTGGATGGCACAGGAATCGTTTTTCATTGAATATGTCCTCAGCGTCATCAAATTTTGAGTGACAGATTTTGCTGCTGCAACTGGCGAATGATGGCGATTAGGCTCGTGGCGATTCCGAAATTAACTGCAAATCATTTGGTCGAAATGTTTCGAGTGCCTTCTTATTGTGGGGATATCCGTAGTTAAGTGATGCAAAATATTTGAAAAGTCGATCATAACTTCAAGGCTCAAGGCGACTGCGTAAGGCGTTTCGTACTAGGGCAGTCCGAATAGTTCTCTTCATTCCTCGTGATCTCTCGTCGCAAAGACAGCCGTGAGAGTTCGAGGAATGAAGAGACGAATCTCGCAATCTGTAAAAAAATCGTACCTGACACGACGTCGCGTTTGGATTACCTCAGTTGCTGACTTCTAAGAATCGGCAGTTCGCATTTTTTCTTTCAAAGTCATCTGCTCTTGCGCCCTCGGTCAGTGCAGAGCTGAGCTGAACAATCTATATTTATAATATCGAAATTCACAAATCATACACCAAATGAATTCTTAAATCTACCTTTTGCTGATTTGTAACCTCTCAGATGTCTTCTCTTTGAACTGGAGTAGAGTTGTCCGCGTGTAGAACGAACAAACTGAAATGTTTATCAGCAAATCATTGAAAGCACAATTACAACCAGTTAAAGGGCTGAAAAGTGGAAATTGTCGTCTTTCGACAGCATGATAGGAGAGGAGAGGAAATATCATTGAAAGCTCCGCTAGTGAGCGCCGTATGAAGAACAGAGTATTGAAGAAGCGCATACATGCACATGCTTGGATATGAGCTCCTTTTCTATTGTGCAGCCTCGGCGGGGAGGCTTGGCTCTCCACATTCCCCTGCTCTCTCACGCTGTCTGATCGGCGAGGGATCACTTGAAAGGGAGAGACAAGATCGCAGCTCCCAGCGGGAGACGACGATGAAGTGGTCATTGCATTGAACCAATATGACATGTGTCGCAAGAGCAAGAGGGAAGAGGGGTGGAAAAGTCTGGAAAAGTAAGGAATAGTGCGCCATCCAATCATTGCACAATATTGAACAATTTATCTCAATTTATTAAAAAAAAATTTTTTTACAAAGATATTGAAGTCTCGACAGGAGCATTTCAAGAGGGAATAGTGAAAAATATGCGTCGCACTTGAAGCAGATGGTAAATGAATTCGAACGTTATCTTATTCGTTCACATTCAAGATGGAAGTGACGGATGAAAGTCGATGGAAGATGTGGGAAGAACACTTCAAGAGGTCCTCATGACAGTGCAATGATGAGGGTGAGTCCGCGAGTAGGGCGGATAGACTGAAAAATTCATTTTTCGACCAATAAAATGGGAAAAGGAAGAGAAAATCGAGCGATTGCAAGGGTAAAGAGAAGGGAGAATGATACTCAAACTCCCTTCGCCGAATCAATTTACATCAAGAGTTTATGGCGGCGAAGTAGATTCGAGATGTGAGATGTCGGGAGTCTTTGATAGTACTTTCATTCACTCCATTCATCTTTCCTGCGGATTAAATGATGCCAATGTTGATGATCAGAGTGTCTACTAATGTTGATAGTTCGGCAAATGCGCAAACGATTCTCGATCGGACAGGCGAGAGAGCATGCAAATCGAGAAGAACCCTGTGGCGACTTATCATCGCTTGTCTCTACGAACTATTTCGACAGTTTTGATAACGGCATTTGCACCTGATATCGAATTGGAACTCACAAAAAAAAATACATCATCACTTTATCGTTGCAAACAACGGCATAAAATCACAATAAAAACAGTTCAGCATGTATCCTGTTTTGTATAGTCCATGAATATGAGATGTGGGTGGGTGTGTCTCTGAAATTATTTCATCCAAGATATTAAAAAGTGATGAAAAAACTCTTTTTCACGTTAAAAGTTATTGCAAAGAGCGCTTACGGAAATGGATTCTCGATTAGTTCATTCGTAATTCCAGCCAGCGCGGATTCGCTCTTTCCTCGTGGGCCAGACAAGCTGCAAGGAGATCTATTATCCACATTCAATTGGTCAAAACAAAACTTGCAGAATGAGATACAGAAGTGGAGTATTGCGTAAGTCGATGATAATATCTTGCTCTTGTCGTAGATTCATTTTCGCTTCAGCTAAGAAGAATTATCCGCGTGTAGGGCGGACAGACTGAAATTAGGTAACTTAACAAGAAATGGTTGGAAAAATGTAGAAAAATGTTTGAAATCGATGAAACGCGATAAGAATTGTGCGCGGGGAGAGAGAGAGGTATAAGTAGGTGGAGTGAGGTAGAAATGCATGCATCTACGCTAACGAGCGCCCCGTCGAGGCAATCACGATTCAATCAGTAAGAGCAGAGAGAGATTGTACTCATGCAATAGTTGATTAACGTTTCACCCCGCCTGTCTGTCTCCCCTCTCATTTTTCGACACATCACGTTAGGTAAGAGGAAAATATCGAGCTGTTTTATCGAAGGTTTGGACAGCGAGATTCCACGTGGAAGGGCAGATTCAAAGAAGTTTGTCTCAAGCTGGGATTGGAGTATCGAAATATTTTAACTCATCTGCCAATTTCAATCAATGTACAACGAATCAGAAGCAACTTTATTGATCTTCATACAAATTGGTCCATAAGTATAAGTGACGAACAGAGAACTTCATTACTTCCAGCTGACTCGTGACCGAAGAAATTCCTCCGATGTTGAATGTACAGATTTATTACCTCGCAAATTCGGTGTAGGCGAATTGAAATTTTTCGCAGATTGAGTTCTATAAGAATGAATGTTTCGTCAAAGTCATGTTAAAAATTACGTGGTTTTGAAAGTTTGATCGAGAAGGAGCTTACCACGATCACAGGTAGGTTGTCCGGTCATTTTTGAATCTTTCTTGAAAAGAAGAATTGTCCGCATGTAGAGCGAACATACTGAAATTGGAGAGAGATTATCCAAACGAATACACAAAAAATGGAAGAAGTAAGAAGTGATCATAGGCATGCTCAGAAAATGAGTAGAGTGAGATCGAAGAGAGCACGAAGAGGGAGGGGGTACGAGAAATTTCCATGACAACTGGTGAAAGTGAGCTTTGAAAGCTTCCAGGAAACAAGTATTTGTCATTATGTGTCCTATAAACTGTCTCATAAGAGTTAGCCAAAACATAAAGAGGATTATGCAGAATCATCTTGATAGTTTTCTTTTTTGTATTCAAATTTAAGAGGTCTTCCATGTAATCAATCAGTTTGCAATGATTCACGTTCAACCAAACGGTTTTATCGATGACACAACAAAAATGATTGTAAATCACAATGAAATTGCGATTTTTCTAATAAATAATATGCGGTTTACTTGATATTATTTATTTCCTCTTCGACACCTGAAAATTGCGTTACGTCATAATATTATGCATTTCATAGAAAAAACTGACCTTAATTTAGAATATTTAAATAAATTGCTTCCAAAAACGATGGAATTCATCCGCGAGATGGACGGACAATCTTGAGACTAAGAGATCTGTGAGAAGATGTGTTTGAAACGATAAAACAATTTTCAAAACATATTCAGAAAATATAATATTTTGAGGAAAAACGCTAGAGGTGGATTCATAGAGGTGGGATTGAGGTAGAATTTCCACGCAGAAATGGCGCTGATTGCATCCATACAGTGAAGATGGCGAAGCGAACCGGATCAATGGATAATCAAGTAGTAGAATCGACTCTAATTTGCTTCTTAGTGGGCTTCTTCTAGGTATGTTGGTCATTCAGTTTCATGTGGATTACTTAATTTTCAGAATGAACGAAAAAGTGGCACAATTAGCCTTCGTTTTTTTCGCATATCTCCATGGATTAGCTCACAATATCTTTTTTCTACAATCGCATTTGTTCAGTCGCATTTGTATCAATTGTTATTTTTGATTGTTTGAACTCGATTAGGCAATGTGACAAATGATAACGTCTCAGTAGACGATGGTCACGCATTGTCTATTGCTCTCTCCGGTTAGAGTAAACGAGAGCTCGCTTGCGATGAGAGGGGATAGATCGCCAGCCGATTGATAACAGGTGATGTCCTCATAGTTAGCTAGCATTTTTTTCTCTAATTTGACCGTTTGAACTCAATCACGCTATGTCAAATACTTTCACCGGTTAGAGAAAACGAGAGAGTATGAAGAAAGGCAATATGCCGATTGATACCAGGTGATGTCCTCAAAAAGTCGCGTGCGCCCGCAATCAATCGGTCACTCGCGTGATTTTTTCACCCCGCTTCTTTCTCTGATACCGATGTTTGCTTATTTTTTCAATATGAAGATTGTTTCGCCTAGATGGAGTAACGCATCATTAGCCACAACCTACATGTAGTGGAAACACTCTGGAGACTCCTCTGGTTAGAGAAAACGAGTGAGAGTATGTGATGAAGAGAGGCAAAGAGGCAACACGCTATTACCAGCCGATTGATACCTGGTGATGTCCTCAATGGTTGCTAGCATTTCTTTCAATTTGATCGTTTGAACTCAATCACACTATGTCAAATTCTTTCACCGGTTAGAGAAAAAGGGAGAGTATGCGATGAAGAGAGGCAACGAGGCAACACGATAGCCGATTGATACCAGATGATGTCCTCAAAAAGTCGCGTGCGCAATCAATCGGTCACTCGCGTGATTTTTTCACCCCGCTTCTTTCTCTGATACCGATGTTTGCTTATTTTTTTCAAAATGAAGATTTTTTTCGCCTAGATGGAGCAACGTATCAATAGCCATAACTTGCCTACATGTAGTGGAAACACTCTGGTAACGCCTCTGGTTAGAGAAAACGAGAGTGATTGCAAAGATGAGACTCAAAAAAATTTTTTTCGATTGATAGCAGGTGATGTCCTTAGACAGTCGCGCGCGCTCGCAATCAATCGGTCACTCGCGTGAAATTTTTTCACCTCGCCATTCCAATGTTTATATTCTCTTGCCTTTTTCTAGCATGCGTTTTTGTCTTTATCGCATGTTTTATTGAAGCAATACCACTGGGTATTCTATAGATTAGATACGAAATGGTGCATTTTCTGTGACGAATCGTGCTCTTTCCGCCACCTTTTCGTCCCGAAAGGTCGCCCGCATCGCTTATTCATCACGCTTCCTGAATCGTATCTTTCCATCGTTCCTCCCATTCTCTTTCATCGAACTTCAAATCGTCTCTTATGATCAGATTACTGTGATGATTCTTCGGTTATGCCTGCTCGCTTCCCTTCTACAACTCGCCCATTCAGCAGGTGATGTGGTGGCATGCTACACTGAGTGAGTTTTACCCTCTCAATCGTCAATGTAATCGCCAAAGAGAGAAAAAAATAGTATAAATAGTTCATTTATTTTTAATTCAAGAGAATACCGAAGACCCAACGAATGATAAACCACTTTCAAGAAAGTATGAAACTCTACACAATTTTGATATTGTAGAAAGATTTTTTCAAAATAATAAATAGCGACGTCCATTTCAGATACCAACACCCCTCCACGTCCTCTATTCCCTCGGGTCTCTGCACACATTATCAGGTAGTGCATAATTGGTTTCGTTTGTTTGAGATTTCACCGATAATTCGTCTTCACGTTCCTTCACAGATCGCATTCCCACTGATAAAATCATTCCAGTTAATCGGTCAAACTTCTGTCGACTGGCTCGGCAACTTCGTGCCGCCCAATCAGACTGTTACCGAGTGAGTCGTTATCAGCTATTTTTATCACAATCATTCTTCATCTGACATCGTTATCTCCTAATCACTGTATCAAGATATTTCTTGATGGCGGATTTTTTCATGGTAATGATAAGAAAACGGAAAAATAGTAGATTGATTCATTGAAAAGCTTGATTTCAGTGAATTCCTGGAGATCCGAAGCCGGGAAAAAGAAGAAAGCAAGAAACCGGTGCTGCTGTTGTGCATAACAGCCGCGAACCCGCACTGGAGTAGATTGGTGAGTGGGGAATTGATGGGTCAATAGAGATATCATAGTCACAACATATCAACGTTTCATAAGTGTGGGAGCATTTCAAGAATCAGTTAAAGAGACTACGAAATAATCGTTAAAAATAGTAATTTCAGGTCAGTTTCGACAATAACATGCGCAAGTTCGCGGCGAATGCAGCCAAGTTCCTGAAGGAGAGCGGGTTGCAAGGTGAGGGTATCTTTTGTTATTTTATAGGAATCAACAACAAGTCCAAGATTCTCGAACTATCTTATTCTTTTATTTGAATCATTCCTGAAACACAAATTTTGCCATTTTTCTCTCTCACTGTTTCGATTTTCTCTGGTCAAGTGATGCGAAAACTAAAGATATATCTTAGATATAATTTATATATAACTTAGATATATAATGTATTTTCAGGTCTTGATCTCGACTGGGAATTCCCGTACTGGAGCAGTGACGGAGCGATTTGGGACTATGAGGGGTTCGCGAGACTGCTGGAGGTTGGTAGCTCATTTTGCATCTCCCATTTTCCAACCTACGAAGACTGAATGCATCAGCTTTTGCGCTCGTTTAGCATGATGATGTATCTGGGGGATGGAGTAGACGCTGTCAGGCTGTTATCAGACTGAATTCAGCTCGATAAGGGATGCTAAATCTCATTCTGTGCACTCTCAGGTCGAGTCGACCGGTGAGAGAGAGAACACGAAATTGAAAGTTCTTATTTCAGATACTCCACGAGACCTTCGCCCCTCAGGGCCTGCTGCTCACCGCAGCCGTCTCAGGACCGCCCACGATCACGAGGGTGTCCTACAATGTGACTGCGCTCAATAAGTGAGTTCGTAAATTCCAAATCACCAGGCGACACTACTCTCCAAACAAATGTGAACTGCATAGAAGAATGAGCAAAGACACTCATCTACGATTTTTTTAACTCGAGAAATGAAATGTGCTTCACGATTCATATAATTGTCAATACTGTATGTAAACCGCAGTACAGTGAGAGCCCGCATGCAAAAAAATATATAGAAAGGTCATTCCACTCCCATCGAATTTTTTATCTCGAAACACGGGAATTGTGAGTAAAATTTCTTCGCAGATTCGCCGACCTCGTCTTCATCATGAACTACGACTTCCACGTGTGGACGCCCAGCGCGCCCTTCGTTGGTACGATTACTCATTCTCCTTACCCTCTCTTATACCATCCTTCCATATGAAATTCCCATTTTGTACATTTACATTAAGCAGGAAGCAAGTAGTATATTTTGAAAAATTCGACGTGTGGACGCCCAGCGCGCCTTTTGTTGGTGAGAGATTTCTCTCTTTTCTTCACATTTTCTCTTCAAAATGCCGCTACTTCGTCCTGTCTAACTGTATGTTCTTGTTCTAAATAAAATTCGTTTTTTTTTAAATTAGGAGTAGTGTAGAAATGATGCGATTACAAAAGACTAATTCCAGGCTTCAACGCGCCTCTCCATGCAATGCCCACGGAGCGGAGCGAGCTGAGGGAGATGAACTCGGTGAGAGGAGTGGTCTTTGATCTCTGATTTCAAGATTTTGACATTTTTGCTTTTTTATTTTGTTTTTTTAATGCCGCAACCGCAGCCACGATCAATCTTCCAGTTTGCTTTTCCTAATATGACCTGCTTGAAACTCATTTAGTTTTTTTTTGGTGGCTTTTGAGAGCTGGTGAAGGCTCACTTTAAAGTTGATCACGAATCCACGAATCCGATCACGAAAAATAAAATAAAATGCATTGAAATATCTCCTCAGGAAGCCTCGATGCGCGCCTACCTCAAGCTCGGACTCGATCGAAAGAAGGCAATATTCGGCCTGCCAGTCTACAATCTGGCCTTCATTCTGGCCAATGGGAAGTGAGTGCGCTTGAAGGGTGTGGGAAACGTCGAAATTAGACACGCAATGGGAAAATATCTGATTTTGTGCACATTTTATCATATTTTTACGCCCAACGTAAAACTAATCTTCGGTCTGCCCGTCTACAATCTGGCCAATGGGAAGTGAGTGCGCTTGAAGGGTGTGGGAAAAGTCGAAATAAGACACGCAATGGGAAAATATCTAATTTTGTGCACATTTTATCATATTTTTGCGCCCAACGTAAAAGTAATCTTCGGCCTGCCAGTTTACAATCTGGCCTTCATTCTGGCCAATGGGAAGTGAGTTGTGGGAAACGTCGAAATATGACACGCAATGGAAAAATACCCGATTTTGTGCAGATTTTTCCTTGACAATGAATCCAACTCATGAATATTCTTGAAGGTTCCACGTGCCCTACGCCTTTGCTGATGACATCACCTACGACTACACGTCGCACAATCTGGTGAGTACAGCGAAGATATCGGTGCTCATTAGCTCATGCAAGCCCGATAAGTGATACGAAACGGAGCCCCACGTTCCCTAAGCCCTAAACACAAAGCCCTACGGGAAACTCTAAGGACTGTCATGATGTGGGACGTTCCTTCACCCCACGTGATCTCTCGTCTGTCAGAGCAATGACTGAAAATGCAGAATGAAAGGACGGACTCATTCTGAGATCCAAATATTTAACAATTTCAGGTCTGCAATCTAACCTCATCCAAGGGGTGGAATCGCGTATGGAACAAGTACGCCGCCTCCTCCTACCTGTACAATGCAGAGCAGAAGCTGTGGATTAGTGAGGAGGTTGGTGGTGTGGTGGGAAATCTCGCATTGCCTCACGCAATGGAAAAATGTCTGATTTTATTTAAATTATTGGTAAATTGCAGACCGAGGACAGTGTGCGAGCAAAGGCCGCGTACGCGAGGGAGCAGGAGTTTGGAGGTGAGATCATTGGAACTGGATTGCAGGCGGCTCTTAGTTGTGTTTCAACTGGAACTCAAGTGAGTTGGTGAAGCCATCTAAATGATGTTGTTGCTGTTAAATATCGAAAAAAATTAACAAAATATCGAATTAGAGAAGGTGAATAACGATGAGACTGCCTTTTTTATTTCGAAGAAGAGCAGCGGGAAAAATTTGTGTTCAGTTGTGTTTCACTAAGACTTTAAGCGTTAGAGTAGATGCGCTCAACTGATATTGGGTTGATAAACGGATATAATTTACAAATCCTTCAGGAATCATGATCTTCTCCCTGGGCACTGATGACGTCAGCGGCGATTGCGGCAATGAAGTGTTCCCGTTGACGAATCTCGCGGCGAGGACGTTTAGAGGGAATTGATCACAAATATATCATAGGTATCGCGAGAGAATGTAGCAAAAAGGAGACCTTTGAGAACAACTTGCAAAAAGTTGTTCTGATTTCGACCAAACTATATTGGACGAATATGCTAGGGACAATGTTTTGAAAAAAATTAGGCTTTTGTCCCAGAGCCGGCATTTAGGAAATATTCGGCTATGGACCTGGCTCTGGTGTATCTCGGCTCCCAGAAGTGCTAGAAAGTTGCGCCCGCGCTCAAAAAATGCGGAAAATTATTCTAAACATATTTTCAATTTTGACTTTGAAAATCGGAAACTGTTCAAAAAAGTTATAACCGAAAAACTGAAAAATTCGTGATATTTTAAATTTTCTCCCCACGACGCAGGAGACTTGCCCGGAATTTTATTGCAGTTTTTGAAACTTTCATCATTCCTATATCTAAGAAAAAAATTTCAAGGAAATCGGATGTGGATGTAATTTGCTACATCTCTTCAAAGGCTGCAAAATCATAGATTTGGCTGATTTGCGGTGATGCAAATGCCGGCAATTTATCGTAATCTATCCAAATATTACTCAAATAGTATTTTTACACCTTCCCACAAAATTTAATTGGCAAATGATTCGATTCTGCGTCAGTGGTTTTTTGACCCATGACCCGGGGTTCATGCCTCAGAAGTGACCTCCGACCATGAACCCGGGGTCGTGGTCCGAAGTGGACCAAAATTTTTTTGTTTCAGTAATTTCAAGCAGTGAATGCAATACGTAGTACAGTAGCCCAGCATTACACAGTAACCCAAATTACGGAAATTCGGTTATCGTAAACTGAGTTTTCACGAAAAGTATTTAAATAGTTACATTTCGATTTGAATCGAGACCCGGGGATGTCCGATTACGGTATTTCCGGTTAAGGTGTAATGATCAGCTACTTTACTACGTATTGCCAATCATTACTTGAAGTTACTAAAACAACATTTTTTTTGGTCCACTTCGGACCACGACCCCGGGTTCATGGTCGGAGGTCACTTCTGAGGCATGAACCCCGGGTCATGGGTCAAAAAACCACTGACGCAGAATCGAATCATTTGCCAATTAAATTTTGTGGGAAGGTGTAAAAATACTATTTGAGTAATATTTGGATAGATTACGATAAATTGCCGGCATTTGCATCACCGCAAATCAGCCAAATCTATGATTTTGCAGCCTTTGAAGAGATGTAGCAAATTACATCCACACCCGATTTCCTTGAAATTTTTTTCTTAGATATAGGAATGATGAAAGTTTCAAAAACTGCAATAAAATTCCGGGCAAGTCTCCTGCGTCGTGGGGAGAAAATTTAAAATATCACGTTTTTTTTCAGTTTTTCGGTTATAACTTTTTTGAACATTTTCCGATTTTCAATGTCAAAATTGAAAATATGTTTAGAATAATTTTCCGCATTTTTTGAGCCCGGGCGCAACTTTCTAGCACTTCTGGGAGCCGAGATACACCAGAGCCAGGTCCATAGCCGAATATTTCCTAAATGCCGGCTCTGGGACAAAAGCCTAATTTTTTTCAAAACATTGTCCCTAGCATATTCGTCCAATATAGTTTGGTCGAAATCAGAACAACTTTTTGCAAATTGTTCCGGCATTGCTTCGTTTTCTCCCGATACCTGTGATATATTGTAAAGTATTTGTAAATTTTTATAAAACAGTCTTTATGGCTATCCTTATGATCGTTTGAAACGATATTGTATAAAAAAGAGAGAGGTGATGTTGTCTCCAATCCTACTATGATCTTCTCCCTCGGTACTGATGACGTCAGCGGCGACTGCGGCAATGAAGTGTTCCCGTTGACGAATCTCGCGGCGAGGACGTTTAGGGGGAATTAATCGCAAAAATAATGAAAGGTGTATGTAAATGTTGATAAATGATTTTCAACGTGATAGATACTAGGATTCCATTCGAAAGGACACTGTGGGAAAGAAATTGGTTATAGATTGGAATATGTTTCAGCAAATGTTCAAGTGCATGTGAAATTTCGTTACCTTTAGTTTTTTCCTCTTATAAATCAAAATAAATAATGGAGCAAACGAAAAAAGGAGGAAGATCCTGTAAGGACATCTTTAATTATATTGTGCGCCGTTCAACAGGATGGCACAAGTGGGGTTAAATTTTCACTTTTTAAATACTTTCACTTTTGTTGTGTTATTTTGACGAGGTGGTCGGTACATTTCTCGAACGGTTGGTTGATTTTCTTGATACAATGCATCTCGGCCGGCACAGCATGACCAGAGATCAGCCTAGCGCAGACTTTAGAGAACGAGATCAGTATTCAATTTTTTCAGAATATTTTCTGTGTGGTTCTGATGGAGGTGCTCAACATTCAGACTCAGAGACCTCTCTGAAATGTCATAGGCACTAGGGTTGCACGATCCCGCATTCCCGACAAATGCTGTACTACCGGTTCGTCTTTTCTCTAGACTCTCTCACTCGCGCGCACTATTTCTTGTCTCTGACCGTCTGGTCCGATGTATTTCGGTAATACCGATCCAGAACGTGCTACCCTAATAGGCGGTCAACACTGACTTATAGACAGACAGAACACAGACTCTGAACAATCTCCCGCACCATAGATCACAATCAGATGTTTTGCAAGCCTCTAATTAGGTCACTCCAAATCCCCTCGGGCGTTTTCCCCGAGTTCATTTAGAGTTCGCTCCCGCAAAGGGATAGCGATCCCCCTCTCCCTTTCTCCCTCTCTCTTTCTTGCTTTCCCGTCTCGTTATTTGCTTGGGCATGCAAGTTTTGGTATTGTTTGCCTGATTGATTGATATTCGAGTCCTGATTTCATTAAAAAGCTACCCGTGAGCTTCGTCAAAGTGATAGCTATTCTTTTCCCGACATTCTCCTCTTTCTTGCTTTCCCTGTTTTCAATTTGGCTTTATTATTAGTTAAAATTGCAACACTCTGTGCTCTTTTACTGGATGATTGTCAGTGTTGACTTCCTTGAAATATTCGTAGAATCTTTCCAATAGAAGTTCGCTTTCCCGCGCGATAAACGTACCTTCTCTGCTAACCTTATTCCTTTTCTCTCTTTTCCATTTCTGATTATCTCCAGCATTCGCATCCAATTGAAGTTGCGCCTGACGAATATAAGTTCGCATCTTGAGTGAGATAATGATACCTCCCCTTCCCCTCCCGATCAACTTTCTCCCCCTCGGCTCTTTCTAGCTTTCACCATTTATCGCGCTGATCGAGAAAGTTGCTATCCGCCTTTCCCAAGCCATTCCTCCCACGCTTAGTCGCATATTCGCCTTTCTGACGAATTTAAGCAAAATACATACATAAATCCTGAATTATCTCTCATTTCATTATCAAATCTAAATGTTCGTGCTAATATTTAGTTGCTGTCTTCCCCTCTCCCAAGCCATTCCTCCCACGCTTGATGCTGATTATCATTCCTTGTGACGGTGTTGCTATGAATCTGAACAGTAACAGTCATTGACTTACCGCGTTCCACCCCTTTCAAACATTTCAAAATTTAAGATTTACTATTTTTATTTGATCGAGAACCGTCAATTTGTTTTATATGCATTCTTAGTTTGGATGTTGTGTGTGATTGGTCTTATCCTTCTTCATCCTACCCGTATTTCTTGATCCAATCCCGTGATATCCATTGCAAATTGCACGGCTTTTGTGAATTCTAGACGAACAACACCAGCATCGATGATATTTCTGCTCGCCATTGTCCTTGCTGGTCTCATCCCAATCGCCTCCGCATGCCTCGCCACGCCGTCAATGCCAATGCCTGTCGTTCGTAAGTGGCACACTACAGTTTTTTATTTGGGAGTAGGGAAAAGTATAGCTATGGGTAATAAGCGCACATTCAGTGATCACTTATCACTTTCCATTCGAGATCTTGATTTCGTTGTGATTCGGCCAGTAGCTTTCACTTTCAATATTAGGTGGCAGTGAACGGAAAAGGATTTTGGAACGTGGAACGAGTACCCGTCTCGCAAGTCGCAATTCTCGATGAGAGATCGATAGCTTTTTTCCACACCTCTGATCCTTGCACTCACTTTCGCTTGTCTTTGGCCGCTTCCTTTCCCTTTTCGCTATTGACGTGGAGAGTGAATGGAAACGTTCGTGATCATTAGAATTTTGAAATTTCGAATTGCCAAAATAGTTGCACAGTAGCCCATTGAAATTCAAGTGGTGAATTGGGGATGACTAATATAATAGAAGCGTATTGTACTTAATCTTGAACCAAACCATTTCAGCCTGCCTAACCTGCTCGACAGACACGATCACCTACACTACGGGACCGGCTGGTGAGTTGAAAATGCATATTTAAAAACTTGCGCCCACATCTGGCAATACATTTATCAATAACAAATCACGGTTAATACCACTCGTGCCGTTTTAGGACCGGACCTGTCCTCATTTTTACTGATTTATTTATAATCATGCGATTTCGCCCCCCCCCCCTTCGGCGGGGTCTGATCGGCTGGCAAGGTTGACTGATGTGCGGAATGCACTCTATCGCGGACACTTTTGACCATGTTTATAGTTTCATGACCTGCATAAGTGACTTTCGCAATAGCGACAGCACACAGGGAGACATCTCTCCTTTATTAAGGAGTATGATTTCAGGAGGAAAGGAGTTCCAGGAAGCCATAATCTACATTGACGGAGGATGCAATGAGCTCGAGCTGCTATGCGTGGGAGTTGATGCGAATGTTGAGGTATTTATAATACTAGAGTTCGAAATACGGGTTATCTTTTCTTCATTTCACACACTCTCTCGCCTCTCTGACCGGTGAGAGAGTGGGTGAAATGAAGAGACGATTACCCGTATTTCGAACTCTAGTATTTACTTGGTTAACATTTTTCATTTGCTACATTCCCAAGTCCTGGAAGCTGCCAATCTTTCGTATTCTATGTGCCATGATCAGACATGAACGCACGTAAAAAAACAAGGGAAAAATTTGGGAAACATAGAAAATTATTCTTGCAAAGCCCATTCACTCTCGCTCTTCCATCACCGGCCAAGTGGTCTAGTGGTATGATTCTCGCTTTGGGTGCGAGAGGTCCCGGTTTCGATCACCGGCTTGGCCCTAACCTTTTGCAGTTTAAAAAAAATGTATTTACACAGCGTGTCAGAGCAGACGAATCCTTTGTCTCTCGCGGCAATTCATTTCGCTCGATTTGAGGGCGAGGAGCGGTCAATGAGAGGGAGAAAAAGCGAAATGAATAAAGCGTCCTAGCCCATAAGAGAGTTGGAAATGAGGCATGTATGATACAGCGATCGGTTCCTAATGTTGAGCGCTACTTCATGTGAAAAAATGAAGTGAATCGGGAGGATAAGAAAGAAGTTATTTATTGGTTTATAAATCGATGAAAACTTTATGGACTCACATTTTCAAGTGCTACCGAAAAGTAAAGAAGAAATTTAAAATTCTGCCGCCTACAACTTTTCCCAATAAAGTTTCCCCAATTACCTATACAGTTTGATTGTTCGAATTGCTTCCCATTCACTGGAAAACTTTTGTTTTATGTGAAAAACGATTGAAAATCGGACACTTTACGATGCTACTGCTTCCGTTTTCAAAATATCATGATCTAGGTTACTCCAAGATGTTCCCCGACCCTAAATCTACAGATCCTATTTTTTGGTTATGTATTTTTTACACTTCCAAGACTAGGGCATTAAGTTTTGCATCGCACCATTTGTCTCAGAAGTTGGCATCTTTAGGCAAAGTTTTCCAGCTTCCTGATTATTCCCATAAAAAACCGTTTTCGCAGAGCGTTAGTAACGTAATGTGTCTCAAAGTTGTAGGCGGCGGATTTTAGAAATAGGCCTTTATTTCCAAGTTACACAGCTCTAAAGTTCGAGATTTTGGAGCGACGAATGAGAGTAAATCACGGGGAGTATAAGTTGAGTTTCAAGCGATAGGTAAAGGCTAAAAAAATTTCGCTTTCCATTTCTCGTTCGTACAGATATGTTTCTTGGAAACAGTATCTGTACAATCTACTGAGTCGTGTCTCATTCATTCTCACCACCGACCGCGCCAGTCATAACGCATCGAGAGAAATGAAAGGGTGCAACGAAAATGGTCTCCGCCGCCTCAATTCCTTCTTTGACACGCTGTGATTTATAGTCTCAATTTTCCAGTTCAACTTCGCCATGGGAGTAATCAGGGACACCGATCCCGGTCAAACGCTTGGACAGGTAATACTTTTTTTTGGTTCCTCTCTTGTTTATGGCGCTACCGTTCTCGCAGTGTTTCTCACTATTGTTCTCGTATCCAAATTAGTAGCAACGACGAGAGAGCGTGGTGAAATGAGAGAATCAGACGGCTATTGACCAATCATGCATAAATTATAGGTTCGCATCAATCTCTTCTGCAACGACCAAGGCGACTGGGAGTTCGCGAACTATCAAGGATTGCCGATTGTGAACGTTGAGTGCTCGTCGTTGTAAGATGCGGCGCTAATCCGTAGACCCCCCGTGAGCAGTTTTCACTGACTCCTAGAAGGAACCACTGAGTACCCCGTCCTCCTAATAATCCTTTTCGATTTCCACCAATTTGTCAAGTTGTTTGCTATCAAATTTAGGAAGAGTAACGTGCCTTGAATGGCTTGGCAAGTACTGATACACAACATTTTTGAGTTAATTCTTAATTTAAGAAACAGTGATTCCTTGCCAAGCCATTCCTCCTGCGAAGAATTCATTCCAGTTTTGTCATTTGTAAATACCAATAATCACAGGGTTTCATTGTCATAACAAGGGAAACCTTGATCGCGTTCGAGTTATTGTATCTATGACCGAAGGTGTTTCTTTTATGAACTGTCCATGTTAGAACTCGTCTCTTAGGCGTCTATGATTTTTATAGTATTTTTCGAGGCTTAACATCTCTAGTTCTAGCATATGCACCTACGCACCACAATTTTACAACTCATATTTTCTTTGTCTATTTAGGCATCAGATGTCAGTCACGAATAAATGCAATGCTGCAAATGAGCCAGTGCTTAGAACAAGAAAAGAAAGAACAAAGACATTACCCTAATGGATCATTGATAGGCTTACACCACTCGGCCATCCCGGATCTTGAAGCTTAACTAAGGTAAGAAAAGGAAAAAAAATACCTCTACCATCAAACAATTGCCGATGAGCAGGACGACACAGATTCCGTAGAGGGCGATAGTGCGCGGGAGGACTCCGACTGGGAGGAATCCGGGTATCATCGTAGCATGCAGTGCAGGGGCCTGCTGTGTATGGATTCCTGAGGTCATTCATATGCTTGCTTCGGTGGTGGCCGGCTTCGTGCAGTCTCCTCTTCCTCGGCGCCTCGGTGGTAGTCGTAGTAGACCTCTCGGTTCGTCTAGTCTGGCGAGTTCAACGAGTGGCTAGTTCAACGTTGTTCCGCTTGAGACAGTGCTAATAAAAGCCAAGGGAGACCACGGTACATCAGTTCGTAAGGACATACACGATCAGCGCTGTCGCGTGGAAGAAGATGAAGGAGAAGTAGATCACAGAGGAAGGTCTCGTTTCATCACGTCTGATCAAAGAGCTGTACCGCACTGCGGCCGAAGCTCACACTAACGCGAATATGGGTCGGATCGCTTCCATAATCTGGGTCGGGCGTTTTTTCGTTCCGCACACAGTGTGATTAACGAGCAGAATTTGATAAGGGAATCTCTTTTGCTGAGTGCTTTCTCTACAGTTCTGCACACACTCTAATAAGTAGAGAGAACGGTAGAGTATGAGAAATGAAGAGACGAACACCCTTATCCCGAACTGGTGCTCGCTGATCAAAGGTGGCTTATCCGCCATGCACTCTCGCACACTCGAGCCGATTAGAGAGTAAGATAAGATTCACAGTGCTAGTTTATAGCTTCATTAGTGATATCCACAGCTAGCTTTCACCCCCCGCTTTCTCTTTCGAACCGTGACCATCTTTGCTCATGATGTTCGCTTGTGATTGTTCAACGTAGCGCTCACATTTGCTTCAGCGCGCCAGTTTTGCCGGTATTGCAAGTGTTTTTGTTAAGCTGAGCCGATCGTATGTCAATCTCAGCTGTCTGTCCTTATTCCCCACAAAACCCCATCCCCAAAAGCTCGCCTGAGCCTAAATACCACCTGTTGCTCCATTCCCGAGACTACCGCACAAATATTGAGTTGGTGAATAAAGATTAAAGATTACAGATTATTCACTCATCATCCCGATGATCATCTTACTCTTCCTGCATGCTGTTGTCTTGCCGTTGGCTCACGCTTGCCTTGCCACCTCGCCGATCACAATGCCCGTGATTCCTCGTACGTTTCCGCTTTTGTTAGAGCTCGAGAAATGTTACCGCCGTATCTTCATTTCGCTCACTCTCTCTTCGACCGAGCGGGCGAGAGAGTTTGCAAAATGAAGAGACGGCGGAGCACCAGCTTTTAGAGCGTTTTTACTAGGGCTGTTATTACGAGCGCTCGTCGCTCGCGAGTCTTTTATTCGAACTCATTCGCGAGCGTTCCGAGCTCGCGAATCGGTATGCTAATGCGCTCGCGAGCGCTCCCCGCTAGGGATGTCTAAACGGATTTCAAAACGGATTGCCGAGTCCTTTTTCCCTCTCATTCTGAGAATGACGGCTATCCGTTATCGGTGACTTCAAAACGGATATCCGTTTTGAAATGAGGCGTTATAGTTTGCACGAAACTCAATTCATTTATCTCATTCCTAGTACAAACCGGTCTCCTCAAATCGACTCGGATAGAATGATCAAAACGGATATCCGTTTTGATTCGGAAATCCGAGTTAAAAATGAGATGGGTCGACCGCATAACGGATTGTCCGTTATGGAGAATGAGAGTGACGGATCGATGTTGTCCGTTTAGACATTCCTACTCCCCGCTCGCGAGCGCATTAGAATACAAACACATAATGGATAATTGAATTTGACGTCCCCTCATTTCGAACCATTCTCCCCAGTCATTCTCAGTTGTGTCAGTTTGTGATAGCAGCGCTCGCGAGCTACAAAAGTCGCGAGCGATTGAGAGAAATCATTCGCGAGCCATTCGCGCTCGCGAGCGGTTTTGCATAACCGCTCGGCGAGCAAAACTCGGCGAGCAATGCTCGAGCGAACAGCCCTAGTTTTTACCATAGAAAAAGGCTGTCGCACAACCTCTCAATATATATTATTGATCGCTTGCTGTAATACCTAAATTATTCTCAGCCTGCCAAGAGTGCACCGCCGAATATATGGATCTCACTGCCGATGGCATGGGTGAGCTATTATCTAAATATAATTTTTTCACAATGAAGGAATAATATTTGCTATATTCGTTTAATATTATCTCAGGCTCAAAGGATTTCGAAATAGCCGTAGTCTTCGAATTCGATGATTGCGCCGAAATCGCCCTAAAATGCGTTGGCAAGAATGCAAATATTGAGGTATTTGCAACTTTACTATTTTTTTCTTGATTGAACATTCACCAGAGTGGGCTAAATTCTTCACCGACTTTCTAATGCAGATCAAAGTGACCCTTTTGATGTAGAGAAGTTGTAGACTTGAATGAACAATCTGAGTAGCATGACTAAACCGTCGAAGCTCTCACTGTTTTCAGTTCAACGACATGATGGGCGTGGTTAGAGACACCGACGACGGTCAAGAACCCGGAATCGTATGGGTTTTTCTGAGGTATGCTTTCATCTTGAAGACTAGATTTCGATTCTACCACAAAAAAGGTACCAAAAAAGTTTGTAAAGGCAACTTCAGTAACTGCCTCGGCAGTGCTTTAGTCAAACAAATTTTACTCATGAGTTAGGTGTAGGGAAGGTGGGAGGGCTTGTATAATAATAGGCTGCCGAGCGACACATACACTTCTTCTATTCTAGATGCAATGCCGACGGCACTGGCTGGGTGTTCGACGACGCGAGAGACATCCCAATTTACCAGGCTGAATGCGCAGCAGGTTGACATTCAATTGCGTCTTTGGGATGGCTTGGCGAAGAAATGCATAAATGTGTAAGTATGCATTTCTTGCCAAACCATCCTCACATTTGTCGTAAGTATTGATGACTCACAGATTTGTTATTTTTGTGTATTCCAATGGAAGCTAAATCATGTTTGAAGTTGCCTGTGTCTAATTGTTTGATCTACGCAGTATCACAAATAGTGGTTATATCACAATTAATTGTTGATTTTTACATGCCGAGAACCCGAGTGAGAATTGCATTGTATTAATACAAACATTGATAAAAATATGCCAAAGAAATACCTCATCAAGCGAGTGCGCGATCTCCCTTTGTACTATCTTAGTAGTGGGCGTTGGAAAGAAGACCGATGAGAACGCAGGAAGGTAGGTTTCCCTTTAATCCCGGGAGACTATCAGCAGCCGACAATCATACTGAGGGCCGTCAATGAACCAAGTATAGGCCGAATCCCTTCCATAATCTGGGTCGGGCGTTTTTTCGTTCTGCACGGATAGTGATTAATGTGCCGAAATTGATAAGTATATCTCATTTTCTGAGTGCTCTCACTTCAGTTCTACACACTATCTCGTGAATCGAGAGGGCGAAGGAGTGAGGGAAATGAAGAAACGATCATCCTTATCCCGAGCGTTCACTGATGAATCTCCTGCTCTCTCGCACGCTCTAACTGAGTAGGTACATTGGTGAGACCAAGATAAGATTCACAGTGCCAGTTCATTTGTTTCAATGGTGATATCCACATCTAGCTTTCACCTCTCCCCGCACGTACTCTCGAACCGTGACTATTTTAGCTCTTGGTGTTCAAGGCTGTGTGTTGCGAATCCACACGCTATTCCCTCACCGAAACTCCAGCATAATTTCGTCGAATTTTTGTTGACACCATAATATCACATTGTTTTCATGATGCATCCAATTTCCCCGTGCCAGACCTGAATTACCTTGATCAACTGCCCTGATGATCACCCTACTCCTTCTCCTGGCGGCTGCAGTGCCCTCCTCAATCGCCTGTCTGGCCACCTCGCCGATCACAATGCCGTCGATCGTTCGTGAGTACGAGTTCGAAATACTGGTCGCCTCATTTCACGTGCTCTCACTGGTCGGAGAGGCGAGAGAGTGTGTGAAATGAAGAGACGGCGACCCGGATTTCGAACTCTAGGCCTTAAGGCTGGCAAATGTAGAAAAGCTCACCCCATTCTGCTCACTAGAGCTTCGAAAACGAGCGATCGCGCGAAAACGAGTACTCGTTTAGAGAAAGAAAACGAGTACTCGTTCTCGACGAGCATTTGTTCTTCTCATTCGAGTACTCGCGCAAGTACTCGCGCGGTCGATGAATCGAGGAATGATAGGCGCTGAATGAAATTCAACCTTCACAACCAGATATGTTTCATCCGGAAATTAAAAAGAGATTATTTTCAAAAGAGTTCCAATGTATTCCGAAAAAAGAAAATCTGATTCGTTATTTATTTCATCCTTGAAACATAACTCGCCATTCGCATCATTCTCACTTCAAATCGACCGCCCGCTCTCGCCCATTTCGAGTGAAATGCTCGCGAGTACTCGCCGAGAAAACGAGTACTCGAATGGCTCGGAAAACGAGTACTCGTTTTCAAAACTCGACGAGTACTCGTTTGTTTTCGAAGCTCTACTACTCACTCACTCGCCGAACGAACCAGTAAGAGACAACGCGGAATAAGGAGAGCGTTATCTTCACTTGCTAGCCCTACTTTAGATAACAATCAAGGGAAATATTATTATTATTATTATTATAAAATTATCAAGGGAAATGTGCGATTATTGCTCGCGAATCTAGATAGTTGGCTCACGAGAACACTCAATAGCACAGTGTGTTGTGAGAATGCTTCAAATTTGCGGAATTCACATGTTTGCTTTCTCTCCGGTTAGACAAACGAGAGAGTATGTGAAATGTTGAGAAGAACAGGCAAAATGGTCACACATAACCTGCATGAATATATCAATGTGAAGTACGTTTCAGCGTGTGAGCAGTGCACGCTCGACTCTATCCGGTACACGGACCACGGCGTAGGTAGGCTTATCATTGGCATTTATTTTATTTTTTTAATACCACTGGCTATGAATAATCACTGGCCTAGCTGTGATCTCCTGCAGGACGCAAGTGCCTAGATTAACGGGATTACATTACCCATTTTACACCAATGGCTTTGACACCAAATCATGCGAAACTTATGAATAGGCATGATATCTCTAGAACCGCACAATTACACAGTCAACTGATAACGATTGACAATTCACATGCCTCCCACAATTTTGAGAAAGTAAGAGATAAATATATATTCTGAGAACTATTTTAGGCGGAAAGGGATTTGATGAAGTCTGGATGTTCGACGATGACGAATGCGTTCATCTCCAATTAGTATGCAGAGGCATACGACCGTTTATTGAGGTAACTACGAGTGAGACTCGAAAAAGAATTAAACCGTAGACCATTTTAATCCTATGATTATAGCTCGAAATAGGTAAAACAGCCTCTTCATTTTCCGCACTCTCTCGACGAATGGAGCGAGACACAGCCCGTCAGAGAGGGGAGATAATCCAATTATCGCGTCCGAGGTCAATCCTCGAGTCTATTTCTCCATCCTTTCATCCCCCCCTCTCGCGACTGATCTGTTCGGTCGATTTAGTGAGAATGAGAGGCGCAATTGAGTAAAATCCCAGAAATGTGATATGTCTTCAGCGAAACTCATTCGATTTTCACAATAAAAATTCGTAAATTTCTTTAAAAATGTTCATTGAAATGTAACTTTTTCCACGAGCTTTTCTATAGAAACCCCCACACCATTATTATTTTTGAAATCCTTGGGAGCTTATGTAAAAAGTTGAGAACTCGGATTTTGAACGCTAGTGATATTTTTTCGAAAAAAATAAGAAATAAGGTGATTAATTCCCTTTTCTCGAAAACATTCCACTGTAGTTAAAATTCCGAGTGCTCCACTTTTTAGATACGCTCCCAGGGATTTCAAAAATATTAATGGTGTGGCGGTTTCTATGGAAAAGCTCGTGGAAAAAGTTACATTTCAATGAACATTTTAAAAGAAATTTTAAAATTTTTATTGTGAAAATCGAATGAGTTTCACTGAAAACATATAACATTTCTGTGATTTTACTCAATTTCACCTCTCATTCTCACTAAATCGACCGAGCAGATCAGTCGCGAGAGAGGGGAATGAAAGGATGGAGAAATAGACTCAAGGATTGGCCTCGGACGCGATAATTGGATTATCTCCTCTCTCTGACGGGCTGTGCGAGAGAGTATGCAAATTGAAGAGACGGTGGTCCGTATTTCGAGCTATTGCCATGATATTGCAGTTTAACGACAAAATGGGCGTCATCTACGGCAATGCAACCGACGTCGTAATCAATCTGATCTGTAATGAAAACGAAGACTGGGTGTTTCCTAATGAGGAGCACAAAGACATTCCCATATTTCTTGTCGAGTGCACAACTCATCGGTAGTCGTCATTAATCGTATTTTTGACTGACTCAATTACATGGTATTATTGTAAATAGACGTGAATCACAGATTCTTAGCAGATGGTAGGTATATTCCTAGGGAAACTTCAATCACAATTGCTATGAAACATAGGTCAATTGGTGTGTGCATGAAATGACTAATACTATAAATACTATTACTTATGTGCAGTTCTTAGATCACTCATGCAAGTTGCAGAGATTGAGATAGCGATCAATTTGAAAACTGTGCAAGAATCGTCAACCTCCCGCAATTGAAAGATAGTTGATGGTTGGTATCCGGCCCTCAGTCATTTCGTGCGCATTGCATGCTATTGTGACGCAACAAAATTTCGGATTTGCAATGCATCTCTTCTCGATGGGTCCACTGAGAGTTGCTGGAACTGAGCGCCGAAGGAACAGAGAACGAGGATGAAATGGAAAGTGACATTTGTATGTTTTCTATTAGTGAACTTGTCCTCTCTTGTTGAGGGAGGGTAACTGTGACATAACAACGTTTTTCAAGTCTCAATTCCCGCTTCTTGATGAGTCAGCTGAGAGGCGTACCATTGAACAGGCGAAAACAAGTGAAAGGAACAGGGGCATTCTAGTGAAGGTCGCCGATCTTGGCTACGATATCGAAAACGGAAGTCGTGTCAGTACAGTTTGTTGAAGGTTCACTCGGATTTTGCCCGAACAAGACTTTGTTGTCATTTCAAACCCTTCTCATCTCTCCCCATCTCTCTATCGGTCCTCTGAGAGTTGTTAGAGCAGCGCCTCGCCGGAAAGAGATAGGACGGATAGGTAATTAATTAGAACGTATTTGTAGTAGACTATATAGGATGGCGTAAACTGAGAATATTGCACAGGTGTCGTGGCAGCTACATAACAAACATTCTGCTTTATTGGAAAACGAATGGTTATTTTTTGCTTGTTTGATCATCGAAGCACATTTTCTGCTAAATTCATTTTTCATAAAATATCTGACAAGATTTTGCGATGCGAATTGTTGTCAGATTTCCCATTTCCTGACAAAAATTTGCGGTGCAAATTCTTGCCAGTTTCCGGGGGAAGTTGGAATATTGTGCTTCGATCCATTTATCATTTGGAGATGAAACACATTTGAAGAGAAATAGGCCTTTATTTCCAAGTTACACAGCTCTAAAGTTCGAGATTTTGGAGCGACGAATGAGAGTAAATCACGGGGAGTATAAGTTGAGTTTCAAGCGATAGGTAAAGGCTAAAAAAATTTCGCTTTCCATTTCTCGTTCGTACAGATATGTTTCTTGGAAACAGTATCTGTACAATCTACTGAGTCGTGTCTCATTCATTCTCACCACCGACCGCGCCAGTCATAACGCATCGAGAGAAATGAAAGGGTGCAACGAAAATGGTCTCCGCCGCCTCAATTCCTTCTTTGACACGCTGTGATTTATAGTCTCAATTTTCCAGTTCAACTTCGCCATGGGAGTAATCAGGGACACCGATCCCGGTCAAACGCTTGGACAGGTAATACTTTTTTTTGGTTCCTCTCTTGTTTATGGCGCTACCGTTCTCGCAGTGTTTCTCACTATTGTTCTCGTATCCAAATTAGTAGCAACGACGAGAGAGCGTGGTGAAATGAGAGAATCAGACGGCTATTGACCAATCATGCATAAATTATAGGTTCGCATCAACCTCTTCTGCAACGACCAAGGCGACTGGGAATTTGCGAACTATCAAGGATTGCCGATTGTGAATGTTGAGTGCTCTTCGTTGTAAGATGCGTTGAAAGAATAATTCCTCCTCGAAGATTAGTTCCCCGCCCCCCAGCCAACTAATAATTTTAATATACTTTGACGCATTTCTCACGAACTTCCAAGGATTGCCGATTGTCAACGTTGAGTGTTCATCGTTATAAGATTCGGCACTGCTTCTTGTATCCGATTACCTCTATCCCCCTTTATTATTCCCACTAATAATTCTCAACATTTTTCACCTATTTACCCAGCCATATTCTTTCAATTGTACACCGCAGTTTTCCTCTAATAGCGCTTCAAAATCGAAAACAAGCTACGATTCCCTGTCAAGCTGTCCAATATTTATTGAATTATCGCGATTGTTGTAAATATTTTTTAATCACAGGGTTTCATTGTCATTACAAGGGAAAACCTTGACCGCGTTTGTGTCTATGACCGGGATGTATCAATTTCAATTGACCATGTTCTCCAGTTCAAAAATGATGCACCCCCCACTGCACCACAAGAGTACTACTCTCATATTTTTGCTTTTATTCATTCATCAGATGTCAATGATAAATGCTATGGAAAGCTAAGTGCTCTAATGGATCATCGAGACCACACGTCTTTTCGTAACTAAATCTTACGCCACTCGGCAATTCCGCGTTTTGAAGCATAACTAAGGTAAGAAAAGGAAATACCTCTTCGAGGGGCATCCATCAAACAATTGCCGATCAGCAGTGCGAAGCAGAATCCTTTGAGTGCGGTAGTGCGCGGTACACGACTGGCTGTAATCCGGATAGGCGGCTGGTTAGTTCCGCTTGAGACAGTGCTAATAGAAGCAAAGGGAGACTGCTGTTCGGCGATTGTTTGATACAGCAGTGCGAAACGACATACACGATCAGCGTTGTCGCGTGGAAGAAGATGAAGGAGCAGTAGATCGCAGTGGAAGGTCTCGTTTCATCACGTCTGATCAAAGAGCTGCACCGCACTGCGGCCGAAGCTCACACTAACGCAGATATGGGTCGAATCGCTTCCATAATCTGGGTCGGCCGTTTTTTCGTTCCGCACACAGTGTGATTAATGAGATTTGATCAGGAGATATCTTTTGATGTGCTCAATATCCGTTCACTAGAGATCTGAACACTATCTCGCGATTAGGACGAATGAGATACTGTGTGAAATGAAGAGACGAACACCCTTATCCCGAACTAGCGTTCACTGATGAAAGAGTACTTTCCGCCGTGCTATCTCGCACTTTCTGACCAATTAGAGAGTAAGATGAGATTCACAGTGCCAGTTTATTTACGTCGAGAGTGATATCCACAGCTAGCTTTCACCCCCGCGTTCTCTTTCGAACCGTGACCATCCTTGCTCATGATGTTCGCTTGTGATTGTTCAACGTAGCGCTCACTTTTGCTTCAGCGCTCCAGTTTTGCCGGAATCGCTTCTATTGTTTGTAAATAAAACACAATGAACGCGCTTGTTGTTTTTTGTTTTTGTTAAACAGAGCTAATCGTATGTCTAAAAAAATCTAAAATCTGAGCTGTCTGTCCTTATTCCCCGCAAAACCCCATCCCCAAAAGCTCGCCTGAGCCTAAATACCACCTGTTGCTCCATACCCGAAACTATCGCTCAATTATTGAGTTGGTGAATAAAGGTTAAAGATTACAGATTATTCAATCATCATCCCGATGATCACCTTACTCCTACTGCATGTTGTATTCTTGCCGTTGGCTCACGCTTGCCTCGCAACCTCGCCGATCACAATGCCCGTGATTCCTCGTACGTTTTACTTTTTAGGGGTGATTTATTCTTCTAGATCAAATTCTTACGTAGTTTCAGGTTTCATGTTCAATAATAACATTTTTGCAACCTTTTTTACCGCATGAGTACATTGCGTTAGATAACCAACGACGAAATCCTTTGAGAAAGGTGAACGCTGTTGATTTTTGATGATTCGAGGTTAATCGTTGTGCAAAAATAAAAAAATAAATATCTGTTTCAGCCTGCCAAGAGTGCACCGCCGAATATATGACCTACACAGATTATGGCGCAGGTTAGTATTTTCAAAACTTATGTTAGCCTGATCGAGATAATAATAATAGCATGAAAATAGTTAGCGTTATTTCAGGAGCAAAAGAATTTGACTTGGCCGTGGTCTACGAATGGAACGATTGCAAAGAGCTCGCCTTGGTTTGCGTCGGATTAAACGCCAATGTTGAAGTAACTAATAATAATTTGTTAAAACGAAAATAACGAAAATGTCAGAAAGAGCATCTGAACTTGATCTTAGTAATCTGAGATTTCTAGTTTAACAACGCGATGGGCGTCGTCAAGGATACGGACAAGGATCAGACGCCTGGACAGGTTGGAACTTTTTATTACATTCATGCCCCCCTTGCCCCCTAGTCTCCTCCTCTCTCAGAGATGGCGGAGATTAGAGGGCTGAGATGCTAAGCCTAAGCAAACTAAGCCTACGTTTCGCAAAAAAAAGGAACAGGGGAGGAGCCATGGGGGGTCTATTGGCCCGGCACGGATGTAAAAAAAAGTGCCTACAGGTTATCATCTACCTCCGTTGCAATGCCGCCGGCACTGCCTGGGAGTTCGACGACCATAGGGCGGGCTTACCCATAGACAATGTGGAATGCTCCATAGGGAATTGAGATTCAACATCACCAACACCTCTTGCAAAACCATTCTCACAATTCATGCAATTCAGTCGTTTTCAGTTGATGTAAATGTAGGTGAATCACAGATTATTCTCTACAGGTGCATTAAATTCTCGTATGTGCCCAGCACGATAAACTCTATGATCGGCTCTACGTGCAGAAACCTTTCAGTACATTACGATAACTAGTGGCAATCTCATTGCAGTTTTTGTGGTGATCACACTCTTAGATTCGTTACAGACTACAGTAAACGAAGTCAGAATTCATACCTCATCAAAGGGGAATTCCCCTAGTCGCTCGCCAACTGGTCACCTCGACGGAAGCCGTTTCTCTTCATGCCGTGGTGGACGATGGTAGGGGTATAAATAAATGGCAGGCGAGTGTCTGCTCGAAGAGAATAGGTGATACATTCGAAGGAGTAACTTCTCAACATCGAAACACTCGACAACCCTAGTTCGGAGCTGAGGCCGACAATAAACCAATATAGGTCGAAGCTCCTCCATAATCTGGGTCGAGCGTTTTTTCGTTCCGCACAGAGTGTGATTAATGATCGGAGAACGGCCCATATTTCGCTTTCCACTGTGCATCGTTCACTATCTGCACACTTTCTACTAAGTGGAGAGTACGAGAGAGTATGAGAAATGAAGAGACGACAATCTTTGAAATAGCGTTCGCTGATTAAAGGTGACGACTATAGAGCACGATCAGATTAACAGTTCCCGTTTATTGCTTCAAGAGTGATATGCTCAGCTAGCTCTCACCTCTCCCCCGCACGTACCCTCGAATCGTGACCATTTGTACTGTGTTGTGTGTTTAAGGTTGTGTGTTGCAAACCCCTCATAGCCGTCCTCTCCAACACTATCTGTTGCCATATTTTGAGTTGCCCATTACCACAACATTTGTTGCTAATTGGGTTCTTGTGGCATCTAATTTTTCCTATCTCATTCTAGGATTTACCCGATTTTTAACCTGCCTTACCGCTAGATTAACAGCTCTGATGATTACATCACTCCTTATGCTGGTTGCCGCAGTTCCATTCTCTTCTGCATGTATCGCCACCTCGCCGATCACAATGCCGTCGATCGTTCGTAAGAGCTCAAGAATACTATTCTGGGTATATTTGGAAGGTATATTTGGCAATTTGAGGCTAATATGAATCGGATTCGGGTGCGGGATCTGGACTCCCGACTTGCTCTCGCGCCAGATGGTTATAGATGAGAAATGGCATGCGAAAGTGAGAGAGAAAGCTAGGGAAGAGGGTTGGAAGTGCCGACATTCGGAAGTGCCCATCCCGAACTTGCAGTCCTAGTGGGCCCAAAATATGATTTACCCAGTTTGAAAAATTATGCTAATTTCAGCTTGTAAGCAGTGCACACTCGACTCTATCTCGTACGTTGAAAGCACCGGTAAACTAATTTTGTTTTTCCCCCAATTTATCTAATGCTATTATAGTAATAAGTTATCATATGAGGCGGTTTGCGTTAGGATCAACAAGCCTCAACGGAAGTCGGGAACAGGTAAAAAATCGAAAGTGCTCAAAAGTTGGCCCTAGGGGTTATTTTCGATGCAGAACAACATGATAAGGTCGATTTCGCAATATGTCCCATTTTCGCTCCAGGGGGGCACCCCCTCATTTGGCCCTAAAACGCGTTTTTCGAGTTTTTCTCTTCAGAAACGCGTCAGAATTGAGTGAAATCGCGCGCGTCTTAACAGAATTTCGAGCTCTATCTCGTGGTTATATTGAAATGTCATGATTATTTTTCGTTTTCGAGAAAAAGCCGATTTTTGACCCAATCGAGTGCGGGCAAAATCGCTTGGCCAAGTGAAAGAGCATGTTCTGCTGATGATTTTGCGCTATTGGATGAGCTATTTGAGGTGACATAATGAAACTTTATATCTATTATTGTGAAAAGTGGAAAAATAAATTTTTCTGAATACCACCATGTTGGTGCTCATTTTGAAGAGTTCGTTGAACTGATCATTTTTTGTGTTGGTCATTTTCTTGAAAACATTTCCTTCCGAAGTTACAAGCTAGGTCTGAGTGTGAGCTGAGCCGTCAGGGTGAAGTATCCTTCATTCCGCGTGCTCTCTCGTCTCTTTTTTTTGAGGCTCATCATGATCCGTAAATTTTGAGCTGGTCAAAAATGAAGACACATAGTCCATGTGTTTTAATGACTTTTAGTTATCGCCCACTGATGCGCCCCATGAATTAAATTTTTCTTGAATATTGGTTTTTTTTAATATTGATTTTTTTATACTATTGCGCGCTAAACACACTGACAACGTAAAATAACTAGGGAGATGAGAGGGAGGGGAGAGGCGTGCATGTTACCATCTCCCTCCGCCTTGCGCTCTCCGATGTTTCTTACCCGTCGCGATTATCCCACACGCCGCCTAGACAAGACTTAATTTCCGCCATAAATGCCTCTCACGACTGCGCGAAGCTATCGCCTCCGCACCTCTATGTTGTGCCCAATACACATGATTTTCGGCTCATAAATAGCTGCAGAAATGAGATATATATCTGCAAACGATAAAAAATATTATGCCTTTTAGACCAGGAGGACCAGGAGGATGATTTTGGGCGCTCAAACATGTCCTCGCGATATATTCGGTAAATCACGTTGCAACTTAATCATCATATGTTAACGAAATTAAATCACTTTGTTGTGAATTTATGCGTCATATCCCATTGTATGGAAAACTACAGTAATGAACCACTTGGAATATCTATGCATGTAAGACGTCTTAAAATAGCTAGAGACGTTTTTTGAGTTTTTGAGAAAAAAAACGAAAATTTCAAATTGTGTGTAAAAAGTGAATAGGTATGATTTTTTACACGTGTATTCTCTGTGCTACTCCACAAATTACAAGTCGTCTGAATTGTATTTACTGTGTATATGTTTAAAATCTTGCAATAAAAAGTGAATATATATCACTTTATCCACGTGTACAAAGTGAATAGACATAGTAAATATCATGAGTAAACATTGTAAAAAGTGAGGGGGGGTCGGAAATACATGCGTAAAAAGTGATACCTATCCACTTTTTACACGTGGAAAAAAACAAAGCTTCCACTTTTTACGATCTATAGATTGTAAAAAGTGCATAGGTATGACTTTTTACACGTGGAAAAAAATATGCTTTTTTACACGTGGAAAAAAAGTAAGCTTCCACTTTTTACGATCTATAGATTGTAAAAAGTGCATAGGTATGCTTTTTTACACGTGGAAAAAAAGTAAGCTTCCACTTTTTACGATCTATAGATTGTAAAAAGTGCATAGGTATGCTTTTTTACACGTGGAAAAAAAGTAAGCTTCCACTTTTTACGATCTATAGATTGTAAAAAGTGCATAGGTATGCTTTTTTACACGTGGAAAAAAAGTAAGCTTCCACTTTTTACGATCTATAGATTGTAAAAAGTGCATAGGTATGCTTTTTTACACGTGGAAAAAAAGTAAGCTTCCACTTTTTACGATCTATAGATTGTAAAAAGTGCATAGGTATGCTTTTTTACACGTGGAAAAAAAGTAAGCTTCCACTTTTTACGATCTATAGATTGTAAAAAGTGCATAGGTATGCTTTTTTACACGTGGAAAAAAAGTAAGCTTCCACTTTTTACGATCTATAGATTGTAAAAAGTGCATAGGTATGCTTTTTTACACGTGGAAAAAAAGTAAGCTTCCACTTTTTACGATCTATAGATTGTAAAAAGTGCATAGGTATGCTTTTTTACACGTGGAAAAAAAGTAAGCTTCCACTTTTTACGATCTATAGATTGTAAAAAGTGCATAGGTATGCTTTTTTACACGTGGAAAAAAAGTAAGCTTCCACTTTTTACGATCTATAGATTGTAAAAAGTGCATAGGTATGCTTTTTTACACGTGGAAAAAAAGTAAGCTTCCACTTTTTACGATCTATAGATTGTAAAAAGTGCATAGGTATGCTTTTTTACACGTGGAAAAAAAGTAAGCTTCCACTTTTTACGATCTATAGATTGTAAAAAGTGCATAGGTATGCTTTTTTACACGTGGAAAAAAAGTAAGCTTCCACTTTTTACGATCTATAGATTGTAAAAAGTGCATAGGTATGCTTTTTTACACGTGGAAAAAAAGTAAGCTTCCACTTTTTACGATCTATAGATTGTAAAAAGTGCATAGGTATGCTTTTTTACACGTGGAAAAAAAGTAAGCTTCCACTTTTTACGATCTATAGATTGTAAAAAGTGCATAGGTATGCTTTTTTACACGTGGAAAAAAAGTAAGCTTCCACTTTTTACGATCTATAGATTGTAAAAAGTGCATAGGTATGCTTTTTTACACGTGGAAAAAAAGTAAGCTTCCACTTTTTACGATCTATAGATTGTAAAAAGTGCATAGGTATGCTTTTTTACACGTGGAAAAAAAGTAAGCTTCCACTTTTTACGATCTATAGATTGTAAAAAGTGCATAGGTATGCTTTTTTACACGTGGAAAAAAAGTAAGCTTCCACTTTTTACGATCTATAGATTGTAAAAAGTGCATAGGTATGCTTTTTTACACGTGGAAAAAAAGTAAGCTTCCACTTTTTACGATCTATAGATTGTAAAAAGTGCATAGGTATGCTTTTTTACACGTGGAAAAAAAGTAAGCTTCCACTTTTTACGATCTATAGATTGTAAAAAGTGCATAGGTATGCTTTTTTACACGTGGAAAAAAAGTAAGCTTCCACTTTTTACGATCTATAGATTGTAAAAAGTGCATAGGTATGCTTTTTTACACGTGGAAAAAAAGTAAGCTTCCACTTTTTACGATCTATAGATTGTAAAAAGTGCATAGGTATGCTTTTTTACACGTGGAAAAAAAGTAAGCTTCCACTTTTTACGATCTATAGATTGTAAAAAGTGCATAGGTATGCTTTTTTACACGTGGAAAAAAAGTAAGCTTCCACTTTTTACGATCTATAGATTGTAAAAAGTGCATAGGTATGACTTTTTACACGTGTAAAAAGTGGCACCGTTCACTTTTTACAATATTGAAAAATTGTAAAAAGTGAAATGCATCATTTTTTACACGTGTAAAAAGTGATACCTATCCACTTTTTACACTTTTTTTTCGATCCAAGAGTATTATTTAGTGGGTGGAGGTCGGAAAGTAAACAAAAAAAAGGTTATTAATGAATCAAAAAACGACTATTTAGATATTCAGTTAGCTTAATTAGTGATAAAAAGTGATAAAAATGTTAATTCGTTTGACGATGATCAAATTATCAAGTTAAGGGGTGAGGGGGGGGTCTAGAATGCTACATGAGTGGGTTTGTCTAAAAATGGTAATAACAAGCATATGAACTATCATTCACCGCGTTCCACTTCGTTCTCTTCTTCGCCTCTTCCACGCTTATTGGCCTTCTCCCTGCCCTTTCCACGTGACTTGCTGAGCTCCACGGGAGGGCGCGCGATGGTCTCACCGAAGGCGGTCCTTGCAAGCTGTGCGGCCGTGAGATCTTCTTTGAATTTCTCAAGCTCAGGGCCAGTCAGCGAGCAAGCGATTCATCTGCAAAAATGTGGCGCTTTTAATCAAGGATCGACTAGGACTAGGCTCCCCTCTGTTGTTAGCCACTCCCACGTCCCCGCCCTTTCACTGTTACCTCATGTCTTGGTCCGAACCCGAGACCATGCGCCAAACGACCCTCACTTTTCTACTCACCCATTTTGATAATGGGTCATGAATGTCAGATTGGGCCAGAAATTGTCAGGCGCAAACGGGGAACAACCGGACCGGGAGGATGTGGGCTCTGTTGCATCCCCGAATGCGTGGGTAGGCGAAAGCAACAAAACATTCGGGTTTAAAAGGACAGTTGCAAGGGTGCTCGGGGTGCCGCTGGAAGTGGTTTAGAAACAATTGAGAGTCCCTAACTCGAAGATGGGCGCCGTGCGCGGGCGGCCATTTGGCCGTACTCGCAGGGTGTAACTCTATCTTCTCCTTGCATGCACCCCTAGCATACTTCCTCTACAAGCAAAGTGGCATCAGATAACAAAAACCGAATAGTTAAAATGGGGAAGCTGGAAACAAGCACTCTAAATACTGACCATGAATGGCGGCACGCTTCGACGAGAGGTGGCTTATGTTGACTCGATGCAGGGGAACGGCCACGCGTTTCAGCGAACCTGGAAAAAACGAGTGAGTGAGTGCATATTGAGCTCATAAATACAATAAACAAGCAATTTCAACGGGCCTTAAAGCGCGCGCGGAGAGGCAAACACGCACGTAAAGCGAGCTAAACATGACAAGTGCGCGCTCGCGAAAGAGTGA
>LS485654.1:323167-337386 GCA_900490705.1 Pristionchus arcanus
TGTAAAAAGTGGATAGGTATCACTTTTTACGCATGTATTTCCGACCCCCCCTCACTTTTTACAATGTTTACTCATGATATTTACTATGTCTATTCACTTTGTACACGTGGATAAAGTGATATATATTCACTTTTTATTGCAAGATTTTAAACATATACACAGTAAATACAATTCAGACGACTTGTAATTTGTGGAGTAGCACAGAGAATACACGTGTAAAAAATCATACCTATTCACTTTTTACACACAATTTGAAATTTTCGTTTTTTTTCTCAAAAACTCAAAAAACGTCTCTAGCTATTTTAAGACGTCTTATGTGTCCTATGCCTAATTGGATAAATTGTTTTATGTTTATCATTGTTAGTTCAGAGCTACCGATTGTCTATGAAAGCCCAATATCCTTGTCGCTGATTTGATTGTATTCCGGTCAGAGGAACATAATTGCAAAACACAGGCTAATCGAGACTTTCGAAAACATTTGGTTTTTCAGTTGCTCCTTGCGCATCTCTTTTTATGCGACAGTGACACAGAAAATGAATTGTATTCGCAATCTCTTTCTGGTCCCAAAGAAGGAATGACGCAACAACAAGTTGTATTCCCTGAATGCATCTCTCTCTCGATGGGTCCGCTGAGAGTTGTTAGAGCAGTGCCTCGCCGGAAAGAGATAGGACGGAGAAGGAATTGGAACGTTAATTTAAGGTCATTTTTTTCGCAATCTGAACGTGTGGAATAGCTGTTCGGTTTCCAATTTATATCTATCCGCCTTCGTAGAAATGACGCAACAACAAGTTGTCTTTTCAAATCCCCCACCCCATCCGTCCCTTCTCTCGATGGGTCCGCTGAGAGTTGTTAGAGCAGCGCCTCGCCGGAAAGAGATACGACGGATAGGGAGTCGAGGAGAGGCAGAAGAGGGAGAAGAGAAGAGAGGAGTATCACTCTCATCCGCCCATTCTGCCTCATCTCCATTCATTCTCCTCTTGTTGAAGCTTCTTCTTGGGGGAACTAATGGGCTTGGAGTAGGGTTTTTGTATCTCAAACTCAAGCGACCCATGTTGGCTGATAGTTTATCACAGCTTTTATTCTAGAGACGATAGATAGTAACACATTCATTCTCCTCTTCTTCTTCTTGGAGAAGCAGCGGAACTAATGGGCTTGGAGTAGGGTTCTTGCATCTCAAACTCATTTTGAATCGGCTGATTACCACTTTTTTCGCCTTGAGTATGTGTCTAGAGTTCCTGTACACCACTTTTCCTCATTTCCGAACCACGATCACCGTTTTCGAGTTGTATCACAACAGTACGCCCATAGGAACAATAGTATGGGTTAGGGTTGCAAGTTCGGGATCGGCAATCCCGAAAGTCGGGATTACCGACCCTCTTCCCTAGCTGTCTCTCTCCTTTTCGCACGCTATTTCTCATCTCTAACCGTCTGGCGCGAGTGTCGGTATTACCGAAACCGAACCTGCAACCCTATGTGTTCTTAGGGTTGCAGGGGTGTGTTCTCATATAGGAACAATAGCGACGAGCGAATGCCTGCTGCCCGATCTCCGATCGCCCACCCCTCCGTTCCCTACTTCAGCTATGTTTTGACTGCTATCACATTCATACTCCTCGTCTTCTTGGAGAAACTAATGAGCTTAGAGAAGGACGCGGGGTTCTTGTGTAAAACATGTCGTTTTTTCCGAAACACAATCACCGTTTTCGAGTTGTATCCCAGCAGTACCCTCATAGGATCTGTTCTCATAGGAACAATAGCGACGACCGAATGCCTGCTGCCTGATCTCCGATCGCCCATCCCATCCTTCCCCACCACTGCAGCAATGAGCCGACGGCATCGGCGCTCGAAGGTGACGAGGTGAGCGATTCGTATAGTACTATTTTTTTATTTGAAGGAAAACAGAGGACAATTGTCCAATTCGTTCGATAAATCACTTGTAGTACGCGTGAAACTTACCCGATCATCAACGTTCGCTTTTTGGAGGCAATTGGTTGGATGAGATCTGTGTCATTTGTGCATATTTTTTTTGTTGTTTTTTCGATCGGAAAATTACACACCATTACCATAGCCGCTCGTTCAACGGCACGCGTGAAACTCATCCGATCATCGATGATATTTTCCATTTTTTGCTTTTTTGTTGGATGAGAATTAACATGACAGAAAAAGTTGTAATTTTCAAGTGATTTTGACTTTTTCGAAATGGAAAATAACTAACATTGTCTAAACCCGCTTGTTCAGCGACTTGTAGCACGCGTGAAACTCATCCGAACAACGCTCTTTTTTTCTTTTTTTGAAGGCAATTGCAAAATGCCAGAAAAAAACGCTATTTTTTATTAATCATAGTATTCAAAACAAGAACTAATAATAATTATGATTTTAATTTCGCAGAGTCGTCAACCTCGTCAAGCGCATCATAGCCTTCTTCTTCTCGCATGTGGGACTGTGCGCATTGGTGAGAATATTTGAGTGTTTTCCCGACGTTATTTTCGCTTTTTTGCAACCTCGTAGCAAAAATGTCCCGTTTTGGCTATTACTTTGACAAAACCTAAGATTCGCGCATGTTAAAGCCTTCTTCTTCTCGCATGTGGGACTGTGCGCGCTGGTGAGTTGTTTATAATATTTTTTTAAAAAATCTATGGCTGTCATTGAATAGGTCGGCTTTAGTTTCTCAACTACTTTGTCTAAAACTGAGACTAAAACCAGTAGAGCTTATTTCTTCTCGCACGTAGGACTGTGCGCGCTGGCGAGAATCTTGTTTTGAGACTTCGTCGTAAATTAACTAAATGACTTTTCACTCTGTGCGCTGTTCTTTCTTTTTTAATATTCTGCTATGGACATTCGATTATTTACATCCTGAAGCAAAAATGATTCATATTTCGAAGATATTCCCCAGCATTCACCGTCTGAACATTGCTTCAATGATTTGTAAAGGGCGAGTGAAACGTAACCAGAAAACCACTTCTCATGAAACAACCGATTGCCGAGGGGTCCGTGGAATGGGACTCGCTTTCTCGATTCGGAAGCTCTGTAGTTGCCTTGCGCCTAGCTAGTTTCAGCTCGAATCAATCACTTTCCCACTTCATTTCCCTATTCTCTATCCCCCTCTTATGTCTCCCCATCTAATCAGTGTTGAATAGAATTCGCGTGGTTCTGATTGTATTATATCGATTTCCATCCAAGAATCATGGAATCAGACAGCTGTTTACTGCTTGAATATGGCACTTTTCCACTTCACCTTCCGACTATTCTTCCCTATTCTTTATCCCCCTTTTCTCTCGGTTTCCCCTTCACAGCACTCATGGCATCAGACCATGAAATTAAGACCATGTAATCAGACAGTTCAGCTATTTTCTCCTTGAATCAGTCGGATTTCCACTTCATCTTCCGCCTTTTCTTCCCTATTCTCTATTCCCCTCTCATGTCTTCCGCTGTGTTGGAGAAGGCCTCAAATTTGTCAATCCGCGCAGACATCACTCTCTCCATTTCGCACACTCTCTCGCCCCTCTCTAACCGCCCTCCTTCTCTCCGTGCTCTCCTCCTTCCGCACGCTCTCTCGCCGGGTGGCAGCACATCCGGGGAGGAAGCTGCTCCCTAGGGAGCATCAGCCGAAGACAGAGATGGGCAAGCGAGATACAGATACGATTGGGAAACGTCGCCGAGTCGAAATTTGAACTAGAATGAGATATTGGGAAACGTCGCCCAGAGTCACACCACCCAACAGTAGACGCACAAAATACGAAAGTTTAGTAAACGGCGCCCTATGTAAACCCCGAAATTGCAGCCCTGACGAAAATCTAATGTATTTGATGATTAGTAATCGTCGCCCCACTACACCACCGAAATCGCTGTCCTGACGAAAATCTGATAAAATTGTGAATTAGTAAACGTCGCCCTTCCTACACCACCGCTTGCAGGTGGTCGGCTACGCACTCCTCGGAGCTGTCGTGTTCCGTGCAGTAGAAGGCCCTCACGAGGATCGGATCCAGAGACAGGTGAGCTTTTATAGAGTTTAATTTTTTTTTCTCTCCAGCAAGCTCGTACTATCGAAATCTGCTGTTTCTGAAACATTATTGAGAGATCTGTGAAACTCAACCGATTTCACACAAACTGAGCATTTTTCTTTTTTTCAAAATGTAATTATTATTGTGACATGACTACTACATCTATTCAAAATCAGGTTCTACGGTAGCCCGAACAAATTGGAACCGCCTAAAATAATACAATTTCAGGTGACCAATGCCCGTCAGAGGGCCGTGGACGTTGCATGGAATGCCACGTTCAGAGTGAACAAGCTGGACACGGACCAGTGGAAGCGGGCGGTGCATGCGCAGGTATGGTAGGGATACGGTAGTCGAGGATAGTAGGTTACGGTAGAATAGCGTAGGTGACGGAAGTCTAGGAATAGTCTTGTAAAAAGCCGACAATCTGGATACGGACCAGTGGAAGCGGGCTGTGCATGCGCAGGTAGGGTATTAATAAGGAAGAATTCGGTAGGATGCGGTAGCCGAGGTCACAGTAGTAAGTGGGTACTGTAGCCGAGTATTACTGAGTGAAAAGGGAACAAGCACAGGCACAGTAGGGATACGGTTTAGGTTACTGTAGTTGGACAGCAAGCTACGATAGTCTATCGGACACTCACGAAAGGTGGCGTATGAAAGGGGAAGAATAGGAAAAGAGGTACTGTAGCTGAGCTAGTTACACAGTACACTGATACGGTAGCATTCCGGGGGTGCTGTGTGCATCGGTGAGGTGGTTAGTAAATTAAAATGAATAAATAATATTTACAGGTCAAGAAGTTCCAGAAGGAGTGCATGGTCGCAATCAGGTTCGATTTTTTCTTCGCATTATTACTTTTCGAATTATTGTGTTTCACATTTCTCGTAAAAATCGTCTCTTTGATTTGGCTGATTTTCTCTCTACAACAATGATCAATAAGCATAATTATAAGCCATGTTGATCTTTGATCTCTAACCCCTCAACTTCAGACGCGGCTACGACGGCAAGGAGCTGGGCGTCAGTGCGCAATGGACGTTCACCGGCGCGTTTCTGTACTCACTGACTGTGATTACTACCATAGGTAAGTGATGATCGTAATCTCAGCTTAGCAAAAGCTGATTATAATAGATATGACATAGCTATCAGTAGGTTAGAAATAGGAACGAAATATGGGTAGTGGACGTTCACCGGGGCATTTCTGTATTCGCTGACAGTAATTACTACCATTGGTGAGCGAAATATGTCAACCATAACATCACGGCATAGTATGCATAGTAAGTAGTGAATGTTCACCGGGGCATTTCTGTACTCGCTGACGGTGATAACTACTATTGGTGAGCAAGCACACGCATTATTATTATTATTATACGCATTATAAATTAATCAACTAAGTTCAACGGTTACAAAAAGAACAGCATGTGCAATGAAAAATAATGATAAATGAGATTTTCGCGATTGATTTCCAACTCTTCCTTAACACTAAGCCGACCGTGTAATTTTATAAAACGATCTTTCGTGTACAGTCGAACAAAAAAAAAGACAAAAAAGTGGTGATGCATTATTTCAAAATATATTTCAGGCTACGGCAACACCTCGGCCAAGACGTATTTCGGGAAGACACTCACGATTCTCTACGCGATCGTCGGGATTCCGCTGATGCTGTTGTTCTTGACGAATATTGGTAAGCTAGTCATTAGCCCCGATTGCTAGGCAAAACTAAAAACATCACTCACAATTTTGAATTCGTAGGAACAGTTATGTTTCACACGCAGAACTTCGTCGAAATATCACTGGTTCGATTGATGGAAGACTTGCGTACACATAAAAAATATCATATCATACTCCTTAATAAAGGAGAGTTGTCTCCCTGTGTGTGTGGATGTGTTTGTTCACTATTGCGAAAGTCACGTAGGCAGGTCACGAAACAGTAAACATGGTCAAACGTGTCGCGCGCGTTTTTGATGTTATGAAATGAACTAGAGGCTGATCGCGCAATGGTGAAGCCTACTAGCCGATGAGACCCCGCCGAAGGCGGGGACAAAATTGACTGGTGTTTACATATTTAAAAATTCAGGTGACGTCATGGCCAAAATCTTCCGCTTCCTCTACGCACAGTCGATCCGGCTCAAGTTCCGCATTATCCTCTGGCACAAGAAGCGAAAGGTCAGTTTGATCTTTGATCTCTGTATTTTATAGTTTGATCTTTGATCTTTAATCTCTTCAGGCCGCAAAGATCCGCCGGGCCAACTCGCTCGTCTCCCGGCTAACAAGAGGAAGGATCAAGGCGGATTCGTCGCAGGACTCCCTGGGTGAGGGGACTGTGACTATTTACTTACTTTTATCTGCCTTTTTCCCAAGTATTTAGTTTCTCACAAAAATGCATGCAAAAAAAGCATGTAATGAGCTTCTCGTGGTCTAGAGTCTGGACTCCAGGCGTGTCCCCAAAATATAAGGCCAGTATAAATGTGCTCAGTATTTTAATAACAAGCAACAATAACAATAATAATAATAATAATAACAATAACAACACAAAATATTTGATCATGTCCTCAGTTCCCTCAGGCGGCGTCAACGACGTGGAGGACCTCCTCACGGCGAGAGTGCATCTCGAGCAGCTGGAAGTGAGGGAGAACGTCCAAGCGCAACTGGACAGTATTCGAGTGCCGTTGACGCTGGTGAGTGGTGTTTTTTCTAGATTGTGGTGATGCTGGGGGATAGGATATAGAGAGGTAGGGTACACCTGGAGCAATTGGAAGTGAGGGAGAACGTGCAGGCTCAGCTGGATAGCATAAGGGTGCCGTTAACTTTGGTGAGTGGTGAAAGTATCAAATTGGGGGCATAGAAGGTAATGGGAGTGAGGGAGAACATCCAAGTACAACTATACAACAGAAGAGTGCCATTGACGCAGGTGAGTTGTGCATTTCCCTGTTTGGGAGATGCGGGGAATTGGTGAACGGTGAAAGTTCCCAATTACGATAAAGTGAAGGGGTCAACTGAAAGTGAGGGAGAACGCAGGCGCAATGGCCACTCTTCAAATTCACCATTCCAAGATCATTCATTATTATTTTTGTTATTTTTTCCGGAAGGAACAGAAAAAATCAAAATGAACTGAGAAATGTTTCTCAAGTGTAGATAGTAAAACATAATCGAAATACAGATGATTTAATATTTTTATTATTTAAATTATTTGTCCATTTTGAGGTCGTCTTCACCATGCTCGCCTATCTCCTCGCCGGCGCTACAATCTTCTCGATCTGGGAGCAGTGGACGTTCCTCGATAGCTTCTACTTCTGCTACATATCCCTGACGACGATAGGTACGGTAGGACTATGGGGAACTGACTTTTTAAACGTTACTTGTGGGTACGGTAGTTCAATCGATAGGTTAGTTGTGGTAGACCTATTTTAATGAGGGATTACGGTATCTATGAATCGCCAGCTGATTATTTTCTCAGGATTCGGCGACAAGTTCCCCGGCAACGCTGTGGGCAACGACAAGGACGCGCAGCTCAAGCTGGTGATCACGTCGGTAAGAATACGGTACTCGATTCAGTACCAACCGAAAAAGTCCATTACTTGGGGTAGTGGTATGCAGTAGTGCTGTTCGCTCGAGCATTACTCGTTGAGCGCTATCATTCGACGAGTACCTCGGCCTAACAAAAACTAGTATGCAGGGAGCATTCGGTGGTTTCAAGTAATGTTTCAGGATATGGTGAAAATGTCATAGCTATTAGTCCCCGGCGATAGTTCTACAGGAAGTGTTAAACACAGCAAGTCAGAGAGGGAAAAAAACCTTATTTGCGTGGCGGCGCTCCTCCGAGTCATTTCTCGCCGCGCGAGAGCGAAACGCGGTGTGAAATGAGGGTTTTAGCTATGTTTTCGGGACATTTGCGCTTGCTGCCACTGAATGAGATCGAAAATGAAAATTCGGGCTTGCAAGTTTTGTGGACAAAGGGTTTGGCGAGGGCCCTGAGAAGGTCCGATGTTGATATGAGACACTATCTGAGAGTGCTCACCTACCACCGTACATGAAAAAATAGAATATTCTGAAAAAAATGCCCTAGGGGTAACTTTTTGCGTAGAACTCGAAAATCGAACTTAAAAAGTCGTATCTCTAAAACTGAAATTCCTACAGTTGCCTTCATGGTGGCAGGGGCCACATACAATTTTCTTTGCGAGGCTTCAAATCATCCAACTAAGTATAAAATCTTTCAGATAATGAAAAATGAAATGTTTTTACAAAAAAAAGTGAAAGGAAAGCTCATCTGGAAAAAAAGTTATTCAACTTTTTGAGCAAAAAATATTTTTCCTGAAAAAAATATGAAAAACGGCGGATTTTTTGGTTCGATTTTCGGATTCCCCGTAAAAAGTTACATATATGGTGATTTTTTTCAGAATTTTAACTTTTCCCCATTTTCTTATTTTTGCATTCAAATGTTACGGTTAAACGATTTTCCAGTATTTGGGCGGCCTACCTACTTGCAATTAATGCAATTTCCACGGGAAAAGAGTCATACAGTATTAAAACACCATATTACGAATATTTATCACCATTGAAATCAAATCCACCACCATCATTTTTTTTGGACCATGACCCGGGGTTCATGCCTCGAAAGTGTCCCATGACCATGAACCCGGGTTCATGGTCCAAAAGATACATGAAAAGTCATGATCGAGAAACTTCAATTGCTATGCGCCGATGTGTTGCATAGTCCCCTAGAAAATTTTCACCACCGGAAATACCGCAATTCGATTATATCAAACTGATTTATTTAAATAAATATCAAAAATTTCTTTTAAAAAATCAGGTCTCGATTTCGCAGCTTGGGATTACGGTATTTCCGGCGGCGAAAATATTCTAGGGGACAATGCGACACATCGGCGCATAGCAATTGAAGTTTCTCGATCATGACTTTTCATGTATCTTTTGGTCCATGAACCCGGGTTCATGGTCATGGGACACTTTCGAGGCATGAACCCCGGGTCATGGTCCAAAAAAATGATGGTGGTGGATTTGATTCCAATGGTGATAAATATTAGTAATATGGTGTTTTAATACTGTATGACTCTTTTCCCGTGGAAATTGCATTAATTGCAAGTAGGTAGGCCGCCCAAATACTGGAAAATCGTTTAACCGTAACATTTGAATGCAAAAATAAGAAAATGGGGAAAAGTTAAAATTCTGAAAAAAATCACCATATATGTAACTTTTTACGGGGAATCCGAAAATCGAACCAAAAAATCCGCCGTTTTTCATATTTTTTTCAGGAAAAATATTTTTTGCTCAAAAAGTTGAATAACTTTTTTTCCAGATGAGCTTTCCTTTCACTTTTTTTTGTAAAAACATTTCATTTTTCATTATCTGAAAGATTTTATACTTAGTTGGATGATTTGAAGCCTCGCAAAGAAAATTGTATGTGGCCCCTGCCACCATGAAGGCAACTGTAGGAATTTCAGTTTTAGAGATACGACTTTTTAAGGTCGATTTTCGAGTTCTACGCAAAAAGTTACCCCTAGGGCATTTTTTTCAGAATATTCTATTTTTTCATGTACGGTTGTTAGGTGAAATATTTCAGTTCTCTCAGATAGTGTCTCATATCTTTGTTCCCCGAGGAGGAGATGAGCTCAAGGTGTCGAAAACAGTCGTTTTATATCATTTTCAAGCAGTTTTCGGGACATTTGCGCTTGCTGCTACTGAATGAGATCGAAAATGAAAATTCGGGCTTGCAAGTTTTGTGGGCAAAGGGTTTGGCGAGGACCCTGAGAACGTCCGGTGTTAATATCTTTATTCCCCGAAGAGGAGAGGCATTTAAGGTGCTGAAAACGGTCGTTTTTCGTCATTATCGAGCAGTTTGAGCATTATTAACTAATTTAGCTAACGAATGAGATCGAAATTTGAAATTCTGACGTGACCGGGCTGTCACGAAAGGGTTTGCACACAACCTCTCAATCGTTTTTGAAAAAAATCAACTGAATTCGACTATGCTTCACTCAATATTGAAATCATTATTTGGTCTGCGCCATTTGTCTGTTACTAGAAATATGTTTGTCAATATGTTTCACCATTCGTATGAGAGATTTTGAGTGGATCGAAGTTAAATTGAAGCCATTCTCTACCAACCGACCCGGGGTCTCAAGAGTTGCTAAAGTGAGAGAGCGAGAGAGAGACGAAAATGGCTCCGCCACGCAAATGAGCCCTTTTTCTTCGTTCAACTTGCTGTGTTAAAGAATTGAAAAAAAAAACCTAAAAAAAAAAACAGAAAATGCATTTCAGATCTACCTCCTATTCGGTATGGCCCTGCTCGCCATGTGCTTCAACCTCGCGCAGGAGGAGGTCCAGAACAAGACCAGGTGGGTGATCTTTGATCTTTGGTCTTTTATCTCTAGCTTTCATGATTTTGCTGTGATAGTTGAAGGAGATTCTAGAAGTAAAATGAGGGCATTTCAGATGGATCGCTCGTCAGTTCAAGTCCCAGCAGGATGATGATGATTAATTATTTATTTTTGTATTTAATAAAGTAATAAATATATTTTAGAAAGCTATTGGTATCTTTCAAATATATATCATGAGAATTCAGTATTTTTTATTATTGGCAACTTTGTAATGCATTTTTTGTGAGATGATCAGTGTGACGAGGTGAGTTCCGCATCAAAGCAAAGCAATTGTTTTGACACCATGACACGTTGCCGTGAATGGGGATTATATTATTCAAAATCCACATGAGAACAGAATAACTTTTCTTTTGACGTCCTTCTTCCGCTTCATTTTGTATTGTTCCCATGTTACTCTAGAGTTTCCTTCAATGATTCAGTCTTATCCATAAGTTCTCGTTTTGAACTGATTTGGAAAACGAAACCCTACTGTTGATTTCTTGATTCTCTAGATCAATGATCTCAACTCGGTTCGCCCTCCTTCTTCTCGTCTCAATGGTCGCGCTGGACGCAGCGATACCGATCAGAGAGGTTCGTTCTCAGAATCGCGAAAATGATCAAAACTACAATTACAGAAACGCGCCCTACCCGCGGTGCCAGGTCAGTATTTCCTAAAAGATCTCAATTAGGGATGTCTAAACGGAATTTATTCCGTTGTTCCGAGTCGATTTCCATAATACTCGGAACTATCTCGGAACTCGGAATTCCGTCGTCCAGTAATTGTATTAATATTTGCTGAAACTCATCCATTTTCGCTATTCTGAGGTCGCTGAGTGGTGAGGCCGATCTAGTCGGGGGAAAGACGGAAGAATGAGAATGACGGAATTCCGAGTTCCGAGCTACTTCCGAGTTCGAAATGAGATTAATCGACCGCATTATGGAATGAATGAGGTTGAGGAATGTTCCGAGTTCCGTTTAGACATCCCTAATCTCAATTGTTCTATTTTGTATTCCTAATTACACACTATCTCACCGGCCAGAGATACGATGGAGTTTACGAAATGAAGAGACGTTATCCCGTATTTCGAACTCTACTCATTCGTTAACTAATCATTCGCTCCAGTCGCCATCCCTGGAGCCGACGTAGTCAATGGCGTCGTGCAAGGGCTCGGAGGACTGAATCAGCAACTGACGAATGGTCTGGTGGATCAGTTGGTCAGAGTGCCCGTCAATGGAGTGGTCAACTTTTTCGCGTCGTTGTTCGCCAAGCCTATTTCTGGTGTGTTTTTTTGCGCTCTTATCGATTAGAAGTTTCTCGCACCACTCTTTATGCGCGTCACCCACTTACGTTATGGTTAGAGTTCGAAATCCAGCACTGCCCGAGTCCACGGGTACCCGTCAATGAAGAATGATAGGGAGAATTACCCGTCCCGTATTTCGAACTCTAGTTATGGTTAACCAGTGGGTTTTTCAATTGACTTCCCAGTCGGTGCGAGAAACCAGGGGAGGTTGGAATTCTATTGAAAAGAATAAAAGATAAGATAAACAGGAGACCCCAATCGTGTAGCAAACTTCATGCAGTCGCTGGTTGCGAAACCGATTACGGGTAATCGTTTTGATTAGATTGCAAGATACGTTAATATTGAATTCTCAGTTTATGCATATTTAATTTGCCAATTCATCGTTTCAGACTTCCTCGAAGGTCTGATTGGAGGATCGATGAAGGCTCTGTTCTCCTTCACAAGTTGGTCGCATTTCTCGTGATTATTCTTTCCATCTGAACTACCTTTTTGACCAGTCTTAATATCCAAATTGGCTGATATTATCATGGAGATGTAATATTTTAAGGCGCCCTCGGCAGTATGGGAGGCGGCGGAGTCCTTGGAGCACTGAATGGAATGATTCCTCACTGATTTGGAGCGAGATAAGAGCACATTGTCGACTTCGCTCTTCGCAAAACACGATAAACTCATTCAAGAAATCGTTCATGAAATTCATACATGAAATTCTTTTCTTTTCAAAGAATCCCTTCGTTTTGATACATGAGTGTCTAAATATTGAAACAAACTGTTTGTGAGCATAATCGTCTCTTCTTTAAACGAGATCGAGAGCGTTCCTTTCTATCCCTCTCACTCCCTCGCTTCTCTCATCGGCCAAGTGGTCTAGTGGTATGATTCTCGCTTTGGGTGCGAGAGGTCCCGGTTTCGATCACCGGCTTGGCCCTTATCTTTTGCCATTTTTTGTCTAACCAAAGTATCATAAGATTTTTACTCAATGTTGTTGGCTGTCTGACATCACGGCGTGTAACACGCTCTGCCAGCTTATTCAGATTTTTAATCCGATTTTCGTGTGTCGAACTGTCAACATTAGTGTGATCAACGGCATGCTGCTTCAGTTTATTGTTTCGATATTTGTTGAAATCAAGCAACTTCAAAATATTACTGCTCCCAACATTCCATCTCGCTATCCTTTTCGAAATTTCCGAACAGTCTCTGTAAAATGTCGACCGCTCGCGTCTGCTTCATTCTCCTTATCTCGCTCAGTACAGCGGCTTCTGCGTCTCCCATCAGACAGGTTATTGACGGAATTTCTTTATCGAGGCCTCGCGACTTCTTTGATATTCATAGATTAAATAGGTCCGGATAGGTAAACCCTAGGGAGGATATCGTAAAGCATCATCTAGCTTTCACGTCTATGAAAATCAGAAGCGCGACAACGAATTCGTGCTTCTGATCGGTGACGTTATTGATGGCGTGTTCGGGGCTTATAAGCCCCGAACGATAAATCTCATTGAGTCCCAGTCCGAATAGCAATTTTTTCCAGAAATTGAGTATCCACAACTTTCTTTCAAACGTGATCAGATAATGAAACAATTTAGTATTTTTTGTGGAATAAATGCCGATAATACATTTCAGACGTCTTCAACGCGATGACGCAGGCCTTTGTCGTGCCACTCGTTCAAACAGGCATCTTCAACTTCATCGGCTGATTTGATAATAGATTCCTTACTATAGAAAGTGCAATGGACTCTATGTGTATTTTTTCAGCGATAAATATCTAGAAAAAATATTGTGCTTCTCGACATGCTTTGATTGCACTTGACGAACAATGTGAAATAATCATGCAGTGCTTTATCATTTGCACGCCGAGAAAGTCAATATGAGCAATCGGCGAGAATCTTCGATGACGTTAGCCGATAGCCGAGGCCTCTCAACATCAGACACGGATCTTCAATTTCATCGGATGATCTGATATTAGAGACTGTTTAAAACGCATTCTCTGTAAGCTCGGGAGGGGGGTGGCACAATGATTGAAAATGCTCCGATCGAGCTAAAATTTGTTGTGGGTACTCCCTAGGGGTTAGGTATACCTCCGCCAACTTTTCATGATGATTCATGCTCATCATGCACGAAAAATAAATTTCAGTTTTGCTCCTCATGTGATATACCATTCGATAGAGCATCAAAAGTTATGTCTGGAGCTCGATTTTCAGCCTTCTTGGAAAAAGCATGACCGATTTGCATGGATAAAACTGCATTTTTCGACAGTTTTAAATTTTTAAGATTATGAAGATCTCATTTGCTCCAGTTCATTTTGTGCTCAATAGAAGCGCCTTGAGCTTCCGCATCGACATGATTTTTTTCAATATTTATTTCGGTCACCTAAGGCCTCAATTTTCATGTTTTCTAGCACGAAATCGTCGACGCGGGTTCGAATCCGCTCCTCTGCATCTTCTTTTGCCGGCATGTTTTTGCATGCAAATGATGTTTTTCCAACACAAAGTCAAGTTTCATCTGCTTGGGGGCTGTTTTGACGCTGTTTTGAGCAATTTTCAGATGATATGTTTGATTTTTC
>LS485654.1:337426-359550 GCA_900490705.1 Pristionchus arcanus
ATAAGGGGGGACCCTTATGTGAAAAATGTGTTTCTCGAAAAATCAAACATATCATCTGAAAATTGCTCAAAACAGCGTCAAAACAGCCCCCAAGCAGATGAAACTTGACTTTGTGTTGGAAAAACATCATTTGCATGCAAAAACATGCCGGCAAAAGAAGATGCAGAGGAGCGGATTCGAACCCGCGTCGACGATTTCGTGCTAGAAAACATGAAAATTGAGGCCTTAGGTGACCGAAATAAATATTGAAAAAAATCATGTCGATGCGGAAGCTCAAGGCGCTTCTATTGAGCACAAAATAAACTGGAGCAAATGAGATCTTCATAATCTTAAAAATTTAAAACTGTCGAAAAATGCAGTTTTATCCATGCAAATCGGTCATGCTTTTTCCAAGAAGGCTGAAAATCGAGCTCCAGACATAACTTTTGATGCTCTATCGAATGGTATATCACATGAGGAGCAAAACTGAAATTTATTTTTCGTGCATGATGAGCATGAATCATCATGAAAAGTTGGCGGAGGTATACCTAACCCCTAGGGAGTACCCACAACAAATTTTAGCTCGATCGGAGCATTTTGAATCATTGTGCCACCCCCTGTGGAAGGCCATCCCGTTCTTACAGAGAACGCGTTTTAATCTATTTGTTGTCCATATAAACAGCATTGACTGTGAATGAAGAACGCAATGATTTATTTCCGCGCTTCTAGCATCGTCATTAAAAAAATTGTGCTTCCCGATATTTTCTGATTGCCAAACAACGTGAAATAATCATGCATGGCTTTATTCGGCGAGAATCTTCGATTGCCGTGAGCTGTTAACCGAGGCCTCTCAGTCCTCCGAGAAAGCCTTCTGCTCCTCCTCCGAGAGTACCTTTCAGTATGCCCAGTACTGGAGTGAGTAGGCCGAGTAGTCCATTGTACCCACCTGAATCACAGCATAGTGCTAAAAAAGGGCTACTAAAATAATGGTTCATAAAGGTAAAAAGGTAAAGACATCCCGTAAATCTAGGCACTTGCGTTCTGCGCCCCACCAGGAACCCGAAAGGAGAATTGGAAATGACGCGGTATAGTCCGAAGAAGAGATGGTTCAAATAAGAATGAAATCTAGTGAAACGTGGTAATTGTAAGCCCCACCAGCAAGGGCGCTTTTGAGACCACTGATGAGTCCGCCAGCGAGTCCCGAGAGCCCGCCGAGACCGCTCTTCAGCCCTCCTAGGGTGTCTCCGAGGCCGTTCGTGAGCCCTCCGACGGTTCCACCGAGTGCGCTGAGCTGGCGTTTCTGTAATTGTCATGGGATTCATCTTTATACATTAGAGGTCGTGATGCGGACCGCAGTCTCTTTGTTTTCCACACCTTCTCGACCAATTCAGTGGTCGAGAGAGAAGTGAAGAGACGGCGGTCCGTATTTCGAGCTGTCTAATCTATTGATGCCCAAACAGCCGGCCACACCATTTTTAACCATGTATCCGAGGTGGTGATCGGTCAACAGAATTAAATACATAATGAAATAATGAAAGCATCGAAACTGCGCCGCAGTCTCTCGAGCGCCAGGCTGCGAGAAATGAAGAGATAGCGGATCATATTTCGAGAGCTCTAATCGAAACCCGACCACTCACGAACCTCTCTAGGCACTGCCGCAACCGCAACGATGGTGACCACGAAAAGGAGGAAGAGGCAAAAAGAGGCCATCGGTCTGGAATTATTACAGGGATGAAATGATACATCTGATAGATTCGAAAATTCACATACTGTTTTCGGAACGCGGTTTTATTGTGACCTGGGAAGTAATCAAGGCCGCAACAATAGAATCAGGATGGCATTTCCTAGTTTAGGGAACGGCACGAATCCAATGTTGTGGGCGCACGTCAGGCTAGCCATGGTAGACTTATTCAAATTTCACACCCCCATGTGGCGGAACGAAGTCGAACAATCCTTAACAAACAAAAAATTATCCCGAATATATAATTTAATGATGAAATCTTACTTGCGGCGCCATTGATCAAAACATAAGAGGACAATCAAGATGTGAGATGACGGCCCATTGCCACGTTATTGGTAACTTATTGTCAACTTCTTCATTCTGATTGCTCCGAAGTCACATATTTTAGTGTCGATTGACATGAGATACGATGAATTGGCAACGTGGTGTAATTCACACAACAATTATCTTGACAAGTAGATTGCACTCGCTGAACAACATGAATTCACACACAATTGCAATTTTTATCATTATGCGAATCGAGAAAGCGAAGTGATCTTGCGTTGCATGAGCTTTGTTGTTGGGATCTTGCGAATTATTCATATTGATCACGACGACGTAATCCGAGCAGGCCGCTGATGAGGCTCATCAGGGTCCATAGGAGGCCTGAATTACGGTAAGAAGTTGTTGTTTTTTTCCATTTCTCCTTTCCCACACCTCACTGGGTCCCGCAAGTGAAGCATTTCGAAACATGAAACGCACAATGAACCGCCTTATTCATGTAATGATATGAAGATGCCTTACTTCCGCCGCCACTGATCACGCCACTCCCAAGACCGCCCAGAGCGCTCTTGACGCCGCTCGTGACGCCGTGAGCGAGCCCAAGCGCGCCACTTGCGAGCCCGCTCGTGAGGCCTCCGAGGTTGATCGTCAGTCCGCCGTTGCCTCTGCCAAGAAGCCCATCGAGGCCTCCATCAGCCATATTAGAGCCGTCGTCGAAGGGGTCTGGGAGGTCAACAGCAACGTCCTCGCGCTTCTGTATGTAAAAATAACACATATCCAAAAGCTCGCACGAATACCACCTGTTTGCCCCATTCCGCCCTTGCCCTACATTATGTGGAATAGTGAAGAACAATAATAAAAATAGGAATGGTCATTCTCTCAGCTGTTCACGTTCTTTTTTCAATTTTACGGGTCGTTATTTATCGTTCCGTGGGTAACAAAATTAAAAAAAAAAGATGATTTTGAAAAATAAACCTCTCTCGAGGGAACGGCAGCAGCAACTGCAACGAAGGTGGACGCCAAGAGAATGAGCAGGAATCGAGCCATCGGTCTGAATTGTCACTGTGATGGCATTGAACCTGAACAGCCACGAAAAGGAGGATATAGGATGGCGTAAACTGAAAATATTGCACATGGGTCGCGGATGGCCTCTCTAAGCATAATGATTTCTGATTTGTTAGTGTAAATTTAAAGCTTACGAACAAATGTAAAACGTAAGTGAATGTGCAAATTGGAGTCAAATTTTTCTGACAATATTTTGCAATGCACTTTTTCGCCATTTTTTTTCTGACAAGATTTTGCGATGCGAATTATTGTCATTTTTTCTGACAAAAATTTGCGATGCGAATATTTGTCATATTTTTCTGACAATAATTCGCATCGCAAATATTTGTCAGATTTTCCATTTCCTGACAAAATTTTGCGGTGCAAAATCTTGCCATTCTCCTGAGGAAAAGAAATCGAAAAATATGTTTCGTTTCATTTATCACTTGGAGATGAAACATAACACATTCCTTTGAAAGATTTCCTGATCCCAGGGAAACAGAAGTCAAAAATTTCAAATTTGGCGATGTAATAAATATGGTGCATTATGTTAGAATGAAGAATTCTTCACTGTTGCTAATTTGACCCATATTTTTTTTGTTTTTTTTCATCTTCAAATGTGTTTCATCTCCAAATGATAAATCGATCGAAGTACAATATTCCAACTTTCCCCGGAAAATGGCAAGAATTTGCTCCGCAAATTTTTGTCAGGAAATGGGAAATCTGACAACAATTCGCATCGCAAATTTTTGTCAGAAAAAATGACAACAATTCGCATTGCAAAATCTTGTCGGAAAAAAATGACAACAATTCGCATCGCAAAATTTTGTCAGAAAAAAATGACAACAATTCGCATCGCAAAATCTTGTCAGAAAATTTTTTGAAAAATGAACTTAGCAGAAAATGTGCTTCGATGATCAAACAAGCAAAAAATAACCATTCGTTTTCCAATAAAGCAGGATGTTTGCTAAGTAGCTGCCACGACACCTGTGCAATATTCTCAGTTTACGCCATCCTATATAATAAGAGTCCATCGGTCTGGAACTAATACAGCGAAAAATCAAGATGTGGATTGAATAAGTTCAGAGTGATAAATGGGATGCCATTTCCCGTTTTCAGTAGCGGTTTTATAGCCATCTGGGCACGGTAGTGTGGCAAATAGATTACTACAACATGGTCAAAACAAGGGGAAACACACATCCCGACTTCCTGGTTTGGAGAACTGTGATAAGCTGGGATGTGTGGGACATGGCATAATAAATTAAAGAAGTCGAAACAACAAGCATGTGCCATTGGGATTACGAGACGCCACGACAAACTTCCTGCCTGGCCTTGTTCCGCATTTTGTTGTAAGATTAATGCCCTCATGTTCGGAATGAAAAAAGGGACCTTTGTCAGCCAAAACGTCAAAACGATTTGAAATAGTCAGCTTTCTGCGATAATTCGAGCCGAGCATCACGTCCCCAATGAACTGCCTTCTCTCACTTTTCGCACAACTGCTAAGGACGCAACTTGTTTCACACTAATTATCCATTCATGATTAGGGCCGTTTTTGTGCTGACAAGCTTTATCGTTGTGAGCTTTCTCGTTCATTTCTGTGCGATCGCAAGCGTTCCTTTCTATCCCTCTCCCTCCATCCGTTCTCCCACCGGCCAAGTGGTCTAGTGGTATGATTCTCGCTTTGGGTGCGAGAGGTCCCGGTTTCGATCACCGGCTTGGCCCTAACCTTTTGCTATTTCTCGCGAAACAAAGTCACTTTTGTTATTCATTATTTTTTCACTGCTGGTATCACACCTTACCACACACTCTCTGCCATACTAGTCATAGTTGTGTTCCGTCGAATTATCAGCATTTTTTTCGATCACCGACTCTGTAGGGATGCCGGTTCGAGATCGGTATCGTTATTACCTCGCGAGAGGTGCGTAATATAAAGAGGGTGTAGTGATACCGCACACTCTTTACATACCGAATGAGGGAGAGAGCAAAAGGAATGACGAGAGATAGGGGAATGATGCGCTATCACCGCACCCTCTGTACATATCGCCTCACTCGCGCGGTATTGCCAATACCGAACCTGCAACCCAACGACTCTGCCTTGTTGTCTTTTCATGGAAAAATAACACGGATAATAAAGGCATGAGGTTAAAACGGTTTCAGTAAAAGAGAACGCCAGCGATCGCTCAATGTGTTTGCAATCATCCAGGCACCCAATTTCAAACAAGATTGTTTTGAACATCGACTCGGCCTTCATGGTTGCTTTCTCGAAATTTCTACGAAATCTGTTCCATGTACGGCAAAAACTTTTTCATGATTTGAAGAATGAAAATGATGAAAACAATCGGAGGATAAATAGAAGATTCTCAATCAAACAATATTTCTCGCAAATCACTTCCATGAAACGCAAGCGTTCCTTTATATCCCTTCCACTCTCGCTCTTCCCTCACCGGCCAAGTGGTCTAGTGGTATGATTCTCGCTTTGGGTGCGGGAGGTCCCGGTTTCGATCACCGGCTTGGCCCTAAACTTTTGCTGATTTTAGTTGCACACTCCAGACAAGCATTGTTTTGCAGGAGTTGCACGCGGAAGTGGGCTTTTATTTCTGCATAGAGCTTACACGAAAAATATGCTTTGAGCGCTCTTTGCAGATTCTGCAAATGCTTTGTTTTGGGTCAAAATTCGGCTATAAAAGCAAGTAGAATGAGCTGCATTCGTCCAAGTTCGCAATGCTACAATCGCATGCATTACTCTTACTCCTCGTATCCTCCATCGCTCTAGCGGCTGCAGCTTCCGGCCGAGAGGTGAATCTTCATTATTTTCAGTTTTAGAATGGATAAATAATAAAATTCTTGCAGAAACGGCAGATCGGCGATGCCGCTGGCAGCGCTGCAGGAGCGGCCACAGGTTCCATTTTATTTTGAATTGAAAATGCGTAACATTTTGGTATTTTCCTTTCCAAGGAGATTGCATCCCGCTTGTTGTAAAAAACACCGAGTCCTTCAAAACTCAACAATCGCAAATAATGGCCATCAGAAGATGATACGTTTCAGGCGCAGTCAGTTCAGCCGTTGGAGGCGTTGCGAATGTAGGCACGCAGGCTGTGAGCGCGGCTACTGGTAATCCAACTTTATAATTGGCAATATGAGCATTTTTCTCTTCATTTCGCGTGCTCACCGGTTAACATGACAAGAGAGCACACGGATTGATTAGACTATTACCTTTTTGAACTGTAGAAGTAGAGTAGAGACAAATCAGAAAAAAATGCGAAAATGCCACTATTTCTACTCTCCCAGGTGCCTTCAGCGCCCTTGTCTCAGCATTCATTAGCCTTCTTACTGCACCTTTACAGGGTAAGTTACAGCCTTACTTTGTTTTTTAAAATATTTTATTTATGTAATTGGACTATTTATATTTATTAAGCAGAAAAAAACATAAATCCTCACTACAATTGCAGCCCTCGGGAGCGTCGGCTAAGTCATCCAATTCTCCCATTTCATTTCATTGTTACATCAGCGCATGGCAATAAATGTATACTCTCTCAACGTAGTATGTGCATCACTTGAGCAGTGCCACAGGGTCTTTCATGATACGTGTTTCGCAAGGTACCTGCCAGTCGTAATTAAACTTTTCGGGAAAAACGCATAAAAGGCCTGTGTTTTCACAAATTAAAAATATCGTTCACTACTTCCTTCTGGATCTGAATAGTAATCACTCTCACAAGTCCGTAACTTGTTCGTTTACATTACTACATGATTACAAGGCTGACTCAACTTTCCGAAAATGCGTGGGAGGGCAAAAAAGTCACTGTTTAGCTGGGAACTACTGGTTATCTCTCTTGATTGTGCGTGCTCTCTCGCTGGTCTCTTCCTCACGTATAAACGATACATAAAGTGAAGATGACTGATTGACAATAACATTCATGATGATTCCCATCATTCAGCTCTTCTTCATTATCCCCCAACTGGTCTACTCGGATCATTTGAACATCGACAAAGGCTTCCTTGTCTGTCAGCTACACTTTCACCCTTGCAACCGAACTATACTGGAAGGAATAATAACTGAAAACGCGTTGCTCCTCGATCGAACTCCGCAAGAGCACTACGACACTTGTGAAAGTAAGAATGTTATTTTTGATTGGATGGTGTGATATGGCTGCATGCTAGGTCCGCGATTCGTATGGCAACGGGTCCGAGTTCGTGCCTTCAGATCCATCCACGTCTAGGGGTACCTAGAGAAGCATTCTAGGTATCTGACAATGAGAAGAAGTCGTTCAATTTCTTAGGGCTAACTGAATAGTGCCACATGTGTCTATTATTCTTTGATTGATGCCTTAATCACCACAGATGCGCTCCGCTTCTATAGATTAGCAAACGCGACCGAGTGGGATGAAATGAACGAGCAAATAGAGAAAGTTCTGCACGTAAAGTACAACTTCACATCGACGAAAGAGGTTCGTTATCAATTCATCGTTTTATTAATTTTGGAATACTGCGAAAGTTCCCATTTATCTTTACGATCTAAAAACAACGAACGCGGTTAACGAAGATTTTTTTGCCTGTCAGGGTGAAGAATCCGTCTCTGCATTCTGCGTGCTCTCTCTTGATAGAGTACGAGGAATGGTGACGAATTCTTCAGCCTAACTGCTCTATTCGTAACTAGAGCTGTCATAGTCCGCAGGAGAAAATACTCGAATCACATGTTCATCTTGTCATTTCAAGGTACTAGATGCTTTCTGCGCCAACAACGTGATGCTTTGCCAAGTTGTGATAAGGTGGAAGCGTCATATCGATGATCTTGGGATACAAGCAGATGTCGGGAAAGATGCAGTAACCTTCGTTGACCGCGTTCGTTATTTTTCGGTAGTGAGGATAAATCAGAACTTTCAAAGTATGCAAAAAATAAGAAAAAAAACATGGTGTTGTCATAAATTTTTGATTTCGAAATAGTAATCCCTATTTCAGATCATCAATCGCACTTTCCTCGAATACCCCGCAAAGTTTCTCCGAAAAGGAGAAATGCTGTATCCATATCAGGAAGTCTGGATGCTTACTTACTCGGTTGGTACTCATAACTTTTATGCTCTACTATCTACAGTTTTTGAATCTATTCAAACACATTTCCTCATACATTTCCTATTTTTCAAAGAATAACATTTTTAATTATTATAATTGCGACATAGAATCAAAATCAATGTTCAGATTCGTGGCCTTTTCCCGCGAGAGTCAGAGGCAGTACAAGAGGATCTCGAGCGCTGGCTGTGCCTCCGAACCGTGTATCGTGCAACCGTTGAGATAGCAGAGTCGTTTATGGAAAAATTCGACGGGACTAGGGATGAACTAATTACATAATTTCAAATCTTGTCGAGGCAATAAATGAACATATTTCATAACTTTCACATGTGCGACTTGTGCCGAATTTAATAAAATTAAACCTTCTTCTAACGATAAAAATTTTGTTCTTTCGGAGAGGCAACCACATCCAATATGAGGTCAGACTTTTTGTATGGAGAAAGTTCAAAAATTTCGAGCTCCACATCTAAAAAAGAAAGCAGCTGTTCGGTAGGATGAATGAATATCCCTGCTTTTCGAAAGATTCGAAAGAATGAGGCCAAGGAATGAGGCCGTAAGTTAGTTGGCCCTTGAGTGTAAAGAAGAGGTCTTCGGAAATTACTCACACGAGCAAAAAGCGTTCCAACTCTTCCCGATCACTTATCTCCCATCGTTTTCTCATTTTCTTCCTTCAATCGTGACAAAATGCGTCGGTCGTGGCTCTTCTTCCTCATCTTAATGATTATCGAAATTTATTGCGATCACAATGCCTACTTCGGATTCCGGATAGATTTCGACCAATCGGAATACTTTGTTCGTATCTTTTTCTTGAATATTGTTCCGAATTTGCGAATTTCAGTTCCAAAATGACTTCAACGAGTTTTCGTATGAAATGGAGTCACAGTGTGAGTTATAACATTTGTTATGAATACGAAACACTTTTAGCCAATGAAGGTGTGATGCATAGATTTGTTGTGAATAAACAAACAACTTCAGCCAATGAAGGTGCGATGGATAGAAATTCACTCGTTTTCCGAGCCGGCTTCTTCACAGTAGACGGTCGATACATAGCAACGTGCGTATTATTCATGTTATTTTGACAATTAGAATTTAAAACATCTTCGCCCTAACATGCGAAAGAAATTGACTTGTTCGTATTCATGCTGTTTATATGAATTCATGCTGTTTTAAGCTTTGTTTATTTGAAAAAAATGCTTGAAAATACGGTTTTTTGTGCAACTTCCAATGCCGATATTTCAGTTCTCCTCAACGAGACGAGCTCAAGTCTGCATTCGATGATGTCGTGCGGGGACTGTGCCCTTAATTGCCCAGAGATATCACTACGCGTGATGGCAAACTCGTGGAACAGAGAATATCCGATTACACTATCGTCAAGGCACGCGCATATTCGGGCCAGGAGATTACGGGTAAGTAGAGTGGAATTAAGCGATTTCGTGGAATATAGATAAAAAAATCCTCGAGACTTCAGCAGTGCTCAATGCAACGTTCAGCAACTATTCACTCGATGGAGAAGTGAACGGCATTGGCGAGGTTTTTTCACCATCGTTTCGCGTCAAAATCAATAATTTCAGATAGTGTTTTTCGCGAACATTACAGACTTCCCGATTGATTTCAAGAGAGCATCGGGATATCACAAAGCACACTTGAATGGAGGTCTGTTGTTGGGGTGTGGTATGGGACCTCAACTTTCCCCTTCCAATTTCTACGCAATCTTGACTCGCTGTTAGGTAAATGCAACAAAGATCGAACACCCATATGAGGGCGGTTGCGAAAGAATCAAGTATGGGCTGGCACAGCAAAATTTTGATAAATTGTCAAAAATTGGGAAAAGAGGTTTTCGAGGGTGGGGATCATCCCTGTCAACTTCATTTTGCACCAACTCTACCAGTGCAGCCGTGCTGCAACCTTGCTGCATGACACCATTATTCTATATCTCGGTAATCCGATGAAAACATACCATAAAAAATAAACAGCGTATGTAATCGGCTATGGCGAGTCGAATAGCAATATTTATTTTCATAAAAAATGTGTGGTTTTCCGATAAAATTATTTTTCTCAAATACTAGGGATGGGCAGAGCTGGATATTTCCATAGTAAGATGAGCCCCGTTCTGGGGATCATTTTTCATACCCAGGGTGTGAAGAAAAATACTCAACTTCATATTTTTAAAATTAGTTTTATATGTCCATTTCATCCATTTCACCTGTTTCATTCCGTACAAGACAAAGAGAATCTTTTCATTTCTCACTCTGCGCGCTGATCGCGCGGCGTGGGGCAGGGTGAAATGGATGAAATGGACATATAAAACTAATTTTAAAAATATGAAGTTGAGTATTTTTCTTCACACCCTGGGTATGAAAAATGATGCCCAGAAGGGGGCTCATCTTACTGTGGAAATATCCAGCTCTGTCCGTACCTACTATTTGAGAAAAAAATTTTTATCGGAAAACCACACATTTTTTATGAAAATAAATATTGCTATTCGACTCGCCATAGCCTATTACATACGCTGTTAATTTTTTATGGCATTTTATCAAATGAGAACTGAGATATAGAAAAGTGGTTCCTTGCAGCAAAGTTGCAGCACTGCTGCACCGATCGGATTGATGCAAAATGAAGTAGAGAGGGATGATCCCCACCCTCGAAAACCTCTTTTCCCAATTTTTGACAATTTATCAAAATTTTGCTGTGCCAGCGATTGGAGGCAATTGACTGATTCTTTCGCAACCGCCCTCATATACGAACATTTTTCAACGATTTTATTTTGTGTAAACTCATACTCCCGAGTCTCGCAAACTGAAGTATCTTTTCCACCGAGACGATCCACTATCAGAGAGGCAACAGCATTCAATATGTGCTCAGTCACAAGAGCAAAAAAAGTTTCTATCTCTTCCCGATCACTTATCTCATCTTTTCCAGATGTCTTATCTTCCATCGCTTTCTCATTTTCTTTCTTCTTTACCCTGGAATGTGTCTCCTACTCTTCCTCCTCGTGCTCGGAGTTTCCTGCGATCACAATGCCTACTTCGGATTCGGCATTGATTTCGGAAAGTCGGGTGCCGGTGTAAGCAAGTTTTACAAGATAATTTCTAGTTAATTTACCAGTTCAATTCAGTTTCGATATCAGTTCAATCACTTCTTGCTGAACACACAGGGCAATTGTGAGTTCCAAGTTAATTTATTTTTACTTGATGTAACCGAAATCTCAATGTCAGATCATGATATCGTGAAACAGAGTTCGCTAATTTACCGAGATGGATTCTTCAAAGTGGATCCGCAACTCGTTGCATCGTATGAATTCTGAAATTTTAATACATTTTCATACTCGTTTTATTTAAACTTGCAGATACCCTGTTACAATATGGTACAACCTCAAACCCGCGTTCGACCACGCCGTTAGCGGACTGTGTCCGCACTTGCCCAGAATGATCATCGCGCCGGAGGGAGATTTTGTCAACCAGAGACTTCCTACGCACTCAGTGTTCAAGGCTCGAGCACATGCTGGCAAGGAGATTACTGGTCAGTTACAATGGACCTTTGCATGTCTAATTCTAAAAAGATGAGCCGTCGTCTCTTAATTTCGTCCACTTTCTCACTCGCTCGAGTGATGAGAAATGAAGAGACGGTTACATTCCATTCTCTAGACCTGCCCTTCTCATTTTCAGGAGTGCTCAAGTCGACATTCATTCATCACTCGCTCGAAGGCGAAGTGGATGGAATTGGCGAGGTTAATCTTCATCAAACTTTCAAGCCATTTACAATTTATGCTCAGATCGTTTTCATCAACAGGACAGACCCAATCGAATACCAGAAAGCGATGTGGTATCAACGCGAAGTTTACTTGAACGGAGGTGAGTACAGCAAAGAACACAATCGCTATCCAAACTTATAAAAAGGATAAAAAAATATTGATATTTCTCATATCGGTTTATATCGGTTTCTTGAGAAATGATATTTCTCAAGAAACCGATATTTTTGTTTCAAAACAACTTTTCTATTATAACCTTAAAACGGAGATCGTTCCAGAACTCGGCCTCTATGTCTGCCGTGAGCCTCTGAACTGTCGTGTCCTCTTCAGGGCAAATGTCACTGAAGCATGTCGTCCCTCATCTCCTTCGATATGGATTCACATTTCGATCGGTGCTGTTGTACTATTACTGATCATATTGGTAGTTGCGACTGTTGCCTTCATTGTAAAGAAAAGGAGAAAGAGCGAGCCTGTGGAGAAGAAGATGAGCGGCATTCATTTGATACCGCTGTGAAGAATTGAGATTCTCGAAATTCAGTTGTTTTACTGACATCGGCGTATGCGTAAATTTATGATTGTCACAAGTGTATTTACTAATTTTCAGTCAATTGGTAGTATGTCTATCATGAAATGAAATTTAACATTGACGCCTTATCGTCGATCATAAATCAGATTGTAATTTATTAAACAAAGAAGAGAATCCATTTCGCATAAAATGATCATGGTTCGCTTTTTTGTCTAATGTTTTTCAACGTTGATCATAAATCAGATTATAATTATACCCATAGAACGCTGCTTTGTCCTTCTCGTCCTCGATTATGATCTCCTTTGCGAATCGATTGGCGATTTTCAACGTTTCGATAATCGGAAACTTCCTCTCCAGGCTGACTATCACCCTATCTGGTAGCTCGCAAAACTGAGTCTCGATTATGCTGAACTGCAAAAAAGGTTCACTCCGAAAAAAAGGAAATATCGAACCATTCGAACCACATCTCGGATTGCTCTTCCAATATCACCAGTCGTTCTGGCTTCTTTGAGATATTTTCGAAATACTTTCTCGACCTGAAACCAAATTTTGCCTGGATCAAATAAAAATATATCTCTTACCTCAACGCGAAAATCCTCCTCAACCTCCGTTATCTCAGTCATAGATAAATGAAACTCGAATCGCTTGATTTTCTTTCCCAGTACCGGATATCCGTGACCGTACTTTAGAAGGTCCAGAAACTGCGAAATAGGAGAAAAAATAATTTCGAAATGCACACCAATATTACGTTCTCAGTGCGGTTCTCAAACTTGGTAAAGTTGAACTCGCAAACGATCTTGATCTCTCGCTTGAGGCTGGGGATTTCGTATTCCTCTAACCAGGAGGGATGATGTTCGCGAAGTTTAAAGAGGAGGTAGTGCAGGGCTGCACATTTTATCATTTATCATTTGCCCTACGTAAAGCATATTTTGCATAATAAATATTCAGAAATTGTCTCACACATATCGACATTCCCGCTCTTGAACACATCCAGCACTTGCCGCGGCGATTGTGAACAAACGGATGATACGGATAGGAAAAAGAAAAGCAGAACTCGAAGGGACATTACACTGGTAATCGTTCGCTCTGTTCTAATGTAAACTACACGAGGGGTTCATACACGCCGAAACGTCAGTAGTGTTTATCTTTACATTTGAGTTGTATTTTTTCTCAAATTTCATACAATTCATGCGTTTAAACTATGAATATCATAAAATAGGAGTCTCCCACAATAGAACAAAGGGCACAAAAGCAAGCATTGAAGTACATAAAAAAGGCATTCTGGAGATCTAGTGCACGATGCGGCAATATTATACTTATTGAAAGCTGATCATTGGTAAATAGAAAAGCAACAGGATTGGTTATTGAATGATTATTTTGTATCAAAAAGAGCAGAGATTATGGGGAAATTCAAGCGCACGACGCGGCGATCACTGTGTAGCCGTGCTCCTTTGTCAGCTCTTTCACCTGCCAGACGCCGGCCTGACAGATGACCTTGGCCTGTAATTATATATATATATTTTTTTAATATTTGTTATGTATAATGATATTTTTACGATCTTCTGACTGGTGGAGCAATGATGAAAAATACTTCTCACGATTAGCGCTTAGAAAACGATACTCATTGCTCATGTCAGGTCAATTTTGTGGAAATGAAATGCTTGCAAGAGTTTCGAAATACGAACCGTCGATGCCTCCAATGCATCCACTCTAGACTGCGCCTTGTCCCAGGTGCGCCTGAAATGATTGGTTGTTATTGTCGTTGTTTTTGTTGTTGTTGTTGTTGTTATTGTTGTTGTTATTATTGTTTCTCACCACAGCTTCATCTTCGGCGGGCATGCTCCGTACTTGTTGGGGATAACAAGCTGAGCTACGAGACCGCCCGCGGGTTTGGCAGGAGGAAGTGCGGGGCAGGGGCAGTTGGTCTGGTCTATAATGCATTTCGGTACTTCTGTTGTTGTCTGATTGTGAGTTTTCCAAGCGTTATTCAATGAAAGAATTGAACAAATCATCGTGATTTCAACCCTTGCTAGCCAGGAATATAAGAGAAAGCTTACCAGGAACCGCGCACATCGCCGCGACAAAGTACACGAAGCTCGCAGGATTGCCCTCGTAGTAGTATCCCCACATCCCGAGGGTTGCATTCCAGTAGATGCGCGTGTTGACGTCGTTGTCCAGCGTGTGGCGAGTTCCGTCCTCGAGAACCACTCTGAAATGTTCAAAGTGTAAACGTCCTGAAGGAATTCCGGCTCTTTTGCTCAAATACCTTACAATTAGCAAGTATGTAACTAGTTACTTTGGATAAAAAATGGGTCAGAGTACAGTTGAACAGATTTTACACACTCTTGCGAGCAACTATTTAGTGGAATCTTACCCAAAAATTCTTCACGGTGAAGTCAACAGATATTTACACCCACCGAATCACGTAGTTGATCCAATCCGTGTTCGCCGCATTCCTCTTAAACGGGCAGATGCCCTTCTGTCCAACAATCACCGGGAAGGTAACCTGCACGCACGGGTCCGTGCCAAACTCAGCCGCGATATAGGAGCGGACTGAACATGTTGAACTAGACTGGTAGTTTATTGTCTAGAAGGGGTGTCGATTCAAGGATTCTGTGTTATTCTCCAAGTCTGCGTATAGCTTTAGTAGTATAAGGCTAAAGAATTTGTGAAATTAATTTGCAAATTTCACCTGGACAACCAGTTTCGACTTTCTTGAAGATGAGAGTGGGCACAATGCAAGTCTCGCTCTGGATAATATCGCCCAGTAGAGTACAATGAATAAAATTTCCATTGGGACGAGTAGAGAAGTGGGTGCACTGAAAAACGAGATGTACAACGTTATTGACTCTTGCGAGAACCATTGCCAGCCAGACTTCAAGGGCACGTCTACCTTTCGTGGTTAATGCGGGGGATCAGGCTGGATCTGTCATGCTAGAAGATGGAAAGGATAAGTGAGAATACCTGAGTCGATTTTTCGCACGAGTATTCGCAAGCCCTCTGCGTTTGAACGTTCGAATTCGAGAGTTGGGCGAAATGCTGTGAGCTGGTGATCTGCTTGAAGCAGGTTGAGGCCACGAGCTTAAAGAATGCAGCAAAGCTTCAACAAAAGTGTATAATACGGCTTTCTTCATATCACCTGATGAAAGAGTGTGTGGAATGAAGGTACGATGACCTTTAATCCCAGATTTTACACTTACCTCCACAGAAGCCAGCAGGATCAGAAGAGTCTTCATTTCCTGCGAGATGAGTCTACTGAATGAGAGGGCAGGGAGGTGAATAGATGGGAGGAGGACCAAAGGAGGGAGTAGTAGGAAGGGGGAGAGGCGCATCCATTGCGTTTTGATGAGACGATTTACGGGGGTTGCCCAGGGTTCCGGCCACTAGACTCTCATACGCACAATAGATGGCTAGTCTTAGACGTACGGGATGTTTCGCTGTTGAGGCGGGAGTCGAAGAGACCAGAAAACCAAATAAACAATTTTTTTTTATTTCCATATTTCCTGTACTCCATGTCAAACACCAAGAAAAGAAGAAAGGATGCTTCGTTCTATTTGATAGTAAATGTAGATCCATCCGTAAGGAAAGGATGATTTAATGTGCCATAATGGACCCCGAATTGCTTTCCATCTTGCACCTATAAAAGAAAGAAGCGATTCTGCTTGAAGGAGTGCGCAGGATGATTCTCCTCTTTGCTACACTACTATGGATTCCTTCTTTGCAAGGAACATTTGTCAATTCGCCAATATCGCACTTGTGTAAGTTGAGTCTATAAAGAATTGAAGAATTCGTCTCTTCACTTCGTCTCTGGCTCACCTGTCACTATGACCAATGAGATTGTTCAAGTAATGAAGAGACGGAAGCTTCTCCCAACAACAAGAATCCTTAATTTCGATTTTTATCAAGTATAATCCTTTGCAGCCGACTCCCTGAGGATCAAATGCGATGCACTTCCCTATAGAACTGCGTATGTTGGAACGAGTTGCTACTTTGCCATCACGGAAGAGGTTCGATGTTCAATATTCTTTGTTACATTTCGTTGATTGAATTTCAGATAAAGCTCGGAGATGCGTCCGCAAAGTGCTCATCTATCTTCGCTGGCGCAAAAGTATGTTTTCATAAAAATATTGTACATTTTTGACATTCCTAATCTTGGACGCTGTCTTGAAAATTTATATATTTTTCAGGCCTCAACCTCTCCTCCTGGCAGAATTTTCGCCGCAATGATGCTTGATGTCAGACACAACGTCATTTTGTTATAATATTACTCTATTTCAGAGAGCTAAATTCCATACGGATTCGAAGTCTGCTAAAAGCAAGCAAGCCATCTGCATTTATGGTGATTTTTTCACAAGCGCACTTAATATTTACAATTAGTGATTTTTTTAAACCCGAAGTTCCTAAGACAATTTTTTGTTCAGAAAATAACTATAACTGCGATCAGGGCGAGCCATCATCGATTATTCCCGGGAAATGCATCGCCCGAGGTGACAAGAGCATGTCATTTGACAATGTAAGGCACAATGTTTTCCATTTCTATAACAACAAAAACAAAACCAAACAAAAATAAAGGCTAAAAAGTTCTGCGACCGCATGGAAATGGAACTACCGGCAATCAGCAATGACTTGGAGAACAAAATGATCGGAGGTACGTAAGGACTGGCCTTACCAATGGATCTCACCCAGCGTTGTTTCACGACTGTAAAATCGTTTTTCGTGGATTCACCTTTATGATACTTTTCACCTTTTTACGTAAGGATGTGGTGAGCCTGATGAAAAAATTTTGAAGGCGAGATACAAATACAAGTTTACGTTGATGATCTTACAGCCCGTGATCTTATCTTCAGTCACGAGGACCAGCTCACACTTAACATAATACCTATCATTCCCAATTCAGGCTTTCTCGGCACCGATCCAGCCTGGATTCTCAATGAGTACCAGGGAGAAACGACTCGAAAGTTCAGCGGAACGACCAGTTTCGCTCGTTTTACAACCTGCCCGAGAACGCATCGAACCGGCCAAACACTGTGTATGTGACCGCCCCGCCAAGGCGCCCGTATGGATATTTGGAAGAGATAAACTAAGCCCGAAGATGGATTGGCCCTGGACTGAATTGGCCTTGAATATTCACCGGTCAAGCAGTGACTGATCGCTGGACGCAAGTGCTAAGATTATGGGGATAATCTTAGCACTTCACCTTTTGATATCTCTCGGTATCCTCACTCCAGTCAGCTTTAAAACCGCATATCTGTTGGATTTGAGTGGGCTGCGGTAATTTCGAGCGAATATTCTCAGTATTCATGTAAAACGAGTCATTTTATTTTTTTTTGGAGGTAGACATAGTTTCGCTAAACTGAGCCCCTAATCGCTCTAATTTTGAGTATGATATTACCAAAGCACAGTTAATTGAGAAGTTTCTGAATTGTGCGCTAAAATTATTCTCGATTATGAGAGATATTTCATGGTCGCATATTTTCAGAAATAATTATCAATTTTCTTCAACTTTCTTCTTGTTTTTGTTTTTAATATTACATATTTAATCACATTACTGGTTTTCATAAAATTTTATCGATTCAACCATGTAAGGGAAGTGTGGGATTATTCATTGAAGCTTCATGCGTGTGATACACGTTTTAATTTGTTTCTTGTCTTGACTTTAACCACGCAGCTGTCAGTAGTCGGCGAATGTACTGTAAAGGTTTGTGATCAATCATCAGGTATGTATATCTGTTCCCACTTCCTCTATAGAATCGAAACTAAACTCAATTCTTCTCTCGATTGCGCGATTTTCAACTTGTGAAACGCGCAATCCACTCATTCTACTCGCTCGAGAGGGAAAGGCGCTGTCTGAGATGAAACTCAATTCAATTCTTCTCTCACTCCCTCGATTGCGCGATTTTCAACTTGTGAAACGCGCAATCCACTCATTCTGCTCTCTCGCTCCCTCATTCTCGACTCTCACTCGAATCGCGGGGGGTCGACTCAATCAATCTACACTATCGATTGAACTCAACTAATTCTACGTAAGTGAACTTCGTACCGATTTTGTAGGTGCTTCTCTTGATCATCGAAGAACGGTCCATGATGAGTAGAAGAAACAGGAACGATCTGAAAGAAAACTATCTGTTTACCTGAGGTATCAGCGCCTCGGGCTATTGATCATCGTGTCTTTTCAGAGTCTGGAACAATTGTTTATTATCTATCAGCAGTGGGAGTAGCTTCCATCATGGAGCCAGACTTCTTTGTTGATTAATATAAGCACCTACAAAATCGGTACGAAGTTCACTTACGTAGAATTAGTTGAGTTCAATCGATAGCGTAGACTGATGGAGTCGACCCCCCGCGATTCGAGTGAGAGTCGAGAATGAGGGAGCGAGAGAGTAGAATGAGTGGATTGCGCGTTTCACAAGTTGCAAAACGCGCAATCGAGGGAGTGAGAGAAGAATTGAGTTGAGTTTCATCTCAGACAGCGCCTTTCCCTCTCGAGCGAGTAGAATGAGTGGATTGCGCGTTTCACAATTCTTCTCTCACTCTCTCGATCGCGCAATCGAGAGAGTGAGAGAAGAATTGAGTTGAGTTTCGATTCTATAGAGGAAGTGGGAACAGATATACATACCTGATGATTGATCACAAACCTTTACAGTACATTCGACGACTACTGACAGCTGCGTGGTTAAAGTCAAGACAAGAAGCAAATTAAAACGTGTATCACATGCATGAAGCTTCGATGAAGAATCTCACACTTCCCTTACATGGTTGAATCGATAAAATTTGTGCAGAGCATTACCCTTGTCAAAATACACATAATTACAACAGAGAATTAAATAAAAACGGTTTGTAAGTAGAGTAGAAAAAACTACGAAAAAATGCTCACTTATTTGTGAATAGTAAGCAATCGCTGAAAACCCGAATTTTTGAGTTTGATCATGTCTACGAAACTGAGTTTGACGAATCTAACTCTACGTCCAAAAAAAATTAATTTGACCCGTTTTATGTCATAAATTGAATGAAGATGAACTAATTAATTTTATTTTATTGATATAGTAAATAAAAAAAATTATAGGGGCCGGCTCTCAGATGGGTTCTGTGTGCGGATGGAGAATGTCCTCGGTGCTCGACAAGACCACCTATTGGGCCAACAATGGATACTCGGCCTCGTGAGTTTCTTGCAGGAATTTCTGAATGAAAAAAGAGGCTCTTTATTGCAATGAAACAACGGAGATATTATCCAAACTTTTAAGATACGACGTGCTATGCGTGAAAAATGCCGAAAACGCGTTCATAGGTTCGAATAAGTTTTTGAATTAGTCTGGTTGTTTAAAATATATTTTAAGGGTCCAAACCGTGCAAGGCAATGCACGAATGGAACGCGGAGACGGGAACGTGTGAATGTGCGTTTATTTTAAGATTAAATCTCTAGGCTTGTCATTTTGATGTTTTTTCTTCATTCCGCGTGCTCTCTCACCGGAAAGAGTAACAAGTGAGTATGTGAAATGATGAGACGAATTCTTGAGGTATTGCAATTCGTCTATCAACGGACCTTGCCAGTGGGTCCCACACCTAGCGTTGTCTTACGACTGTAAAATCGCTTGACGTGGACACACCTTTAACTTTAACTCTTACAATTGACGTTACACGCCCACTCACCAACGCATGTCCTTCAGGGACGGGCCCTTCTGACGCCTGCATCAAACTTATTGATTACACCAACCGATCATTTTTCATGAAGTTCCCCGACTTTCCGAAGAAAACGTATACTGAGATTTTCGTGAATAAAGTGAAATTTTGGTTAATAATTCTATTCAGTTTGACCTCTACAAAACCGGCAATTCACAAGACAACAATGTGCGTCTTTATGTATTGTTCTTTGATATGTTTTACGAAGACAGTTTTACAGTTTTGCTATCCGACTTTTCTCTGATACTTAAAAAAAATTTTTTTAATCATTATTTTTAGGCAGTAAAAGTGATCGTACGCAAGGGTTGCATGTTCACCGGTTACGGTCACTGCATTGATGATCTGTACTACTTCAGGCATAATGTTCGTATTTTACGTGTATCTTTTTATTTTATTTTACGTAGTCTCTCGTCAGTCTGGTCAGTGAGAGATCATTGCGAAATGAGAGGGACGCTTGGAAAAGGTTGGCTAAACGGTAAAGGGGTCCCTGAAATGCCAACCCTTGTCGCTTGCCAATTCGATAATATTCAGCTTATTCTCGTGGCGAACAAGCGGTACGGCGAGCACCATGTGCCCTCATCTCACACGGGAGATATTGGTGAGTGGTAATGACAAAGATATCACGTGAATCAAGGTACTTGCGTCCTGCGGGAGATCAGAGTTCTTTCGGTTCTCTCGTTACCTGACACTGAGAGAACACAAGAAATCAACGAGGAGTAAGTAGATACGTTGAAAAATTTCTAGCATCTGTACAGTAGCTGCATGGAGTGACTCGAGCTTCAATTCGTGAATACGAGATTACTCTTTCGGCGTTTTGTAAACATAAAGGAAATATTTTTATGAATTTCCAGCCTGGATAGACGGACTAACCCGTTGCTTGTGTTTCTGCGATCCAACCGAGGCCACGCTCAATGATCACATTCCCGAACCGCCCCGTATGTTATATCTTTCAAATTTCTTTGTTTTCTTCCTCAAATAGATCCGGATAAGTGGTTAGGAACCTTCCTCAACCGTTTTTCGCACACCTATAAGGTTTTGTGTGTGATCATCTCGTTGTCTTGTGGCACGTTGAACATGTTAATTTCTGAAAACGTTTTTGGGCCAGAAACCCAATTTAATTGCTACTTTAGCAAAGAACAAATGCATCGAGCACCACGTCTTCAATGAGACCACGCAGACGTGCGAATGTACGTGATAAACAATCTGACGAATTTGAGAACGAGAAAGTTTAGGGAAGCACGATCCAAAGTATTGCGCTGAACTGATCACACATGACAATAGGAGACAGATGCTCGAAATACCAAGTGAGTGTGCTTATAGAGCTACACCATTCCACACAACACCATTCCCAAAAGCTCGCCTGAGCTCGACATCCCACCTGTTACCTCGTACTAGGGTTGCAAGTTCGAGATCAATACTCTCGCACCAGTGCGATAGTCTCGCAATGATGCGAGACTCCCCTTCCCATAGGAGACGACGAGAGAGCGTGGGAAAACGAGAGAGCACATTCCTCTGCTCTGTCTGCACTCTCTCCCAACCCCATGATCTCTCGTCGGGAAGGCAAGGGAAGAGGTCAGTGCGGGAGTCTCGCAAGTGCGGGACTCCCGATCTCGGTCTCGAACCGGCAACCCTACCTCGTACCCGACAATACCGCACAAAATTATTCTCGAAATAAGACCGCAGTCTTCTTTGAACATACCCTTCGCCACTCGCGAGGAAGAGATAGAGTTTACGCACTAAGAGATACGAAATCTAAAGTATGAAAAATTGTGTTCAGTTCATTGTAAAATTCCATTCGAATTGTAACGATTTAAGATTGGCCAACAAATCGCAAATACGACGCAGAACATTGGCACAACCTAACGTTAAGAGCCGAGAACTTTCACATTACTGTAAGTCATTTCCTTCATTTTCCATTGCACTTCATCATCAGCCAAAAGACAAAAGATGCTTAGGTAGTCTCGAACACTTTTTAGCTAATTATTTTCGTTCAGATAACCGACATTATCGTGCGCCAGCACTGTTGGGCAACGCTGCTGCATGGAAGAATTGATGAGGTGGGTTCCCCCCCCCCCCCCCCAAAA
>LS485654.1:359600-379921 GCA_900490705.1 Pristionchus arcanus
CAGAATAACATGTTCTAACTACAATATCATAGTGGATTAATGCTGCCTGAAGCCACTTTTCGTGTTGTAAGATAGGGTCTATCGTAAGAAGGGTCCGGCTGATAAGAGCACATTGACATCCTGGCGCCACTAATCACTCAAAATTCCAGCCTATGACCCTTCCAACAGCCGGGTACGGCAAGCACCAAGTCGCCTCGTACTACAATTCGCTGCGGGCTGGAGAATACGATGGGACAACCCGAGTTGTCTGTGAATGCATACGTTGATTGTGCCGACAGTTCAATACCATCACGTCACACTATTTAATCAATAAATTACTTTAAAAAACTACAAGCTTGGTTTTCTTGCTATTTTCTCTAACCGAGATGGAGAAAATAAAATATACGATACGCATTCACCCAACTACTTGATGCATTGTGAAAGATAAGCTCGTTGTTCAGTGTCACTAGATATGTTTGAAACGTTCAACATGTGAAAAGTGGCAGTAGATTTGAGTATAGGATAACGGAAAATAATGCCTGATCACAGCGATGTCGAACAACAGCAAAATTTCGATCACTCTACGGCTCTTACAAACTCAAGATCGTTGAAACACGGCAGCTTCCTCAGTGCACCAACTCAGTGATCGCTTCGAAATACGGGTCCCAGAGGGTCGGAATCATGAAGGAGGGAGTGGCGAGAAAAGCAAAATTAGTGTGAAAAAATATTCAAAATTAGTGTTGAGCAAGATATGACGATATGATTACCGGAATCACGTGTATCGAACGTGAACGTATACTGAAAGTCACCTAATCACAATTACTCTCTCGTGCAAACTCAAGTTCGTTAAAGATGGGCAATTTCTTCAGCGCATTGCGCACCAACTCGGTAATCGCTTCGAAGCACGGTTCCCAGAGGCTCGGAATCTCGAAGGATGGTGTGGCGAGGAAGGTTCTGACGGCATCGAGATCGATGGTGGAGAAGTCACTGGTGGTATCGTTCAGAGCGATCAGGTCGCTCATTAGCTGGAAAGAGTGACTATAGGAGCATTAGGTTTATTACATTAGGCATTTCTTCGCCAGGTGTTTGTATAGCCTGGTTAGGCATATTTGAGGAGAGCTTGGTTCAAAAGAGAAGACTTTGAGAAAAGTAATCCAGCTAACCTGTGCTTCGGGCGGAAGAGGGACGTTGGTGGCAAGGCCGGCCTTTCCAGAGGTAGCTGGAAGTAGCTCGGGAATGTACGAGACGATGGCTGGGTTGGTTGCTGGCTGCACTAGGCTGGCTGACTTATCGCCTTTATTCGAGGTTTTCTGAAATGTGAAAAGGTGATATCTTTTTCCGAGCGTTGTTCAAAGTTAAGCTGAATTATACTCAATAATGATGCATTCAATAAGAAGGTATAATGATATGAAGACACAACTGACCTGCACGTCATCAGCGAATTTCTTCTCGGGCTTGATAAACAAATCAGCAGAGCTCGTTGGAACATGATAGGCCTGCGAATGCAAGAGCAGACTCAATTTGTTGGCTAGCCCTGGGCGGAGTGGCTGGATCGGTTGATGCGAGAGTATCTTAAATTCGAAATGGTATCCAGGAGTAGCATTTTTTTAAAGAACCGCGTTAAATAGGAGAAACGCATGATTTAAGACTCATCTAACCTGAACTTCTTCGGATAATGTTTTCTTAGGTTGCAAAACTGGCAATCTTGAGTTCCCTGTGAGTGCCAGTTTCTCCGGACACGGCGGAACGATGGGTTTGCTGGCAATTGGCAGAAAACGTTTCTCGTAGAGAATCTGAAATGTCTAAAGGGACTGACGGCTTCGATCATATCAAAACTGATGAACTAACAATAGATCAAACCTGCACGTCATCAGAATGTTTCGACTCGGCTCGTTTGAACGATTTCTTTAGGCTTGTTGTGGAATCCTGGGCGACACGTTTTCTTGAATTGCTCGGCGCATCTCTTCGGTTGGATGCCGACATCAAGGGGCTAACTCGCTGGCTAGTTTCCGTTACGATCTGAAAATTCTGCGGATAACCCCGAATCAGGGTGAACCCGGGAAGAACCAGGGTGCATTCAAAATTATGGAGCGATACAAATATGTTAAATCTCACCTGCCCCTCCGTGCTGCGCTGCACTGTTCCTTGGTTCGATGCTGATAACACCGGGCTCACTTCATGACTGGATATCTGAAAAAAAATTTTATCAACCGCCATTTCAGAAAATAAGTAGATAATAATTATAAAGGAGACATGGTTTCGGAAATGAAAAGGAAAAGGAAACTACTTGGAAGAAAACAGAAGATAACATAATTAACATAGATAACATTATTCAGAAGAAGATAAGCAGAATATAAGCCATTCCGAAGATAAGTAGAACAAGCAATGAACATAGCACAACCTGCACGTAAGGAGTTGCGGGTTTGGCTGGGATGAGAGACACAATGGAGCTGCCTAGAATAGCCGGTACTTTCCGATCGGCTTTCCTGGCTACTGGCGGAACTTGGTTGACTGGTTGGACGAGTTTGACCGGGATTGTCTGAAATTTTTTCCATTGCTTCTAGAGTTCGAAATCCGGGTAACCGTCTCTTCAGTTCACGCACTCTCTCTGAGCTGTGAGAGAGCACGTAAAATGAAGAGACGATTACCCTCTAATTGTTTCCTACTAGAAATAAAATATCCAAGGCCGCAAAATATGATAGACATTACCTTCGTCTCCAGTTTCTTTTCGGCAGTAGAGCTCCCCGGAACGAAATGAGCCTCCGTACTGGGCGGCACGTTTCCTTGGACTGATGCTGGCTGCACTCGGTTGGCATTCAGGGCGATGAGTTGATCCAAGACCTTCTAAAGAGAGTAAGGTATGCATGAATGAATTACAAAAAATCCCGATACATTAAATAAAAAATGATCGTGAAAAAAGGATGGATCTCACCTGCACTTCCGGACTGAGCGGGACGCATCCTTGGTAGGCTACCGATTGGAGTGGACTGAGTGGCTGGACGAGTTGATACGGGAATACCTGAAGTGTCAAAATGTGCCATCGTTTCTGACATTGAGTTGGAGACCCAAGAGTGATTATTGATTATTGATCGAACCTGCGCCTCCAGAGACGATTTCGACTCTGCTTGAATGAATGGCACAATATTGTTCCCCTGAAGGGCATGGATCTCCGGACTGAGTGGCACGTTTCCTTGGCTTGACAATGGTTTGCTTGAATGGACGAGAAAATTGAAGAATGACTGAAATGTCTACGAAAGAAGGGCATTTGGAGTATAGTTTATCCCGAAAATAAGAAATTGTAAAAAGAAGAACATGGATCTAACCTGCGGTTCCGGAGTGAGCGTCGTGTCAGATTGGATCGATGGTGCAGTCCCCGGCAAAGCCTGCCCCTGTAAATTGTGCATAAGGGAGAAGAATTGGCTTGCTACTGGCACCGGTGGGCTGGGCAGCTGGAGGATTTGATTGGAGATCATCTGAAATGGCAATTGAAGTACGGAATCCAGGTGCACAATTAATCGCGAAGTTAAGAGGAAGTGAGCGAAAGAAGATAGATCTAACCTGCACAGTTGAGCTCCCCGGAAGGCCAAGTTTCTCCAGATTGATCGGCGGGATGCTTCGGTTGACTTCAGGCAAGACTGGGCTGGATTGCTGGATGGGCGGCTTCGAGAACATCTGGAATACGGACGATATTAACCCCACGTGAGTCATCAAAGTTCATCAGCAAACTAACCGGTGCAGCGTGTGCGATTGCATTGAAGATTGATGTTGCTGGATGGGCCGGCGCCGACAGAATTGATCGAAGGAGTTCTGAAAATGACGTATCTTCGACTGTTCTAAATCTTGATAAATGTTCGTATTTCCAGTCTAGATTATAAAGAGTAATAACTTTTCAAAGAGCGTTATTCTAAAATATTTGAGGAGACATTGTGAAGCGCGAAGGAAGCGAAATGAGCATACGCGTATTTTCTCCTTCATGTTTCACAATCCTCTTTAGATCCGCAAGTTCCTGCTCGACCGTCTTCTTCTTCGCAGTGTGCTCGCACTTGTCACACTCGCACCGGCTGTACGGACAGGGCTCGTGGAACTGTGAAGGCGACTTTCGAAATTTGGGTCAACACCTCACTTTCCGTGTTATAGAGCCCACACTTTTCTTGAGCGCGCCTAATTACATAATAATGTCTTTTATACTTGCCGATTCAGCCTTATCTGATCGGCTGGCTGTCCAAAGCATCCCAAATGTCAGAAAATGGGCGCAGCAAGCTTTTTGAAATGAACAAACGCACAGATATCAGCGCAGTACAAGAAGACGGTACACTCTTCGGAACGACGATTCCGTGACTGCGGCACTTGGAGCACGTGTAGTTCGAGCACTTATCAAATATATCAGACCCTTATCAGATAGGCTTTCTCCCCAATGCATTTCGCAATCACATGTGTCAGGAAGCGCGCACGACAGGGCCGTCTGTGTATAGTTTCGCGGCAGATTTACGTAACTTTTAGGAGACTTTTGGCTCTATTTTCCGGACTTGTGCGAGAAACATACGGAGATGAGCGCAGTACAAGAAGTAGGTACACTCTTCGGGATGACTATTCCTTTGCAGAAAACACTGTTGCTTGTGCATACTTTCTTTGCATGTGTGCGCTAATTTATGAGTCTTTTGCGTGGGAGAAACATACGGATATCAACGCAGTACAAGAAGACGGTACCCTCTTCGGGACGACGATTCCGTGACTGCGACACTACGTCACAGCTACCGCGAGCACTTATAAAATATATCAGACCCTTATCAGATAGACTTTCTCCCCAATGCATTTCGCAATCACATGTGTCAGGAAGCGCGCAATACAGGGTCGTCTGTGTATAGTTTCGCGACAGATTTACGTAACTTTTAGGAGCTTTTTAGGAGTGTCATTTGGTGCTCATGGGAGAAACATACGGAGATGAGTGCAGTACAAGAAGTGGGTACCCTCTTCGGGACGACGACGCCGTGACTGCGACACTTGGAGCACGTGTAGCTCGAGCACTCGGCCTTGCCTGATTCGGCGGCCTGATAAAGAACATCGATAAGTGAGAACTAATCAGAAATCAACATTACAATCCTCATCGGTCTTAATGGAACACGACGATCGCAAATTCGAGTTATTCATCCTTACCTTGACTGGCTCTGCGCGCTTGGTGAGCTTGTCCGTGATCGCCTTTCTCTCGCCGAGTTGCGTGCACTGAAAAGGTGTTGTTCAAGTCAAATAGGCTGGCTTACCGGTGCCTCCCCTAGATAATCAAAAGTATAGACGGCTTTGCAATAAATTCCTCTCCTCATTTGGCGTGCTCTCTTGTTGCTTTTCAACTGGTGAGATACGTGCGAAATCGTCCCTAAAAAAGCGAACTAACCTTAGCGCAGGCACACTCCAGATACGGACAGCTCGTCTTGTGGTCCCGGCCTTGGATGGAGCTGTCCCCGTGGTAGGTGCACTTGATGCACTGTAAACATGCGTTCAATTTTTAGTTACAATTAAGGGCTGAAGAAAGTAGCACTCACCTTGGACCGACAAGACATCGCTCCCTTCGACTCGACTTGAGACTGTGGCTTCGAGATGAGTGGAGCTGCTCACAAATTGTGAACTCGAGGGATAGAACTTACTAACTGACAAACTAGCCACCCTTCTCCACCAGGGGGCGTTTCCTCTCAGGAACGTGCGACCCAGATCTCGAGACTCCCGAGTCAATCGAGGCGAGAGAGCAAGCAGAATGAAGAGACATCAGATCGGAAGCAGAGGTGAAATGAAGAAAAAACTGACGGGTTCAACTACTCCTTCTCTTTCTTTTGATTCTTATCTCAGCTTTTTTTGGTTTGTACAAGTGGAGCAAGGGCTCTTTCGGGAGGAATTGTAAGAATGAAAGAACGTTTTGGAATGTTGGAATCAAGAGCTATTGTACATGTGTGAACTCCTTCCGAAGTTATTTTTGCAGACCTGAAACTCATGTCCGTGTAGCCTAACAGTATTGCTCGAGCCGAAGATAATAGTTAAGAAGAGTTAATAGAACTGTAACGCTTGTTAGCACAGATAAATTAAGCAATATCGTTAGTGGCTGATCTTTAGCGGTTTAACCGATGCATATTCAAAAGTGTCCATTCCGTACTCCGCACAATTAGGTCCAGTTCACGTAAAATCTCGAAGTTTAGTGCGTGTTCGTGTAAAACGCGATTGCAGAGGGTGAACGAATTCCCTGATTCTAATCTCTGTTTTTTTCCCTCGAGGGGCACTTACTGACACGGTGCGATTCTCGGAACTTCTTATGGAGGTTAGAGAGGATGAGAGATCATGCGCAGTGAAGAGAGGCCAGACCAAGAGACAAAAATGAAAAGAAAATCTAGGGTCAGTGTCCTGTGCGTTAACTGAAACTGACTTATTGTTAGTGATGAGCAAACGATTCAAATGGAAATCGCAAATAAATATGATTTATTAGAAACTTCCCTAATTGCCCTAATTGTTATGAGTCAACTCGAAGAAACTTCACGCAGTTTGATGTTCGAATAGACTAGGTAATATTTTCGGCACTTCTCCAAAACTGAACAGACAGATCATAGGTGTCCACGCCGCCGGCGACTTTTTTTAAACCATGTATAGGGATACGTGGCCGCGCACTGACGCACGTGCGTCAGTGCGCCGCCATGTATCCCTATACATGGGTGAGAAATATTTTTTGTTCGATCGATAATTGGTACCGTACCCAATCACATCTACAGTAACCCCTCTTATCGTACATGACTACCGTATCTCGATTCGATCACCAACTGACTTTCATGTTTTGACCCACGACCCGGGGTTCATGGTCCAAAATGGGTTGGTGGGTCATCGTGGAGCATGTCCCTGAAACATATCCCAATGTGTTCTACAGTATGCCATTATCGATTTTCGGTTACCGTAACCCTACCGTACCCGGTTCGGCGGGTCAACTATTTTAGCCTTGGGGCACCTCGTTGCCAAAGTGTCTAAAATCGATCGGAAAATTTTTCTACCGTAATCTACAGTAACCTACCGTATCCCTGACTACGGTATCGCGATTGTGCATCGTGAACTGATTTTTTTCGTTTTTTCGTTCTAAAAATTCAAACTTTGTGCCTACATGCATAGTTCATCGAGGAATGTTTTTTGGGGTACCGAACTGTACCCTACCGTAATCCTACCGTACCCCGGTTCGGCGTGTCAACTATTTTAGCCTTGGGGCACACTTTTGCCAAAATGTCTCAAATCGATCCGAAATTTTTTCTACCGTAATCTATCGTATCCCTGACTACGGTAATCGCAGTTGGGTATCGGGAAATGACTTTCTTCAAAGTGTGTTTAAAAAATCGGTTCTTTTCATTTTTATGGGTAACTTCTCGAGCAATTTTTTTAAAGAAAATATTTTTAACCCAAAATCATTGCATAGTGGCTAACGCGATTGGCTGGTAATACGAAGGTTGGGGTTCAAATCCCGAGGGTGTCAAATTTTTTTGCCATAATTTGTCGAGTTCAGGAAAGACATTCCGGATGTTCCCACCGTAGCCCAAACTACCGTAATCACAGCTTCGTGAGCTGACTTTTTTTCAAAATGAGTTTAAAATTCGGTTCTGTGTATATTTATGGGAAACTCATCGAACTTTTTTTTACATTGGCCATAGCAAATATAATACAGCTGGCTGAAGAATTAGGCTATCCAATTTAGATGAAAAATTCTCGAAACTTCGAGAACGTCTCACACATTATTTTTAAACTGCGCAGAAAAATTTCTAAGGCCCATTTTTTTTCTCGACAAATTATGGCAAAAAAAATTTGACACCCTCGGGAATTGAACCCCAACCTTCGTATTACCAGCCAATCGCGTTAGCCACTATGCAATGATTTTGGGTTAAAAATATTTTCTTAAAAAATTGCTCGAGAAGTTACCCATAAAAATGAAAAGAACCAATATTTTAAACACACTTTGAAGAAAGTCATTTCCCGATACCCAACTGCGATTACCGTAGTCAGGGATACGATAGATTACGGTAGACAATTTTTCGGATCGATTTGAGACATTTTGGCAAAAGTGTGCCCCAAGGCTAAAATAGTTGACACGCCGAACCGGGGTACGGTAGGATTACGGTAGGGTACAGTTCGGTACCCCAAAAAAAATTCCTCGATGAACTATGCATGTAGGCACAAAGATTGAATTTTTAGAACGAAAAAACGAAAAAAATCAGTTCACGATGCACAATCGCGATACCGTAGTCAGGGATACGGTAGGTTACTGTAGATTACGGTAGAAAAATTTTCCGATCGATTTTAGACACTTTGGCAACGAGGTGCCCCAAGGCTAAAATAGTTGACCCGCCGAACCGGGTACGGTAGGGTTACGGTAACCGAAAATCGATAATGGCATACTGTAGAACACATTGGGATATGTTTCAGGGACATGCTCCACGATGACCCACCAACCCATTTTGGACAATGAACCCCGGGTCGTGGGTCAAAACATGAAAGTCAGTTGGTGATCGAATCGAGATACGGTAGTCATGTACGGTAAGAGGGGTTACTGTAGATGTGATTGGGTACGGTACCAATTATCGATCGAACAAAAAATATTTCTCACCCATGTATAGGGATACATGGCGGCGCACTGACGCACGTGCGTCAGTGCGCGGCCACGTATCCCTATACATGGTCAAAAAGGGGTCGCCGCCAGACCTGGACAGGTATGAGACAGATAATTCAGCTTAAATTTGATGTGTTTGTTGAATGGTTATATTTGTATTTTAAGCCGATCCATCAAGCGCGAAGAAACAATGCATTGTAATAGTTGATGGTTCATAATCTTTAATGTACCATTTCATTTTCAAAGGGCTTTCCTTGTAGCCTATAAAATGTGAATGTTGTTTCACTTTGTCCATTTCGCTATCATGCCCGCTCTCTAGTGCCATCATTGTCCGTTTTCTCTTGCAGATCCATCTGAAACTCGAAATATCAGCACCGAAAATCACAAATAATGATAAACATGAACATAAAATATCTAAATCTGATGAAGTGTTGAATGGACGATTAATGCAACTATGTATACCTCTCAGGAAGGCTTATCTTCAATGGGATCAAAAATCGGAATCACGGCAATCTATATCTCGAATCTACTGAATGAAGAATCTCAAGAAACTATTTCTTCACGGAGCCATCGATTAGTTGACTCTTAATGCTCCTTTAGGTACTTCTTTGGATGCACATTTATGCCAGCCTCAAACTTTCTTCTGTCTCTATTGTAGTTGATAAAACTTCTACTTTATGACAATTTCAATATGCGATTAAGCACCCGAGAAACCCTTTTCCACACATTTGTAAATCTGTGTAAATATCGGCGATCCGGATGCTAGATTTGAATGGGCTTCTCACGGAGATCCCGACTGTAGATGGACTATGAGACGGATATTCATGATATACCTCTCCTCGTTTCACTTGCTCTCTCGTCTCTCTGACCGCTGAGCGATTGAGTGAAACTAAGACACCATTTCTTGCAAAGAACTCTCTAATAGGGGTGTGAAGGAGCATCAATTCTCGCCATTTCGAGCAAACTCTCGTTGAACATAGAAGGATATTGGGCATGCCGTTCGTGATCTTTCCAAGCCGGGAGCGGGAATCAGATTTGTTTCGAGATATGCGCATGTGCCAAAATGCCCATTATTCGCGCTTTCACTTTTCACAATATTCTTCGGCCTCGTTCACTGACAGTTAATGTCGGAATTTTCACAACGGACAGTGGATAATATCGCCTGGTAAGATTATCAGGGTGTGTGTACCGCGGTGGAGTAACTGTCTTGCCACTCGACCTGCAGAGAGAGTGTGTGAATAGAAAAGATGGCGACTCTAATGGTCCACTCTAGTTGTTATCGTTTATAAAAATCATTCAGCTCCATCTTCTTCATCGTTCTTCTACCCCTACTCGTGCTTCTGTGGAGGAAACGAACAAGGCGATCGATCCTTGTAGTTTGGCTGTGCATTCTTGGAATGTGCTGTAAGATTTCTTGTTGTTGGTTTCTAATTGATAATTCTATTGCAGCAATATACATGCGCTCTAACATCTACCAGCTCGCTATTTCTGGTGGTAAGTTCTAAGGTCATATTTTTTAGTACAAAACTATACGAATGAGTTGCTTCTTTTCTTTGGCAGTCGAAGTTATGCACTGGCGTCCATAAATATTGATAAATTCAGGTCGCGAGCATCTCGACGGAATCTACGTGAATCGAGCCTATCGCACGGCCGATAATGAAATTCGATTCATCTACTACAAGAACAGCAAGTTGAGGTGAGAGTTAGGTGGTAGAGAACGTGAAAGTTGATCGATTGACATCATACTAAACATCATACAATCATTATTTCCCGACATTTTTCGTGCAGTGATCTGGATTGATGTTAGAGTAGCTAATCAGATTAGTAGATTGTCAAAATGTGTAGACATTCAAGTAATTGCCGGGAATTATTGCGGAATATCTAAAAATATTACGAGATTGCTATATTTGTAGACCAATACTCAAGTACTGGAATGGCGAAGAGTACGTGGACATACAGGAGCGAAAGGTCGATCCAATCATGCGGCTGTTTGTGGATTGCCGGGTAGGATATTGCAATTATTGTAGTTATTGCCCAAATATCCACGTTTGTCAATAAAAATAATGGAGAAACATCAAACAAAGGGATAGAACAAATTTTCGTACAGATCGACGCACACATCGGCGTGGTTCGATTTCAAGAAAACGTAGACGCTGAGGGTAACCTGTTGCTCACAACTGATACGTCCAGCGAGATTCATCGAGTGCGAGTGAGGTGAATCTGTCTGATAGACTTCAAATATATCATTTCACTGAGCCTACAATTTGAATCAAACCGACATAATGTATTGTTCAAGGGCTAATGATGATGAATTCAGGGACGTCCGTCCACCAAAGAATTTTAACCCAGCCACGTTCAAGTACCCGCACAAACTGGGAGTGTGTCTGCAGCCAATATACTTGCATTCTGATTGGACGCTAGTTGTTCAGTGAGTGAAATATGACTACTTCCTAACCTTGGAAAGACTTCTCCAAAATATGAGCTGCACATGAAAATTTGTGGGCCGTTGAAATTAAGATCAGATACTCTCAGATTCTTCGAGTTCTGGCTCGCATCTGGCGCCACCAAGTTCTACATTTACCTACACTCAGCGACAAGACAAGTTCGCGCCATGCTAGACTTCTATCAGCGGAAACTTGGATCGGATCTGGAGGTATGTAAGGGAGTTGTGAAATCCCTGTGAGATGCCGCGCCCTAAGACCATAGCACGAGACACAAGGACATTCGAACAAGGGGGTTTAGCTCAGTGGTTAGAGCACCCGCCAATTGATCGGAAGGTCGCTGGTTCGATTCCAGCAACCTCTATTGGTTTCTGCACACTCCTCTGACTTCCCACAGGTATACAAACCAAGCATACCTAACCTCTCCTGACAATAGCAATAGATACTTAGTTGGATTGGCCACAGAAATTTGCAGATTATCGAGTGGTCGGATCTGCCAGTGGCGCACATGGACAAGGGTGACTTTCATCGTGATCCAAACACGAGGTGAATTGTTTGATCTTCTGTTTCTCGCTTTCCTAATCTTTCTGGCTTCGAAATCCGTTCATGTAAAATATTTCAGGCTATTCCAAGTCGGACTCTACGCGGCGATTAACGATTGCTTGCTGCGATCTAGGTGAGTTGCTAAGACTTCGAAGTCAATATTGAAAAAATAGTTCAGGTACCACGTCAAGTTCCTTTCGATGCTTGATCTTGATGAGACTCTGCAAGTGTCTAGTGGTATGTTTAAACCAACGAAAAATAATAGAAATCAGTGTTGGGTGACATGAAAGTCAGTAATCGCAATGAGTAATTGACGATACAAATTTCATGAAGGCATCTACGACATGACATTTATCATAGCAACCACAGTTTGACAATAATAAGACAAATTTAATGCAGGCAAATATATCGCGCACGAGCTGGAATCGCTCTCCATCCAACATCCCAACATGGGCACCGCATCGCTGCAGTGGATCTATGCGGAGCAAGAGGTTGAATATTTCAATACTTTTTTGCACAATGGATCGCCTTTCACACGCTTTATCGACCGATCATATCGATTACGTTCTCGAGGATTTCCCTTTTCACACAGTCTAGTAGAACTCGAATAACACATATTTTGAGCTCTGGTAAAAGCAAATAAATCACTAATGATATGATGTTCTACAGAACGAAAACAGTGAAGCGCGCTTCCCTCACGAGCTCCGGTTCAATACACTTGGGAAGATCAGGAAACCGGCCAAGGATCAGGTCAGATCATCTCCTCGCCTTGTATTATGGAAGGTCTTCGTTGCTTTTCCTGCTAAACCCAATTGTGAATTGCTTGATTGTTAATTATTCGAGTCCAAAACCAGGGATACGAGGCCTCTTCAGGTGCACACTGTATACGCCAACTTCCGCAAGCTCATTCAACGGCCGGAGAGGGTATAGTAGAATTATAATATCGATTGGGAGTATTGTATGAACGAGATTGATCTTTAAATGAAACTCGGATATATATTGGAATATGATTTGATTCCTCAGGTTGTCCTCACCGACATCCACTCCACTCTCGTCAACGAGTTACTCGAAGAGGACGAACGACCGCCGGAGACTGGAGGTAGACCATAGCAAACTTCAAGAGCTTTTTGCCAGTCCTAGGCAATCTAAATTAATCAATAGACAAAAAAAACTAAAGAAACGGAGGTGAATAGTGCTAGTGAGTTTTCGCTCGCAAAGTACCCTCAAAATCTTCAGATCTAATATTGGTTTGACGCGCTAATGAAGAATTCTTATCAACAATATTTAGAGATGACGGGCGTCTCTCGAGCCGTCAGCGAGCACGACCTGAGGAAGTCAAAGTATCGCTACGAAGAAGTCAGGGTTCCGTCGGACCGGCTGAGCGTCATCCATTTACGGTATGTGGAAATGTTTTCATTTCGCCAGCCAGATCAGTTCAATAGTGTACGAAAAGGATAGAGCTAGGCCTCTACTCTACCCTGTAAATTTTTGAAAGAGACTCAAACAATATGGTAATATATGATTTCAGGAGATTCAATCCGGCCTTTCAAGGAGCGAAACGATCGTACTCCATTCCGAAGCGAGAGTTCCGGCCGTTTGCGGCCACATCTCGAGCAATGAATGCAAACTTTCTTGCTCGGATCTCAAATGACACAATACGAGGTGAGAGACGATTCGGATCGAGAGGTGGCAACTGGTGGAATGCACCTTATGAAGAATTCTTCCCCATTCTTATCAAGCAACTATTGCCTGAAGTGATAAAATTGAATGAATCAGAGATAAATTCAAAATTCGACAAAATAACAACAACACTAATTAGTGGTTATCGAATGAACTATATTCTGATGAAAAAAATATATAAACTAAGATTTGTTCCAGATTATAACACGGGCGACTGGCAGGTGGCGCTGGCTAACACGATGAGAACCCTGGAAGAGTGCCGGTACTTCCCCTTCAATTACAAGCAGACGATCGGCAAGGGAGCGTGTCAGGTTAGTTTTCTCCCAATCTGCAAATCTTAGAGTCTCACAAGCTATATTGGTTTTGTGAACACTCGTGCTAAAATACCAGCATGTGCGACTGGAAGTATTTTCCTTGCCATTATCATAGTGCCCCTAGTCTCCCAAAATCACTTGTATAGCACATCTTACTTCTTTTGACTTGTTTCAGGCCGTTGCCAACTGCGAGCCGCTCATATCCGATTTGCATATATTCACGAAGGCCGAACCGATCTGGACGGATGTCGCGCATAGAGGAAAAGTGATTGAGTATGTGAAACACTGAACATCCTTTACTTCCCTCGGATAATATCGAATTATCAAGCAGTTGATCTCGCTTACCTAGTCTCGTGTAGTTGTCGTTGATGGGTCTATCTACCTTATTTATGCGTTTTTTCAAAGATAAATCAACATTTTTGTTAAAGCGTTTATTCAACATGTAACATGACTTGGAAATCATCCGAAACTCAGCGAATGCACTCGCAAATGAACCAGCCACTGCCCGCATACGCATGGTTAAATCCCGCCAGTCCGTTGTTCTTGCTTGCCACAGTGTGGTGCCCGTAGCCCCTGGTAGGCATGGTTTTCCACTGGAAAAATCGAAGTAATTACTTTGACTGACTCAATAAAGAATGCGTCTTTTTATGACGCTTAGTCTCTCGTCAGCGGGAGAAACCGGCCGAATAACGACCATTGGGACAACCCCAGCAACGACCCGCACGGATAATGCTTGTTTCGGATAATATAACATCAGAGAACTCACCGGATGATATATATTCCAGAATATTGTAGCGAAGCAGTGTTGACGAACGATGATGTTTGTCACCTGAGAAATGTTCGTTGTGAATCATCGAAAAATGGTTATACATTGAAAAGTAAAGGCTAAAAATGTACACTCACCGTATGGTGAAAATTTTCCCAGGTCATACGGTTCCAATGGTCACCATCGTACTTCCTCTTGTCCGGCCAATCTGGAAAGCAACTTTTTTTGGCATTGTTTCTGTTAGAATCAATCCATACAGAAATTATGGGGGAGACGTCTCTCAATTTGTGTGACAACGGACAAAAAATATCACTTGGAATCTCGAGCATCTTTCTCCGATTGTCACTCGTGATGATTTCCGCGCAAAACTTGGGATCCTTTTGCCCTGAAATGATATTTCGTAATGATGACGAAATCGATTATCGGTTTATTTTTTAAATATTTTTCCATGGGAATTCGTTTGGTAAAAGTATTGATGCCAAACGATCTTTTTCCGTATTCCTATGTGAATACCTTTTTCTTCTCCAAACGATGTTTCTGTTCATATTTCAAAACGGTTTCCAGAAAGTGCATCAGCACGATGGATGTAGAAATACAAACTATTCGTGGGAAAATTTTTAAAAAATATTTAAAAAATAAAAAAGTCTCACACTCGCATTGCTCCGTGGTTTCATTGAATGCGTGGTACTCCGCACATTTTCGATCGGCTGAAAGTCGTACACCTCTTGTTTTACGCTTGCGCATTGATTTAGCTGCTCATACTTCGAGCTCCTGACAGACGACCTTTCGAATATCGCAATTTTCAGTTTCTTACCCGGAGCAGCGGGTATGAGTCCACCATATACTATTCTTACTAGAGCTTACTAGAATAAGGGCCGCCGTCTCTTCATTTCACACCTTCTGTCGCCTGTCTGACCAGTGAGAGAGCGTTTACCCGTATTTCGAACTCTAATTCATACTAGAAGGCTTGGCTAGAAATGTTCTCTTCTTTTTTTCACTCTCTCTCCCCTCGAGAGAGTATACGAAATGAGGAGAGTCATTTCTTGAAAAGCCATTCCTAATTCATACCAGGAGGAGCGGGAACGTGACCGCCCACCGTCGCTTCGGTGGGGTCACAGAAGCAATGGACACGGGTCAGACCTTCGGTGTATTCTGAACGATCATTTCATTTCTTTATTTTTCTTCGTTACTTTTCCAAGTTTCTAGCAGTAAAGTAGCTGAAATATCTTTGACATTATTGCTGTGTTGCAGATTCGGTATTGGATCTACCTTGTCTAAAACTGTCATCACGTTATAGTGTCGGTAATACCGATACCGAATCCGCGTCTCTAATATACTTACGCGAGTAATTTCCTCTCATGTAGTTGGGAAGGTCATGCGCGCCGTAGATGAGATTTTCCCCCACTTTCACCTGAAAGATGATGAAATTAAGGAGTATTTGTAGTTTATTGATAATGTTTATTTTTCTGTAATCCATTCTATCGAGATAGTCGTCAAGAAGGACGACGTCAAAACATTGAATTCACAGAATCAGAGTCAAACAGTACTTCAGTCCATGCATCCATCGATACGGGGTAGGCGTAGCCCGTGAACATGCACCCTCGGCGAACGACAACTTTCATCGCCTGAATTATACAACAATAACAATAACAATTTCACAACAACAACAACAACAATATCACTATCACGGAGTAGACCAACATATTACTTGTTCGAAATACTTACGTAATCGTCCATCAAATTGCCGGTTGCTTTTAGATCCACCTGAAAAATTGGCGCGCTGATTGGGTATCACTATAAACGAACCTCGTTAAAATAATTTTGTGGGAAGTTGGGCAATGGCATAAACCACGATCGTTTCCAGTAGCCGACAAGTTGAAGGCACGCATCCTTCGGACCAGTCCCTGTTCAAGAGAACTATGTGCAATAAGCTAATTTTTTAGGGGTGCAGATACATATGCTCCTGCCAAATTTCCATGTTGATCGGTGATCTTTGATCTCTCAAAAAAATATCCCAAACTTACAGTCACAGAGCCCCGTCTCCTCGTTGAATTCATGCATTTCTGCACAGGAGCTTGAATCTGCAAAACAAACTCACTGCTAAATTATCAAATTGAATACTAACTAGTGTTCTCATATTGGAACTGAGAGCTATTGGAAAGTGATTTCTAAGTGTAATTCGAGTAATCTTTGGAATTCAATTAGAGAGAACAAAGGACCGCTCTCTCCAATTCAACGTGTTCCAATGATAATTTCGCTTATTGGAATTCGAACCAATAACTATTGGAATTCCGGAATTGATTCCAATAAGAAAACTCTACTACTAACCTGCCGATCTAATATACCTAGGGGAATCTCGGATTTCTTGTCCACAGAATCGAGCGCATTTATTGGATTAGTGAGAGAGTGAGGGAAGAGAGGAGAGTAATCCAATCAATGAGAGTCGAATTCATTCTTCATTCTTCACTCGCAAAGCGACCGCGAGCGGCCTACGGCCGCTCGTCCAGAAAGCAAGGCCAAAAGACCAAACACGAAGAGAACAATCATCCAAAAGGAATACGAAAATTGTGAAAGCTTCACCGCTTTTATATGCGAGCGAGAACGACTATCAAATCGAAGAATCTTCCTTTGGAAGTTCCATGTTTCGATTCTTCTTTCTTTGCCTGATTTAGTGCCCCATCAAAGGCCCTTTGCAACAAAGTATTCTTTCCGAAACCAATGTAGATGTGGCAGTTTCTAATAGCCCATTTCGTTGCTCGTGTATAAAACGCGGCAATTGGATTCGCTTTGGTCGAGCTGCAGCAATGATTTTGCTTTTCGGAGCTGCTCTTTTGATTTTACCGACAACGGAAGCGTCTTTCATCAATAGGCTTCGACCGCATTTGGGTTAGCAGAGCAAATATAAAATTAATTAAAATTCGAACGCTTTCAGTGGACAATCTCAAGAACAAATGCGAGTCGCTACCGTATCGTTCGGTTTATGATCAAAACCGGTGCTACTTTGCTATAATTCGGAAGGTTTTTGCATTTCATTTATTCCATAAAAGGGGGGTATCGGGTTGGTGCGAAAGTTCCTGCGGGTTTTTACATTCTGACATAATGGATTGTATCCGCCTTCGTTTTAATCTAAATGGCTTCATCTTTTAAATATAATATGAGTATCTGAATACTCTTTCCAGCGCCCACTAGAATAAGGCAAAAAAAAGCTTAAAGCCAGACACAGCGTTGTGCCAAAGTTGACGTAGTAGATAAAAGTGCACTCATTATTAGAGGCCTGTGTTCAACGAAGAGTGATTATTGGCCTGTAACTCATTCACCAGAGAAAAGCACAATCACTAAGCATAACTTTGGACACGAAACACTAAGTAAACTGCAAAAGACTAAGTAGACATAGGTATCCAATCTCGAAAATGACAGATTTCAAAATCATCGAATTCAGTTTATGTCGATCTGTGCCCGTTTTACTTGACTCGGCATTCTCTATCAATATGCCATTTTAAGCTCGTACTTTATAAATCTTACCATAATATTTTGAAAATTATTCGTTCTTCTATTTATGAGTAAGAATTTTTCGAAAGTTTGGTTCGAGATCGGACGGTCGAAAAGTAGGTGTTCAGCAACCTGCTGTTCTATACCATTCTTGGAAGTCCAATCTAACGTGACAATTCGAACCGCCCATCCATTCCCTATCACTGATTTATCGGGCGGATTTTATAGAAAGGCTTCCTTGGTGCAGTAGCCGGTTGATCCAATCACTAAAGTTAGACAGTTTGATCAATGCCCGCGATTTCACTAACATAAACATTAATTTCTCCACCGCAATTCGATCTTGTGCTAATGCAACAGTACTGATGTATGGCACAGACATCCAGCTATTTTATACTGAGGTAGATGTTATGACACGCAAAGCCATCGAGAGTAGAATTGCAAAATAAAAACCCGCAGAAACTTTCGCACCAACCTAATATTTCAGGTTGTTTACAATGACGCACCGAGTGAATGCTCATCTATTTTGACGGGTTCAAAGGTGAAGCGGACATTTTTGTATTTCGGGCCTGTCTTCTAACTATGTCTGAGCAGAATTTTTTCAGGTAGCTCTAAACGTACCAGCAGAGGCCCTTCATGCAATGATGGTTGATGTACGCGCACTACAATATTTCCAAATTATCAAAATCTCATATTTTCAGAAGTCCAAATTTCATACCGATGCGGAATCGAGCGATGAGAAGAACACACTCTGTATCTTTGGCACGGCATTCCCGAATTTCAATTATAATTTGTCATGTTCAGAAAGCGGCTACAAGTGTGAGAAGGGTCAGACGATGATTCATGGCAAATGCGGCACTCGAGCTAACACCAAGATGAAATACGTTGATGTAATGACAAATATTTTTTATAAATTTTCGAAAAGAAGCAAAGAAATGATTATATCAGGCGCAAAAACAATGCAAGAAACTCGATATGGAGTTGCTGTCGCTGGATAACGATTTGGACAATGAATTATTTGGGAGTAAGTTGAACCTGTCGATAAAATTTGAACCATTTCTCATGTCTTATCTGTTCAAGATTAGAGTAAATCTATACATAGTTGTGAATCATGAGATGAATTTTAGGAGAACTGGTGAAATCGCCGGCTTGGACTCAGAAATCGCTCGATAATCGCGGCGGCAAATACATGTGGGCTGTGGGACAGCGGTACGCGAGATTCACCACATGCGATGGCAAATCGAAGAACCCCCCGCTATGTGAGTACTCGCTGCTCTACATATTGTAGGAATGATTTTAGTAATCTACACCCACACAAATAGAAGTAAATGCAAACAAAATATGTATTTTCTATAGATGCTGGCGCTCAGACTGGCTGTAAAGCTCCCATGACCGCGGTCGTTGATGCAACGGGGTACTGGAGTAACACAGACCAGAAGAATGAGTTTGTTATTGTTATCGATCGATAGATAAGATATTTTTTAGAATGGACGTGATCTGCACTAAAACGGCAATGAATGAATTCACGCCTCCCGTGTCGAAGAAGAAGAGTGAGTATTTTTAGCAATTTTTTTACTATTTGAAAAATTTCTCATTTTTCTGACGATTTTCCTGCATGTTACGGGGATTTACTACAAATTGATAACTGGAAATTTTGGGTAACTTTAAGCTTACGTTCAAGCAGAGGGGCCTTGTCCTGAGCTCCACGAGAAAGACGCATCTACTGGGCGGTGTGAATGTAAGTTGTTATTGATCATTAAAATGACAATCTTTCGCGACTGACGTTCAAGGCAGTTGAAACTCAATTTTCCCGATCCTTTTTTTTAATATTAGGAAAAACACAGGGACGGGCCCTGCTGATGCGTGCGCGCAACTTGTCGACTACTGGAAGAACACGTATTTCATCACAATGGAAAGCTTTCCTGCCATTGTGCATCGCGAAGTGAGTTTAATTATTTTATTGCCTAAATTCTTTTTTTAAATTACAAAATGTTCAGGAATGCCTGCAAACGACGAAGAACCTCCTAAACGACTATGTACGTTTATAACTTAAATGAAATTTTATTTATTTAAATAAGTAAAATAATTATTTATTATTAATTTTTTGTTGTTGTTTTTATTAAGTTTAAATAAATATTAATTAATTATAATCCAAGGCCTCAAAAGTGATCGTTCGCCGGGGCTGCATGTTCACTGGCTATGCGTACCCACTCGATGGTAATACAGCATGGCAGGAGGTGAACTTTCATTTCTTTAATTTTTTAATTATTTCATGTTTTCATTTATGAGACGAATCGCGAGAGAATCACCCATTTTCGAGGCTAGGTGGCGGAATACAAAACATATGTCCAATCCGGCTCAAAAGTATATGGCAAGTACTTTTTACAATGCTCTTTCAAACTGCGCTTCGGAAATTTGAATATCGATTTTTATTTTCGAGTTACGGTAGATCAAAGATCAACCACTGACTCATTTTTCATGAAATACGCCTCACT
>LS485654.1:381065-409088 GCA_900490705.1 Pristionchus arcanus
ATGGCATGCTTAGGCTCATAGCCATATTCATGAGTTCCCAAAAAATATCTGGTAAAGATGGGTGTGAATCTGCGAAAGAGGGGGGTTTGAAGATACGTCTTTCGAGTGTCGATTTTCGAATTCTACACTAAAAACTGACCCTTTTGCAATTTTTAAATCATGTAAAAACATTAACAGTTCCATTTCAAGCCACAATGAAAATGAAGAAAATTGAAGAATGAAATGACACTTTCTGTTCAAATTGAGACCATCCAAAGTGCGGCAAACGTTTTTAAATGTTTTTAATGATAATTTCCAATAAATTTGAGCACATTTAGGTTCAAAAGGAACGTCAGGAACTTTTCTTTTCGAAACTCGTCCGCGAGCCGAGAGACATAAATGCGCCCTTTTTTTTTCTCCCCCCTCGGAATTCCCTGCCCTTTGGCGATTTTTGAGGCATATATAGGTACTTTATAAAAATCATAGTCGCTTTTTGGGGAAATCGGTATCCCCATAGTTACACCATTTTTTCGGTCATCCGACCACTCCGCATGAGTGCACTGACCAGGAATGGCTTTTTTCTTCTGAGAAATGTTGCCCGAGCTTCCCTTTATCTAACACAACTTAGAATGAGTGAAAATGTTTATTTTGAAACGAGTTATGATTGTTTTAGTGAGACGTATTTCATGAAAAATGAGTCAGTGGTTGATCTTTGATCTACCGTAACTCGAAAATAAAAATCGATATTCAAAATTCCGAAGCGCAGTTTGAAAGAGCATTGTAAAAAGTACTTGCCATATACTTTTGAGCCGGATTGGACATATGTTTTGTATTCCGCCACTGGGTGGTCGATTCTCTCGTGATTCGTCTCTTATAGCTCAAAATGGCACTATTTTCACACAATTTTCAGGTGAAAGTCGGAGAAAACTTGCAATACGGCGTTCACAGACTGCCAAATTACATGAGTGGCAACTTTTCAGGTAAATCATCTCCAAAAAATTAAATATGTTTAATTATTAAATATAAAAATAGGTTTCAGTCTATTATGAGGGCCTCTCCCGAGCAAATTGCTTCTGTGATCCGGCCGAAGCGACGATCAATGGGCACAATCCGGAAGAAGCTGCTGGTTAGTTTGTAGTTTGTTTTATTTAGTTTGTAGTCTGTAGGTTGAACAATTTCCATATATTAGTGTATATTTCTGATCAAAAGGTGCAGATTTGTTGAAGTGCATTAGTAATGTAATGCCCTATGTGCCGACTTTCAGCCGATCAAAAATGCATTGAGCACCACGAGTACAATGAGACTACACGCCAATGCGAATGTGAGCCAAGAAGCAAAGTATTCAAAATAAATCAGTCTTAAAGGGGTTCACGACAACAAGTTCTGCGCGGAAATCAGCACAAGCGACAATCGGCGCATGCGATTGGAAATTCCAAGTGAGGTCTCACAATTATATGCTTCTTTAAATATTGCGTTTTTTTGTCAAAGCAATGAGTATGTTTATTTTTTTTAAATCTCACAACTAGAGTTCTCTTATTAGAATTGAGAGCTATTGGAAAGTGATCTCTTATTGGAATTGAAATAACTATTGGAATTCCGGAATTGATTCCAATAAGAGAACTCTACTCACAACTGAACACTTATTAGCACTGTAACAATTTACTGCAATACTTAGTGCTGTGTACCGTTCGATGAATACTATACTCTAAACTAAACAGCTTGTGATGAACATTATTTGCAGATTGGCCACAGAACAGGAAATACGACGTGCAGCACTATTATCATAAACAACACGAGCAGTTCCATATTTTGGTAATTATTTTTTCACTGTTGTCGTTTACCTTGCAAGTTCGATATCCTCGCATATTTTGATTACTATTAGCATTTTTCGGGTTTATCGTTCCGAGAGTAACGAGAAATCACGGCGATGCTATAAACTAAGAGACCTTTCACGAGAGAACGTACCTACCCCACGGATGACTTTTTTGCAACCCACCCCAATATTTTTTTGGTGATGTCCCCATACCAAGTGCTGATATTTGGCCCAACATGAAGGGTTCTCGTGAACTCTCCGAAAAGTTACAGCTAGGGCCCAAAAAAAATCGAAATTTTCAAAGTCGAAAATATTATATTTTAAAAACTTTTTTTGAAGTATTTTTTCGCGTAGATTCCAGAAATGTTACTTAAAACGACATGCGGCGTCGTTAAAAAGTCGAAAATGACGATTTTCATTGATTTTGATGTTTCCTGAAAACTTTTTTCGCACGTTACAATGGGATTATTTCAGATTCGAAATCTACGTGAAAAACTGGTTTTATGGTATTTTTTCAAGGCCAGCAGTTGGGGCGCCCGGCACTTTTCAGCTCTCCGTCGGAAGCGCACTCGACGAGTTTTCACAAAATGGTCCATGTCAAGAGGGCTCAGGATATTTGGCCGACAATTTTTTATGCCTCTAATGGTGTTTTTCTGTCATTATGAACCTATTTACGATATTTCATAAACATTTCGACCTTATTTGCCGACATGACTCTCCACGATTTTTTTCACATAAGGGTCCCCCCTTATGTGAAAAATCATGTTGGGGTCATGTTGGAATTGACCACAATAACATGTATGATTGCACTAAAAGTTACATAAAAATAATTTTTAAGCACCCTGAAGTACTTTTTGTTGGGTCGGAGGTTCTATTTCATCATGACCCCCAACATGATTTTTCACATAAGGGGGGACCCTTATGTGAAAAAAATCGTGGTGAGTCATGTCGGCAAATAAGGTCGAAATGTTTATGAAAAATCGTAAATAGGTTCATAATGACAGAAAAACACCATTAGAGGCATAAAAAATTGTCGGCCAAATATCCTGAGCCCTCTTGACATGGACCATTTTGTGAAAACTCGTCGAGTGCGCTTCCGACGGAGAGCTGAAAAGTGCCGGGCGCCCCAACTGCTGGCCTTGAAAAAATACCATATAACCAGTTTTTCACGTAGATTTCGAATCTGAAATAATCCCATTGTAACGTGCGAAAAAAGTTTTCAGGAAACATCAAAATCAACGAAAATCGTCATTTTCGACTTTTTAACGACGCCGCATGTCGTTTTAAGTAACATTTTTGGAATCTACGCAAAAAAATACTTCAGAAAAAGTTTTGAAAATATAATATTTTCGACTTTGAAAATTTCGATTTTTTTGGGCCCTAGCTGTAACTTTTCGGAGAGTTCACGAGAACCCTTCATATTGGGCCAAATATCAGCACTTGGTATGGGGACATCACCAATAAAATATTGGGGTGGGTTGCAAAAAAGTCATCCGTCGCCCCATCCCGAAAGGTACGTTCTCTCGTGAAAGGTCTCCTAAGCATTAATTATAAAAATTATATAGTCATCCTAGTAATCCAGTTTTATCATAAAAAATACGTACCCTCCACTCGAAAGGAGAGTAATGCGTGCACTACTTGTCATTTTGCAGGTCACCGGCATTATCATACGTCAGCATTGCTTTGCGACCATTTACTTTAGACACTTTCATGAGGTATAAGTAGCAAACGCAATCAGATACATGATACAGAAACCTTGGATTTCAGTGGAAAACCCTGCCAACGTTGGGTTACGGTAATTACACCGTCGCGAGCTATAAGAATGGCCTGGCGACGCTCGCTTATGGAGGATCGTCCCGGTTCGTTTGCGAGTGCATCCGATGAGCAGAATGGAATAAATCGATTAATTATCATCTTCAATAAACCGTTTCTTGTTGTTGTTTTCTCATATTCTGGCAGTTTTCGCACTAAATGCATTTGGTGGATGGAGGAAAGATGATAATATGAAAGAACATAGCCGAGATAACAAATTAGGGGAATGGTATTATGTTGACAAAAAAGGAACAATTCGTAGTTGGTAGTGCTTTTTGTTGAGCATGCTGAAGCTATAAAAAACTTGAAAAAACTGTAAAACATGCATAACTTTGGAGCCCCGAAATTATGCAAATTAAGGTCGCATGAATATAATCTTGACGGTTAGGGATGCAGGGGGTCCAGGCCTACAAAAATCAGTCAAAAAACCAGGAGGTTAGAATTTGCTGTACGGAAGTGGCGATTCTTAGGCGAACGCACTGATATACTATGTTAGGAGCGATCTGGGTTCGCGCAGAGCGCGCAAAAAACATGCCCATGATACTCTTTTTGTACTCTGTGATTCAGCAGATATACCTTTTGAAACTGTGATAAATACAATTTATGCAAATTTGTCAATATTTTGAATCTTCATCATTCATCAATTCATTTAATGCACTCGCAAGTGAATCTTCCAGTTCCTTGGCCAACTCTCTTTGTCAACTTGGGATAGTGAACGACATCATGATAGCCATAACCACTCGTAGGCAGCGTCCGATCCTACAATACTATTTACATATTCTTATTATAAATAAAGGTATGTTTTGGGTTTTATACTTCATGGAAGTGCCACCTGATAAGAGTTGCCACGCAATGTTGACGAACGAGGATATTCGAAACCTTGAAATAGTTTTCGTGTTTCTGGGAAATAAAACGCCCTCACCGTTATGTGAAAATTGTCATTATACTTTGTAGCATAATGATTGACATCATATTTCTTTTTCTCCGGCCAACCTGAACAAATCGCGTTTCGAGGATAGTTGCAATGTTTGACCTGGCATCTCAAGTCGCATTCTTCGATTGTCTGTTGTTACAATTTCAGCGCAAAACTTGTTATCATGAATCCCTGAATGTTTTATTTCATCGATTTATTTGTCTTTATTTCTTACATTCGCATTGTTGAGTAGTCTCGTTGAATACGTGATGTTCGATGCATTTTTTATCCGCTGAAATGCACAATCAATGTAATCTCCATACTCGCTGTGATAGCCGTATTCTATAAAGTAATAAAGTAGAACTTACCTGGTGGGGACGGGACGTGTCCATTAACGGTCGCTTCCGTAGGGTCACACCAACAATTGGATCGAGTGAGGCCATCATAAAAATCTAAGATCGTATTACAATTTATATACTTTTCTCGGATATTTACTAACGCTCAAGGTCAAGGTTTGTATCCGGTAGCCGGTGTGATCCGTAAATGAGATTTTCAGCGACTTTAACCTGAACAAACCATGATTTTACATTTTTCTATAGAATAGAACTATTAAGGAGGAAGTCGGGCCAGTATAATTAATAAACATAATCAAAGAGTAAAAGTGAATAATAATAATCTTCACCTCCTGATATGCTTTATTGTCAGTGAGTGGGTGCGCATAGCCCGTGAACATGCAACCTTTTCGAACAACGACTTTGATCGCCTGAGGTATAGATAATATAACACAAAAAATAACCAAAAAAACTCACAATATCGTTCATGGGATGCCCAGCCAGGCTGACCTTGAAAACAGACTAGAATTGAATATTTTTTGCAAAAATGTATACCTCGCGCGAGAGGGTTCTAGGAAATTCCGGTAGGGACATGAAATACGATCGATTCCAGTGGTCCACCAATTGCACACATGCATCCTTCGGTCCAGTCCCTGTAAAGAGACAATTTGATTTAATAATGAAAAATATCAGCTACAAATATTAGTAAATAAAACATACATTCACATTCTCCCGTTTCTTCATTGAGCGCGTGCGTTTCAACACATTTCTCGGCTTTGGCACCTAAAATATCATAGGCTTACTGTGTCTGCGCCCTTTAGGGGACCAATGTCCTTCAAATACGACAACATACCTCCTACTCCAATTGGGAGATACAAAAGAGCCACGGCGAAAAGAAGAATCATTCAGGGAGAAACTGTAAAGATTTGAAGCAAGCGCCCTTTATAGGCGAGGAGCTGAGGCTCCAAATTCTTTCTTCTTGAATTTAATGGCCCCTTTTTCTTCACTTCAAGCGACTCTTTTCAATTGAAACGAATCGAGATTTGGTACTGTCAAATTGCTTTCCTTGCTGGCATATAAAAAGATTCAGCTAGTTTCATCTTGTTTTAGTTTCAAGCATGATTCTCCTTTACGGAGTATTTCTTCTTCTTTTGCCAACGGAATCCCTCGCTGATAAATCGTTCAGATCACATCTTGGTGAGTATTATCTTAAAACGCGTTCTCTGTAAGAACGCAGTGAATTGGATAGGAAAGTGTACAAAAATTTCAATATCATCGCCCGGGGCTCAAACTTCACAAAGATGATCCTTAGGGACGATAATTACGATTTTTGAACTTTGGTCCCAAAAAATTTGATCTTTGATCTTTGATCTTTCGAAAAATAAATTTCAGATATCCGTATCATGTGATAGCTCATTCGAAAGAGAATAAAAAGTTATGTAAAAATTTGAAATTGCAAGCATTTTCATCAATATTGGTTCCAGTTATGACTATAAGTATGACGATTTTGGCCAATTTTGACGAATATCGATGTGGTTCCCTACTATGCTATGATTTCCAGGACACCAAATCAAGAGATTTTATGCATTTTGTGATATGAAAAAATATCAGAAACTTTGCGGGGCATATTTTCACGGACATTGTGTTCAAATTTTGCCCCAACCGTGGTCCACTACACCAATTTTCACGAAATGGTCCATGTCCAGTGGGCTCAGAATGTTTGGCCGACACTTGTTCAAGCCTCTAATGATGTTTTTACGTAATTATGAACCTTTTTACGATTTTTGGTCAGTATTTTGACTTTGGTTTTTGACATGACTCATCTAGATTTTTTTCACATAAGGGTCCCCCCTTATGTGAAAAATCGTTAGAATGTCATATCAAAATTGACCACAATAACCTGCATGATTGCACTAGAAGTAACATAAAACTTATTTTTAGGCATCCTAACATACTTTTCCTTCGGTCCGAGGTTCTTTTTCGACATGACCTACGACCTGACTTTTCACATAAGGGGGGACCCTTATGTGAAAAAAATCTAGATGAGTCATGTCAAAAACTAAAGTCAAAATACTGACTAAAAATCGTAAAAAGGTTCATAATTACGTAAAAACATCATTAGAGGCATGAACAAGTGTCGGCCAAACATTCTGAGCCCACTGGACATGGACCATTTCGTGAAAATAGGTGTAGTGGACCACGGATGGGGCAAAATTTGAACACAATGTCCGTGAAAATATGCCCCGCAAAGTTTCTGATATTTTTTCATATCACAAAATGCATAAAATATCTTGATTCGGTGTCCTGGAAATCATAGCATAGTAGGGAACCACAACGATAATCGTCAAAATTAGCAAAATTCGTCATACTTATAGTCATAACTTGAACCAATATTTATGAAACTGCTTGAAATTTCAAATGTTTACATAACTTTTTATGCTCTTTCGAATGAGCTATCACATGATACGGATATCAGAAATTTATTTTTGGAAAGATCAAAGATCAAAGATCAAAATTTTTGAGACCAAAGTTCAAAAATCGTAATTATCGTCCCTAAGGATCATCTTTGTGGAGTTTGAGCCCCGGGCGATGATTTTGAAATTTTTGTACACTCCTACCTGCGTTCTTACAGAGAACGCGTTTTAATTATTGTGATGCAGAAAAATACAAAATTAGTATCAATTCTTAATAATTCAGCTGACAATCTGAAGCTCAAATGCTATGCACTTCCTTATCGAACAATTTTCGATGGAAATCGATGCTATTTCGCAATCTTTCGGAAGGTTAGTTTTGCATCTTATCCAATATCTACGTCACAGTATTTCAGGTTATCTTTTCCAATGCTCATATTGCTTGCTCAGAGACGATGAAAGGAGCAGAAGTAAATTATATTACTTTAGCCGGTGGCCTCTATCTCAATTTATCTGTTTCGCCAGAACTTTTCCAATTTCGAGATCCCAGTCCTCAGTAAATGCAAATATAATTTCATTAAAGGTTGCTGTCAAAGTGCCCGATGTTGTACTCTCAGCAATGATGGTTGATGTAGGATGCACAGATTCGTTCTCAAATATCATTCATAATTTCAGAAATCAACATTCCACACCGATTCAGAAGCATCCGATGCCAAATATACGATTTGTGTTCGAGGTAAGTTTAGTTTTCTTTATATTTTCGGTACGAACTTCGGTTTAGACAGCGTATTCACGTGTGATAAGGATCAAACATTAACTCGTGGAAAATGTATTAGTCACGCTGACAAGAAGATGAATTATGCTGAAGTATGCAGTTTGAAAAAAACTGTAACATATAATGCCAAATTAAGGCTCAAAAGCATTGCAAAAAGGCCGGAATGGAACTTTTCTCGCCCAATAATGATCTAGACAATCAGATAATTCTCAGTTAGTTTCTTTTTTTCTTTTTTTTTTCTCCAAATAATGTAGAATACTTTAGGAGAACTCGCGAAAAACCCGGTCTGGATTCAGAAATCACTCTCGAAGAGATCTTGGAGTCTTGAGAAGAGCTACGCAAGATTTGGCTCATGCGACGGCAAATCGAAAAATCCATCTCTTAGTGCGTTTTTAAAAAAAAAACTATTTTATTAATCTTAATGAACCCAAGAAAAGGCAGAAAATGAGCACATTACTGAATTGAAAAGAGATGACTAGATTGTTCCAATGTTTCTAGATGCTGGCTCGAAACGTGGCTGTAATACTCCTTCAGCCGCAGTTATCGACAAGACAGGCTACTGGAGTAGCACAGATCAGAAGAACGAGTATGAACAAAATGATGTCTTGTCGTAAAAATTTTTTTTTTCAGATTGGATGTAATTTGCACTAAAAACGCGGTAAACGAGTTGACGCCAGTTGAAATTAAAAAGGGTGAGATCAATTAAAAATTTAGTTAAGAACTTATTTTTTAGTTTCAAAAGTCGAAACTTGTGTCGAAGAGCACGAATGGGTCGAGTCTACTGGAACATGCGAATGTTCGTTGTTATTTTCAAATTTATTTCAATAATTGGCATGATTTGCAGCTGAACTGAGACTGACTGTACGAGAAAATTGCCATATCATTTATATTTCTTAGGGACTGGACCTTCCGACGCTTGTGCGAAGCTTGTCAACCACTGGAACCATACGTATTTCGTGTCAATGCCCGAGTTTCCCATGTTTCCGAATGTTGAAGTGAGTTCTTTTGTTCATATATTTCCTGCCGAAAATTTAAAAAAAAAATCAAATCATAAAGAAAATATTTTTTGGTGAGTAAATATTTTAATTTTAATATGAATTGCCTGATATTCAGGTCGACCTGGCTGAGCATCCGATGAACGATATAGTTAGTTTTTATTCAGCATTTTTTTCTTCAAATTATAAATCCACCCATATCTCAGGCGATCAAAGTCGTTGTTCGGAAAGGCTGCATGTTCACGGGCTTTGCACACCCACTCAATGGCAATGAAGCATTTCAGGAGGTACATAGCATTTTTCTTTATTTTTAATTGAATAAAATATTATTTTATTAAAATCATAAAATATTTACGTTCAGATTAAAGTCGGCGAAAATCTCATCTACGGAGCGCACCGTCTACCGAATACAAACCTTGACCTAGAGCGTTAGCAGTACTCCAAGAGTAGTTTTATATGATGCGTCTTAGATTTCTATGATGGTCTCTCTCGCGCCAGTTGCTGGTGTGATCCCACAGAAGCGACTGTTAATGGGCACTTACCATCTCCACCAGGTTAATTTACTTTTTTTTGTTGGATAATTTACTTTTTTTTGTATACTTTTTATTCAATTTCGAAAGGTAGTTCTATGCATGATCACAATTCCGAATCTGATAAGTTTGCTTCGTGCTTGGGCGGGCAAGAAAGAGGGGGTGAGATAATTGTTTGGGCTTTTCAGCGGATCGAAAATGCATCGAACATCACGTATTCAATGAAACCACACAGCAGTGCGAATGTAAGATATAAAGAAAAATAAATTTATCTAAAATACCATTTAGGGGTTCATGATAATAAGTTCTGCGCTGAAATAATCACTACGGACAATCGGCGAATGCGACTTGAGATGCCTGGTAAAACTATGCATAATTATTCAGAAATTCCTTCATTTTCCAGGTTGGCCTGAGAAAAAGAAATACGATGTCAATCACTATGCTACGAAGTTTAATGAAAATTTCCACATAACTGTGAGGGCGTTTTATTTCCCAGAAACCCGACAATTATTTCAAGGTGTCCAATATCGTCGTTCGTCAACATTGCGTGGCAACTCTCATCCGGTGGCATTATCATGAAGTGAGCTGTGAAAATAACAAACAATTTGAAACTGTTCTCAAAATTTTGACATTGTGTTTTTTTTTTAGTATTATGCGTATTTTTTTTGTTTTTTTAGTATTTAGTATACTATTTGCAATTCTAAATATCAGTCGTGAGGAAAGCAAACAAGCACGAAAAAATATTTTTTTGCAGGATAGAATGTTGCCTACGAGTGGTAATGGCTATCACGATGTTGTTCATTATCCAAAGTTGACGAAGAGAGTTGGCCAAGGAACAGGAAGATTCATGTGCGAGTGCATTAAATGAATTGGTTCATGAAAAAATATAAATAAATGACAGATAAACCTGCTTTTGAAAAAGTAATGAGTTTCATTTTTTTTCGATTTCTTGATTCGTGGTCCGCAGACTGCTCATGAAGAGTTATTTCGGGAGCTCTAAGTCGCCTGTCTAGACTAGCGTCTCTCCATATCACATGTTCTCTTGCCCATCATACAGTATTAGAGATCATGAGAATGAAAGAGAGTCAGCGCATTAGCTTGCTTCTCGTCTCGCTCGAGCGATCCCAGGGACGATCTCCATAGGGCTGTCAGGAAGTAGCTGCCTTCTCTCTACTTCCCGTTCACTCACATCGAAAGAGAAACGAAATATCGGGTGGAAAGAAGAGACGGTCCCTTCATCCCACCAGTCACCATAGGTTCGTCAAACGGCCATCAAGCAGTGGATGAAGGAGAAATGGATCTCTTCAGTTGGCGCGCTCTTTCTTTTACTCCGACCCTGGAGAGACTTTCCAAAACGAAGAGACCGTTTCCAGGCGAGTCATCCTTGGACCACCGAATCGAGAATTCAGTCTAAGATGAAGGAGTCTTCCTGCCTGCCCGTCAACTTTCTTTCTTCTTTCGAGTGCATTTCTCGCTTCCCAATGGGCACCAAGATGCTCGTGCTGCTGTTCATGGTCGGGGTAAGGGTTGCACGCGACAGTCGCGCGACCACATGCTCTACTGAGAAGAAACCACAGTAATCGTCCGAGAATCACCGATTACCATCTATTAGCATACTGGTTGAAATTTTCCATTACGTCGCTACAACTAGCTCCCCTCTCATTTTACCATTATTTTCAGACTGCCACTGCAAGAACCTGCTATCCGCCCACCACCACTCGCACTCCGTACTCGTTCCTGGACCGAGGCATCGTCGAGACCAAGAGAGGCTGCGAGGTGCTCTGTGATGCTAAGGCTGAGGTAATATTCATATTTTTTTGTAAATCAAATATCGTTTAAGTGCCTTGGATTCGCATTCAAAGACGCCGGATTCTCGTCTTCGTGCGTGCTGCTAAAAGCAAATCCTGAAAACCAGATTTGCGCCGCAGAAACAAAGATCTTCCTGAAGCAGACCACAGATTGTCCCGGTAAAAATTAACAGTAAATCATGAATTATTGATAAATTTTAGTTCGTACCAACCTCACGGAGGAATTCGGAGTGGACCCGTGCATCGACGGCATGGTTCCGATCGTGCCGAGACTCGTCCGCGACCAGATCCCGATCTGCCCCACTAACAAGTCCAACATCTATGTCATCCGGTAAGCTATTCGGGCTGTCAGGGTGAAAACACCTCTTTGTACTCCTCACAGTACTTCTGTGAGTAAAAAAACTGAGTATATAATTTGTCCCCGATTCTAGTGATGTTAAATTTCAGAGCCATCGACGCAACCGGCAAGCGCGTCACGCTGGACAACGACAAGTACAATTGGCTCTCGTGGAATGGCGAGACGTGGGAGTATCGGTTCAGTTTCAAGACGCGAGATGTGAACATTCCAATCGTGGCTGCGGTGTGTGCCGTTGCAGGTTTGCAAATCAATTCTCTCCTGCTCAAAAGCTGTAAACAAGCTTGTTGATACATTTCACGCACTATGGCGAATAAAAGGGGCATAAGTTAGTGTGTAAGTAACTAGAAGAGGGAGATATAATCTTTGTGCAGGAGGTGGAAAGTGCCCGTGTGAGCCGCTGAAGCAACTCACAAACACCGGCTACACTCCCAACTACGCAGCCCTGCCCGACACTGTGAATCCCTGCAATTATACTGGAGCGTTACTGTTGTGAGCTAACTTTGTGAATAATTCCAAATATCGAGATCAAAATGCATGAGATCTCTTACTTGCCATAGTTTACACGCTTGTATTCAGCTGGGAGCTCGCAAAGGTGGCGCCGGTGTTCTCGTACCTGCCAGCGGCCGACTCCGCTGAGGTGATTTCCTCTTATCTTCTTATAGATTTTGTTTAATGTTTCTTCTTCTCATCGTTTCTCGAAGAATAATTCTTCAAAATTTCGAGTTCTCATTGTGGGAGTAAGAAAGATTTCCTGTGAACCCCTCCCTAGTCCATCTGTGATCGTAATTGTTAATACTTTCAGTCGTTCGTCAACTGCCGTGCGGGAATGTGGATCGCATGGTGGCAAAGCGACTACAATTCCTACGGCGTCTCCGGCCTCTCCTGCTATCACCAATAGCCACTGCCCCTTGCATTCCTAATCGATAAACTGAAAACCAATTCCACTAAATTATTGTTTATCTGACCTGCCCACTATTGTAGTTCCAATTGTCGAAATCCGAGACCTAGCCTAGTACTAGGGTTCACGAGTAGAGATGGGAAAGGAAGAGGGAAGAGTTTCGAATTGATGCAAATCGCACCGAGCGCTTATGGCAGAGTGAGACGGAATGGCCACTCTGCCATAACTCTGCCATAAGAATGAGAGCTCTGCCATAAGAGTGAGAGCGAAATGAAGAGAAATGGAGTGAAGTGATTCTGTTGAAATGAATGAATTTCGTCAGGAGTTTTGGCTCTTATATCCGAGTGTCGTTTAATACCACAGGGTACTTTAGTTGCTGGGTACTGTGGATTACTGGGTATTGTGGACCACAGGGTACTGTAGTCGTTGGGTAGTTTGGACCACTGGTTTATCTGGACTACAGGGTAATGTAGTCGCTGGGTACTGTGGATCACTGGAAACCACAGACTACAGTACCCTGACCTAGCAATGCAGACTTTATGTAGAAACTCTGAAAACCCGACTCTAAAAACCCACATATCCGAGATCTACTCTTCCATTTGCCCCTTCACTCTGCCATAACTCTGCCATAAGAGTCACTCTTGAATAAGAGTTAATCCCTCTCCCTCCTCTTCCTTTCCCTCTCATTCGTCGACGCGCGGCGCGGTTTCTCTTCCTTTTGCTCTTCCTTTCCCATCTCTATTCACGAGTTGGGCCATTCCGCCCATTCAGGCTTTTGCGCGCCGGTCGAAATGCCTAGTTGGGCGCGCGGAATGAAGGACGCCTGATAGGCTTTTTTCCTTTGTTCGCGCCTGCCAGGCTTTTCTTTTGTACAAAGTTCGAAACCTATTTGAAAATCATCAACAATTTCAATCATTTTGTACAAAATCGACCAGTGAATTCGAAGTGAGAGGGGAGAATGAATGGCAGGCGGCCTATAGGCGCCTGCGAGAAATCCTTTGTTCGCAGTCAGGCGAGTTGGGCTTTATTCATCGTGAACAAAATGAGTTGGGCGGCCTAGGCGCCGCCCAACTCGTGAACCCTACCAAGTACCCAACTCATTGATAAAGAACTTCGCTTGTTATTGGGCGGCCATCAAATGGAGTACCGATATTATCGCTGCTGATTCTTGATTACTGCATTAATTATTTATTAATTATGCTTCGATGATCGTTCAAAAATCTTCGTCTCAACGATCCCGGTGTAATGGATCTTTCTTGCCCATTACAAAAAACCAAATATGTGTATTTCATTCTCACTCGAGGCTTCGCCCGTGTTGATATAGATCAGAGGGTCTCTTATGAACTTCTCAAACTTTATTACATCTCCATGACAATTTATCTGATGCACGAATTGATTTATTTGATGCACTCGCAAACGAATCGGCATGTTCCAGTTTGCGGATGCTTGGCAGTCTTCGGATAAGATACGACATCATAATAACCGTAGCCACTCGTTTGCAAAGTTCTCCACTGGAAAAAATACGCAGTCATCGGACAAGTTAAAAAAATATATATATATTGTTGATTTCAATCGCCTGAAATGTCCTCCTAACCTCATGGAAATATCTCCAGTAGAGTGTGGCGACGCAATGTTGGCGAACAATGATATTTGTAACCTAGGTTCTCGCATTAAAAAATATAACTAAAAATAATAAAAAAATGGAGTATCCTCTCACCGTGATATGGAAATTATTAGCATACTGCGTTGCAATGTGATTGACATCGTATTTCTTTTTCTCCGGCCAACCTGAAAATCAAGATATAAAACGCCACGAATCCAATGGTTCTAAATCATCAACTAGTTTATAGTTTTAGATAGATTAAACTTGTTCAATTATAAGAAATCGAGCGTTAAATGAAAAAGTTGAAGCGGTTTTAAACTTTTGCAACACAGAACTAGTTTATGGTTTAGAATCAGTGGATTCACACCGTCATATATTCAGGGCCAATAAAGATTATTTCACCTGGCATCTCCAGCCGCATTCTTCGATTATCAATTGTGACTATTTCGGCGCAAAATTTGGGCTCATGGACCCCTCAAAATGTTGGGTTTCATTATTGTTTGACTAATCAATAATTGTTGCTTACACTCGCATTGTTGAGTTGTCTCATTGAATTTGTGGTGCTCGATGCACTTTTGATCAGCTGAAAGAAAACAAATAAGTAAAATGAAATAAATGAAAATGACTTTTCTAACACAATTGTCGTTGGTTCATGAGTACATTTTTGGATTTGGATATGGTTTTTTTCGGAAACTTAGAGAGAGAAACTCACGAGGATGAGCTGGATCGTGCCCATTTACGGTCGTTTCGGCTGCATCACACCAGCACGTAGCTCGAGTGAGACCATCCCAGTATGCTTAAAAAGGTATAATAAAATAATAATAATATTTATGCTATATCGGTGAAACAACGGGAAAATAGTACTAGCGTGAAACAAGAAGCAAAATAATTCATGACAATTGAGGCAATACCGGGGAATAACCGAATGTTTCACTAACCATCCCTGTCCTTGTTAGCATAATTCGGCAAACTATGCACCCCGTAGACGAGATTTTCACCGACTTTGATCTGAATATTTAAGAAAATGATGTTTTAATTTTTTTTAATATTAGTGTGTCAAAGTTCCTACTTCCTGATATTGGTTTCCGTCCATTTTAAAAGCATAACCAGTGAACATGCAGCCTTTCCGAACAACGACTTTAGTTGCCTGAAACCAATGTAATTAAATTTCAAAATAACGAAAATAACTCACTTGGTCGTCTATTTCTTTCCCTGTCACGTCAATCTAAAAAAATAAATTCCTTTCTCTAATTTAATTTGTTTTAAGTGCTTTGTGTTCTTCGGGAAAACTTTTTAAGTAGAAATGCTTTAAATTTTCAGCAAAACTAACTTCAACATGAGGATACGTAGGGAACTCGGGCATTGTTACGTAATATGTATGGTTCCATTTGTTAAGAAGAACCGCACAAGCATCCGCAGGTCCTGTCCCTAAGAGAAGTTAATATCAGATTTTAAAAAAATCTGGAAAAAAATGAAAAATAACCATGAAATTGGCAACGAACATTCGCATTTTCCAGTGACTTCGTCCATTTCGTGCTGTGCTTTACACGGCTCGTCTTTTGCAATGATTACTTGAAAGAAAATTCGTAATTTGCATTTTTTTTTATTTGCACCCACCCTTTTTAACCACAATTGGCGTCAACTCATTTCCTGCGTCTTTCGTGCAAATCACATCCAGTCTGATATAAAAAAATTTTAAAAAAGGAGAAAAAACATCTTCGGCACTAGGTCGGATGAGAACTATGTTGCAATATTGCACATTATGTAACGTTCTCTGATATAACAATTATCTCTCGGGTCGTAAAGTTCTCATCCGACCTAGCGCAATATCGTCTTACACATTATTTTGATCAGCGTTGCTCCAGTATCCAGTCTTGTCAATAACTGCTGCCAGAGGAGCATTACAGCGAGGCTGAGGGCCAGCATCTAGTAATAGAGGTATGATTAATGCTTTCTTCACTTGCATTGGGAGTGTTTGAATATGCTCAAATTTCGAAACATACAAAGAGACGGGTTTTTCGATTTGCCATCACATGTTCCGAATCTTGAGTAGCTCATCTCTTTGCTCCAAACAAATTTATTTCCTCGTCTCACGAGCGATTTTTGAATCCATGCCGTGCTTTTAACAAGTTCTCCTGAAACACTTTTCAAATTGTAAAAATGAACTATTTGGAACTCACTCAAAATTATTTGATTGTCGAAATCATTGTTGGGAGAGAAAAGTTCCATTCCGGCCTTTTTGCAGTTCTTTTGCGCCTTAAGTTGCCCTAATATTATATCTATTCATATTGATCACTGGCTAACGTCTGCATAATTCATCTTTTTGTCAGCCTGACTGATGCATTTTCCACGAATTAACGTCTGGTCCTTGTCACACTTGAATACGCTGTCTAAATTTATTGCATTGCAAAAATTGTAATGTCTAACACCACCAAATTTTTACCTCGAACACAAATCGTATATTTCGCATCGGAGGATTCTGTATCGGAGTGAAATGTCGCTTTCTGAAATTGTGAATGGTACTTGTGAAATATTCTTTCCACTTACATCAACCATCATTGCTGAAATTACAGCATCAGGCACTTTAGTTGCAACCTTAAATGAAATCGTGAATTTTCCGCTTTGAAAAAGATATTCATCTCAATTTACCTGTGCTCCGTTCATCGATTCGAAACAAGCGATGTGCGCATTGGAATAGATAATCTGAACTACTAAAATGAGTATCTTTCTTGTTTGTCAATTAAATTTTCAGCAAATACGTTTCTGAAGCGCACGAAGACATGAACCAACCTTCCGAAAGATTGCAAAGTAGCAGCGATTTCCTTCATAAATTGTACGATAGGGAAGTGCATAGCATTGGAGCTTCAGATTATCAGCTGAAATTCACAAAATACTTTTTTTTTTAATTTGACAGATTTTTTAACTATCAAGTTGTAAAAATACTCACCAAAATGGGATCTAAAAGTTTTTTCAGTAATCGATTCCGTTGGCAAAAACAGCAGAAATACTCCGCAGAAGAGAATCATGCTTGAAGCTCAAAGAAACCGCCACTAGCTGCGGCGTTATATACGCAAGCAAGGAAGACCATTTGGAAGCGGCTTTTCAAGGAAAAATATTCGTTTGAAGTGAAAAAAGAGTTGTAAATTCGAGATGAAAGAAACCGTTGCTTCACTTCCTCGAGTATAAAGGGCGCTCGCTTCAAAGCTCTGCTGTATCGGCCAGAATGATTCTTCTTTTCGCCGTGGCCCTTTTGCTTCTTCCAACTGGAGCAGGAGGTATGTTGCCTTGCTATCGGTGAAGAGGTTACAGTAACTAATAATTGTTTCATGAATACATTGTACAGGTGCCAAAGTCGAAAAATGTGTCGAAATGCATGAACGAAACGAGGAAACGGGGCAGTGCGAATGTAAATATTTAATTAATATCATTATTTTTAAAATTGCGCATTTTTTCATACAATTACCATCAACAGGGACTGGACCGAAGGATGCGTGCATTCAGTTACTCGACCACTGGAATCACTCATATTTCCTGACCCTTCCGGACTTTCCTAAAGTCCAATCGCGACAGGTACATTCCTTTAAACTTTTTTTATTTATAAAAAAAATTATTCAAGGTTGACTTAACTGGACACCCTATGGACGACTATGTGAGTTTTTTTGTTAATTTTTAATTATTTTTCGGGTTTTTATTATCGTAAATCGGTTACAGGCAATCAAAGTCGTCGTTCGAAAGGGCTGCATGTTCACTGGCTTTGCTTTCAAACAGGACGGGAACCAGTGGCAGGAAGTATGGAGTTTTTGCTTCAAACGTACCATTTTATCGTGCGTTTGAAATTCTCAGCAAACTCAATGTGCTGGTTAGCGTATTGATTGTCTGAGAGAGAGAGGAAGATAAGAGGTAGGGTGAGGAGAGCAGGTAGATCACTGGCCTCCTCCTGGCCTCTTCCTCCCTCCACTCAGTTCGTCAAAGGTCAGCTACGCGTGGATTTGAAAATATTCTCACGATACATTCATCCCTACCGTTTAGATTAAAACCGGAGAAAATCTCGTCTATGGAGCGTATAGTTTGCCGAATTACATGAACAAGGAACGGGATGGTTAGAAAATAAATAACATATTAGATCAGATAAATGTTTCTTAGCCTACTGGGACGGTCTCACTGTGCCTAGCTGCTGGTGTGATCCCGCGGAAGCGACCGTTAACGGACACGTCCCGTCTCCGCCAGGTTAGTTAACTCATTAATAAAGCTCCGAAGTTTTGCTAGATGCCAGCACAGAGAAATGCCTTTTGAAAAGTTGATTTTTTCAGCGAACAAGAAATGCATTGAACACCACGAGTTCGATGAAGACACGCAACAGTGTGAATGTGAGATTTGAAAATAAATAATTAAAACAAAATAGAAAATAAGGGGTTCACGACTCCAAATACTGCGCTGAAATCGTCACAACAGACAATCGAAGGATGCGACTGGAGATACCCGGTAAACTAATTCTTTTTTATCCCCTAAATACATTCATATTCAAGGTTGGCCAGAGAAAAAGAAGTACGATGTCAATCACTACACGACACAGTATTACAATAATTTCCACATAATGGTGAGACTGTCCACTGAGATTTCTCCTGATCAAGCCAAACTTTTCTAGGTTTCGAATATCCTCGTTCGTCAACATTGCGTCGCAACTCTCGTTTGGAGATATTTTCATGAGGTATCCCGGGAATATTTGAATTTATCAAATTATATAGTATTTCATCATCATTATGAAATTATATCATAGTATTTCATCATTATAATTCAGTGGAAGACGATGCCAACGAATGGTTACGGATACCACGATGTAATCTCCTACCCAAAGATGGCAAACCATGCCACTACCGGAACCGCCCGATTCATTTGCGAGTGCATCAAATAAATTTTTGGTTAATGAAGATAAAATAAAGTGGCAGACTTTGTATTAAGATGTGGTATTGTGTCAAAAAATCCGAAGAATTCTATCTACTAACCCAAATTTACCATTCATGGACAATTTCTTCTTTGCTTCTTACGCGGCGGATTCATATTCAACCACAATTTGAACAGATCCCCTCATATGTTGTTCTAAAGCCCTCATAGCACCTTTGAAAACCTCGAACTTCGGGAGTATGGGTACAATTTTAAATGTTTCGATTGGAGTACTCGGCATCTGTTAAATTTCGGGGGAAAGTTTTCATTTTTAAATTGAGATATTTTTTAACGTTCATCCGATGAAAAAAATAGAACTGTAGTGCGGAAAACAGGAAGTTTTATAAAAATTTCGACTAGTTTTTGCTGATGTTGTGCCGTCTATGTTCATAGTAAAGGTAAAGGAAAAGTAGTGTTCATATTTAACAGAAGTCGATAAGAAACCGTTGTGTAGATACATCTTGCTAGAATACACACGATTATCGCAGTTTGAGTCACATCTTTATCATACAACGCTTCATTTAATGCTCTCGCAAATGAATCACCCCACCCCCAAGAGCTTCTCGAAGTTCAGAAATAATGAGAGAACAATAGAGAGAATTATACAAACACTACTCAACTGACAAGGAGAGAATGTCCTCTTGTAACCAAATGAGAAAGGATAAGAATGCAAGGGTGATGAAAAGAAGCATTTGAAAATGAAAATGGTATGAAAGTCATGGAGGCGTTTTAAAATTAATTCCACTACGAAGAACCGCTCCTTCTGATATCTAATTCGGAAAACCGTTTCACTTCATCGAGGAAAGGAAAGGGTAGTTTTCGATCTTGGGGGGAGGGGGGGGGTTCCGAACTAATGTTTTTTTTTCTTTTTCAAACGCGTCACTTTTTGAAAGAAATCTTTATGAGGCGACGACCTCACTTATGAACAGAAACATACAATGCAGTTTGTTGAAATTGGCTCAATGTTCACCTCACAACCCCATTTTATTACGTCTTCATAATGAAATTGTTCATGAAATACATTCGCATGTAACTCGAGACGTTCCTCTGGTCTTCTCGAGAAAGTTGAGCTCGGGATTCTGGCCAGTTGCGACTTTGTGGATTCCGTATCCAATGGTTGGCAATGTATACCACTAAAAATTAGGAAACAGTTTTCGTTAATTGTATATTTTCATTGAATGACCGATCCTTACGTGTGGCATGTAAAATCCATGGTAGAGAGTCGCGAAACAGTGCTGACGAACAATGATTTTAACAACCTGTATAATACATTTATTTAAACAAAAAATAAATTGGACAGCTTGCCGTAATGTGGAAATTTTCGTTATATTTATGATTCCAGTGATCAGCTTCGTATTTTTTCTTGACAGGCCAACCTTGAAAAACAATTAGATCCAGCGAGTACAACGAGTATTTACCTGGCATCTCCAGTAGCATTCTGCGATTATCAGTGGTGATTAGCTCACCACAGTACTTTTGATCGAGAGTCCCTTGAACAAATTTTGAGTAGTTCAAATTTACAATTTAAATTTATAAATAATCTCACATTCGCATTGTTGTGTTTCTTCGTTGAATTCATGATGCTCGATGCATTTTTTATCAGCTGAAAAGAATTGTCAATATTTGAGCAAATGAAAAAGATTGTTAGACATGGTTTCCAAACAAGCGTTTCCAAATCGCCCGTAGATGACTCTCTCGCTTTGAGGGGGTTTCCAATGTAAAAAGCTAACGTGGTGGGGCTGGTACATGCCCGTTAACGGTCGCTTCAGCGGGATCACAAAAACAATGTACGCGAGTGAGTCCGTCCCACCATCCTGAATAAATGGGCTAATCAAACTTTTCTTCGTTCTTCACAGACCTCCGATTTTGGCATTCATATAATTCTGAACTTGATGAGAGCCGTAGCCGACATTTTCAGCGAGTTTAAGCTGAATAATAAGTGACTCGGTTATACTGAAAAATTAAGAGTGTATTCGGAAATGGTTCTAACCTCGTTTCCAACTGGTGTATTGGGATCCACTTTGAAAATATATCCAGTAAACATGCATCCTTTTCGAACGACCACTTTGATTGCCTAAAATAATTTTTTTAATAATAAAAATTTCATCATATATTGCGATAGCGTTTCGAATCCATCAATACATACGCACTGCATTCTACACCGACAGAAAAGGGTTATAGTCGAACTGCAAGGTTGAAATATGAAATGTTTCTTAAACATATTCCGATCTCATTCCGAATTAGGCTGAACGGTTGAAATCCGGATAAGTTTCAGAAACATTTTATATTCTGATATCGATTTGTAGTTCGATTACGGTGTGGCGGGAAAATTCAAATCTTAATCCCATTGTTCACCCTTTTCTGGAGAGAACAAGGGAGGTCAGAATGCTGTGATACTGACGTTATTATCCTCCAAAAATGAGTTTCTTTAAAAAAAATAAACATAAATATTCGATACAGCTTACGTGTTCGTCCATGGGATGATTTGTCAGGTCAACCTCGAAAATATATTTTGAAATGAAAATAATTTGATTTTATGCATACCTCACGCCATGCAGTGTTAGGAAAATCTGGCAATGACATGAAATATGATCGATTCCAGTAGTCGACTAGTTGAAGGCAAGCATCTTTCGGACCAGTCCCTGTCAATAATTTTATCATTTCTGACAGAATAATCTCAGATTTCTTAATTGGAAGTATCGGCAACATAATGATTTGCTGTGACGAGGTGAATGACCATAATTTCGTTGTATCGCTTTGGATCCCTAATAAGTAGGGACCACAACGTAGACGGCCGATTTCAAACCAAGGGATCAAAAGTATGTTCATGTTATCCCTCATGGACCCAATAACATCATGTTTTTTGCCGTTTGTTGATATCTTGTCTCTGCGCCGCGCTAGAGCCCGAGAAGTACGCGCGCAACTCACTGGGGAAAAGGAGGGAAAGGCGAGACGAGAGGGAAGGGGGCGGAACCTAATTTGCGTGTGTCTCTCTCCCTCCTCCCGCCCTCTCGCTCGCCTCTCCCCGCGCTTCTTCTAACAAAAGTCACAAGCTTTTGAAGCATGGTAAAAATCTGATTTTTTCTCTAAAAATCCTAAAATATTCGAATTAGTCAGAAAATTACTGTTCGAAAGAAATTTTCACCTTGGAACCCACTGAAACAGGCTATTCCCTTCTTTAAATCCCAATTTTGATACACTCAATGTAAATTTTCATCTATTGAACAGTGCCCGATCGATAGGTGATGGTAATAGCTATCCATGGCAATTTAAAGTGAGTGATTTGGTTTAGAATGAACCTTGTGACTTTGTTTTCTCGCTTTTTCGCAATATCATGTCAGACGAAAGTGGGCGGAGCTTGTGGGGCCTACCTAATAAGTCTAAATTTTTAAAATTATTGAATAATTCATACATTCACATTCTCCTGTTTCTTCATTGAGGACATGGGTTTCAACACATTTTTTGGCCTTCGCTCCTGCAAATTATTTTATTTGTTAAATGATAAACTACCTGACAAAACTCAGTTATCATATTTCAAGATGAATTTGCAACCATACCTCCTATCCCTGTAGGAGCGAGCAAAAGTACTAGTACGAAAAGAAGAATCATCCAGAAGGCGAATGGAAAATGCCAAAATCAGATTCATTTTATATCAGCGAAAGCAATAATGCTTCTCCATTCAATTTCTTCTCCTTCTTGCGCTTAGCACCACTTCGTTCTTCGTTTGAATGGATAGTTTCCGTTCGAAACGACTCGAGATATCGTACTGCCAAATTGCATCTCTTGCTTGCCTATAAAACACCACAGCTAGATGTAGCTCGATAGAGCTTCAAGCATGATTCTCCTTTTCGGAGCATTTCTCTTACTTTTACCTACTGAGACTCTTTCGGACAAATCATTCAGGTCACACTTTGGTGAGTTTTAACTCAATTAAATTTTTTGATTACTACTTAGATTGTTATTTGAAAACATCACATTCTGATTCCTAAAGTTACCAATTCTAGCGGAAAATCTGAAGCTCAAATGCGATTCGCTTCCCTACAGATCAGCTATAGATGGAAATCGATGCTATTTCGCCATATTCCGGAAGGTTGGCTTTGCAGAAATAGTTCGAAATGAGTATTTACAAAAATAAAATACCACAGAATTTTAGGTTACCTATTCCGATGCGCAGATTGGCTGCTCAACAGCATTGCAAGGATCACAGGTAAAATCAATTTATTTATTGATCTTTTTTTAGCTAGTAAATTTTACATTTGGACATTTTTTTTACATTTTTTAAAAAATTCAATTAAGGTTGCGTTAGAACTGCCCGCTACAGCACTCACATCACTGATGACCAATGTAAGCTAATCATATCGCCTCTAAGCCTCTAAACAACAATCATAACTCCAGGCTTTATCATTCCACTCCGACTCGGGAGCATCCGAAGCGAAACATACAATTTGTGTCAGAGGCGAGTCATTGTTTCACATTTGATTTAGAAATGGTAGCTTTTTAGATAGCGCATACAAGTGTGATAGAGGTCAGACAATGATTCGAGGGAAATGCATTAGTCGTGCTGACAGAAAGATGAATTATGCTGATGTAAGCCAGTTTATATGAAAACATGTAATATTGTGACATCTTTAGGCCCAAAAGAGTTGTAAAAAGGCCGGAATGGATTTTTTCTCACCCGACAACGATTTTGACAATACATTGATCCTGAGTGAGTTCCGTGTTTTGTCAGACTACAAATGATAGAGTTTAGATGAGCTCACGAAAGATGGTGGTGTCTGGGTCCAGAAAACACTGGATAAACGAGGGACTAAAATGCTGAAGAGTTACGCAAGATTCAGCACTTGTGACGGGAAATCGAAGAAACCGCCACTTTGTAAGCGTTTATAAAGTATTGCAGAAAGGAAATTAATTGATACGGAATGGAAATATTCCTAATCATCTCATTGCTTCTAGATGCTGGTTCTCAGACGGTTTGCAATGCTCCCCTAGCCGCGGTTATCGACAAAACAGGCTACTGGGGCAGCACTGATCAGAAGAACGTGTGGGAAATTTGCAGATAATTTTTATGATGACAAATGTTGCTTGCAGACTGGATGTTATCTGCACTAAAAACGCAGGAAACGAGTTTACGCCGATTGCAATTAAAAAAGGCGAGTGCAATAAATAAAATGAAAATATCGAAATTACTTTTTAGTTAATATTGCAAAAGACGATCCGTGTGTCGAAGAGCACGAAATGGACGAGTCTACTGGGAAATGCGAATGTTCGTTTGTAAATCTAATTTCTGGCACTTCGATTTCATTAAAAGTTATAGTTATAGTGCAATCTGAAATTGAGTGTCTGCGAGAACCCAGGTTACTTTCTCAGGGACTGGACCCGTCGACGCTTGCGCAAAACTTGTCAACTACTGGAACAAATCGTATTTTGTTTCAATGCCAGAGTTCCCAATGTTCCCAAACGTTGAAGTGAGATGTTTATATATGTCAAAAATGCAACTATTGATGAGAAAATATAATCTTTTCTCAATCAAGCTTATTCATAAATGTATTTTAAAAATGTTATTTTTTAAGGTTGACTTGACAAATGATCCTATGGACGAACATGTGAGTTGATTTTTTAAAAGTCTCAGATATATAATACCCAGTGTGTAGGCAATCAAAGTGGTCGTTCGAAAAGGATGCATGTTTACCGGATATATTTTCAAAGTGGATCCCAATACACCAGTAGGAAACGAGGTTAGAACCATTTAAGAATACACTCTCCATTTGTCAGCATTACCGAGTCACTTATTATTCAGCTTAAACTCGCTGAAAATCTCGGCTACGGCGCACATCAAGTTCAGAATTATATGACTTCCAAAATAGGAGGTCTGTGAAGAACGAAGAAAAGTTTGATTAGCCCGTTTATTCAGGATGGTGGGACGGACTCACTCGCGTACATTGTTTTTGTGATCCCACTGAAGCGACCGTTAACGGACATGCTCCAGCCCCGCCACGTTAGCTTTTTACATTGGAAACCCCCTCAAAGCGAGAGAGAGATTTGGAAACGCTTGTTCGGAAACCATGTCTTCCAATCTTTTTCATTTGCTCAAATACACTCGTTAGGCTTCGGAAACCCTTTGTTCCAATCTCTTTGTGGTGCTCAATTTTGAAATATTCTTTTCAGCTGATAAAAAATGCATCGAGCATCACGAATTCAACGAAGAAACGCAACAATGCGAATGTGAGATAAATTTTAAATATAAATTAAAATGTGAACTACTCAAAATATATTCAAGGGACTCTCGATCGAAAGTACTGTGGTGAGCTAATCACTACTGATAATCGCAGAATGCTACTGGAGATGCCAGGTAAATACTCGTTGTACTCGCTGGATCTGATTGTTTTAAGGTTGGCCTGTTAAGAAAAAATACGAAGCTGATCACTGGAACCATAAATATAACGAAAATTTCCACATTACGGCAAGCAGCTCTATTAATTTTTTGTTGAAATAATTTTATTTTTATAGGTTGTTAAAATCATTGTTCGTCAGCACTGTTTCGCGACTCTCTACCATGGATTTTACATGCCACACGTAAGGATCGGTCATTCTATGACAATATAAAATTAACGAAAACCGTTTCCTAATTTTCAGTGGTATACATTGCCCACCATTGGATACGGAATCCACAAAGTTGCAACTGGCCAGAATCCCGAGCTCAACTTTCTCGAGAAGACCAGAGGAACGTCTCGAGTTACGTGCGAATGTATTTCATGAACAATTTCATTATGAAGACGTAATAAAATGGGGTTGTGAGGTGAACATTGAGCCAATTTCAACAAACTGCATTTTATGTTTCTGTTCATAAGTGAGTTATCAAGTGAGGCGGTCTTTCAAGTGAGGCGTTTGAAAAAAAAACATTAGTTCGAGCCAGTCAAGATTGAAAACTACCCTTTCCTTTCCTTGATGAAGTGAAACGAAAAAACAGATTATTTAAGAGACCGGATCGGTAAAAATCGAGCATTTTCACCCACCCCCCGGACACGATTTTTTGTAGAACTTTTCACTAAAACCCCATTTCTCAGCCCAGTGCCTATCAGATTACGGCATTTTCAGCTACTTTATATTACGGGGCTGCTGTAGCATACATTGGCGTATAGTACTCGAAGTTCCTCCATCATGACTTTTCCGGTCCATTTCGGACCATGACTCGGGGTTCATGGTCATGGCTCACTTTTGAGGCATGAACCCCGGGTCATGGGTCAAAAAAATCATTGTCGCGGATTCAACTCCTATGGTGTTGATTATTCCCCAGGTGGGGTAGAATTACTAAATGAGTGGTTTGTTGACCTAATTACCCAAAAAGAATATTGATATCCCGCAAACATAGACACCTCATCCTCAGTTTAGCACCTTTGCGGGCTAAAATCTGAATTGGGAAAAACCAAGAGAGTCTGGCTGATAAATATTATGACACACCACCCAGTGGGCTTCAACGTACACCTAGGTTATACTGGGATCTGATGCGAAAAACATCCTACTTTCTTCAAAAAACGAAATATTTAGTTGAACTTTCGTTGTAGGAATCGAGCAATCAAAAAATCATTTTTTTTACAACTGGGGAACTCTAATGCAATGCACATGAAAAATTTAGTCTAGCTTTACACGTTTTTGATTTTTGATTTTTTTGACCATTTAAGCATATTTTGATTTTTCTCTTGCCTTACCCAAGTGAACCACATATAAATGGTGTTTTGAGTAACACGAAGACATGACCCTCATACTACCACAGTATGAGCTTATGGAGCTCATTTTGGTAGGAGCGTGTCCGGGGGGTTCTCGATTTTTACCGATCCGGTCTCTTAATAATGATGACGAAATCAATTATCGATTTTAAAAAATAATTTTCATGTGAAGTCTAATGGTGAAGATCTTCGGGCTATAGGATGAGTTTGAAGCGAGTTATGAGCAAAAAAAGTTGAGCGTGACAGACAAACTTTTAGTTAGTTAGGCACGGACGGACAGACAGACAACCCCGGGTCATGGGTCAAAAAGTTAGTTAGTTAGGCACGGACGGACAGACAGACAACCCCGGGTCATGGGTCAAAAAGTTAGTTAGTTAGGCACGGACGGACAGACAGACAACCCCGGGTCATGGGTCAAAAAGTTAGTTAGTTAGGCACGGACGGACAGACAGACAACCCCGGGTCATGGGTCAAAAAGTTAGTTAGTTAGGCACGGACGGACAGACAGACAACCCCGGGTCATGGGTCAAAAAACTCACTGCCGCGGATTGAACTCATATGGCGATAAATATTCGTAAGACGGTCTAATAATACTATTTGAGTGGTATGCCGCAAAAATTTCATAGCGCGTAGGTGAGATACACAATAAGAAAAGGTCCATGAACTGACCAGAAATCATTCAGATGACATTTGCAAAAAAGTACCTCTACCGATTCTCTTCATAAGTGGTGGGATGGATAGAGGGGACAGTGGGGTGTACCCCTAGTTTAGTTATCCGGAAATGAATCTGCAATAGCGAGAACACGAAAAACATGAAAATCTAGGTCAAAAAGTCGATATAGCAATCGACCTGAACTTGATCCCAATGGTGCTATAGTACACCCTGGGCATGCTTAACATAGTGCAAAAGGAATTTTGGATCTATCTTGTTCGGTTGAGAAATTATGAATTTTCATCACTTTTACACATGCCCGCACCTGGCGCGCCGCATTTCGCAATACGAAGAGTGACGTCATCATTTTTGTAAACAAGGTCAAAGGCCCCTCAGGCCCTATGAGTATGGTGGCCGGAATCGAAGATCCTGGCGCAATGTCCGGAGAATGGCCAAAATGGTAAATTTTCTCAGATCCG
>LS485654.1:411552-436357 GCA_900490705.1 Pristionchus arcanus
AACTTTGAAAAATTAAATGTTAACTGTGAAAAATTAAATGTTAACTTTGAAAAATTAAATGTTAACTGTGAAAAATTAAATGTTAACTGCAAAACAGCGTTAATATAACCTACAAACATATCAAAAGTGATTTCATGTCGAAAAAATATCAGTTTGGGCCAAAATAAAATCCTGCAAAAGATAAGTCGCCGGCGGGATTCGAACCTGCGTCGACGATTGCGTGCTAGGTTTTTGAAAAAAAGTCATGGTGTGGTATGTCCTATCAAAACGGCATATTTTTTTCTGAATTCCTCGTGTATGTTTACATAATGAGCCAAGTTTCCAGGACCTGCACTCGATTGGAACATTGCGAAAAAATTTTTTGAAAAAAATAAAAACATGAAATTTCGTGTTTTTATCGATTTTTTCGAAAACGGGAAAAGTTAGGATAACGAAAACTGAGATTCTTACATAACTTTTGATGCTCTATCGAATGGTATATAACATGAGGGGGTAAAATGAAGATGAAATTTTTGGAGATCAAAGATCAAAGATCAACTTTTGGGGTCAATTTTTTGGCTGAAGTGTATCCCACCCCTAGGGAGTCTAACCACCAAGTATGAACCCCCAGAGACCATTTTTAGCTACTGTGTCACCCCCTCCTCCGCTCTTACGCAGACCGTGTTTTAACTGTGAAAAATTAAATGTTTACTGTGAAAAATTAAATGTTTACTGTGAAAAATTAAATGTTTACTGTGAAAAATTAAATGTTTACTGTGAAAAATTAAATGTGAAAAATTAATTGTTTACTGTGAAAAATTAAATGTTTACTGTGAAAAATTAAATGTAAAAGGGTTACAACGAAAAGAAGAATCATCAGGAATAAGAAAAACTTTGAAGTGAGCACCTCTTTATTCTCGAGGAACTGAGGCTATTGTAGAATTTCTTTAATCTTGAATTTAATGCTCCTTTGATCTAAACTTCAAACGATTTTTTTCCTTTGAAGCCACTCGAAGAACTGTCCTTTTAAATATCTCTGCTTTTATAAGCAAGTTGAAGTCTTTTTATTTTCAAGTTTGAGTCTCTTTTCGGAGTTTTCATCTTCTTGGCAACGGAAACCCTTTCTGAGTAAAAATTCAGGTTTTGTTGAGTAGAATATTGATCGCATTAGTTCATGAACGGAATAATTCAATATGTCCAAACTTGAGAAACGTCTTGTACATCTCAGGTGACATTCTAAAGCCCAAATAGTTTAGAATATTCCTCAAAATATTGTCTCTCACCGACATCTTACACTTGATTTGTGAGGAAAATAATATTTATCAGTGGTTCACATCAGCAAGAAGGGTCAGGAAAAAGAAATGTGAGATCTTTTTTTTCAGTAGAAGACTCTGCCTGCAAGTCATCCATTATCCTAAAGAAGTAAGGTCTTGGAACAAGTCGATTCATTTGCGAGTGCACTAAATGATTTGCATCATGATGAGTGTGGCATAACGTCAGATAAAAGGATTGAATTTGACGTAAAGTAATAAACATCGTCTTTTTTTGAGTTTGATGCTACTTCATAAATCCTCCAATTGATGTACCACATTGACAATGAGACTTCCCTTAAGTGTCATTTGAATACTGGTGTTGAGTCGAATCACAGTGTTAAATCAGATCGTTGACTTTCTTGGCTAAGCTCAATTTCTCAATGATATTTATTACATCGTTAGCATGATACAGCGTATTGATCGCATTCAATTTCGATAGCACAATCTTGTTTATTGCATCTTCATCGTGTAGGAATTATGACAGACATTCGCACACAAATCGAGAGGTTCCAAAAGATTTGTTGGGTATATTAATTTCTGGATTGGTGCCAGTTGCGATTTTGTGGATTCCGTATCCAGTTGGGGGCAAAGTATACCACTGAAAAAAGATCTCCGTTTTCTGTTTTTTTCCCGTAATTTTTAAAGATTGCGAATTCAAAAAAAAATTTAGATTTTGTGACAGATCGATCCTTACGTGCGGCGTGTAATATCCATGGTATAGAGTCGCGAAACAGTGTTGGCGAACAATAATTTTAATAACCTATGAAAATGAAATTATTTCAACAAGAAATAAATAGTTCTGCTTGCCGTAATATGGAAATTCTCGTGTCTTTTATGTTCCCAATGATCAGCATCGTATTTTTTCTTAGTAGGCCAACCTGAAGAATCAAATAAATGTAGCGTGATAATATTCAACGATTATTTTGATACCTGGCATCTCGAGTCGCATTCGCCTATTTTCGTTGGTAATTAGCTCACCACAATACTTTGGATCGAGAGTCCCTTAAATGTATGTTGAGTAGATCACATTGAAATATTAATTTTAATTATATTCTTACATTCGCACTGTTGCGTTTCTTCGTCGAATTCATGATGTTCGATGCATTTTTTATCAGCTAAAAAGGTTATTTCACAATTTGTGAACTTCAAAAGAGATTGGAACACAGGGTTTCCGAAGCCTAGCAAGCATTGCCAAATCGCCCGTAGGTAACACTATCGAAACTATCAGGACGTTTCCAAGGTAAAAGGCTAACGTGGTGGGGCTGGTACATGTCCGTTAACGGTCGCTTCGGTGGGATCACAAAAGCAGTGTACGCGACTGAGCCCGTCCCACCATCCTGAATAAACGGGCTGATCAGAAATTTTCTTTGTTTTTCACATACCTGGTATATTGGTATTCATATAATTCTGAACTTTATGTGCGCCGTAGCCGAGATTTTCAGCGAGTTTAAGCTGAATTATAAGTGACTCTGTTATGATGAAAAATTGGGAGTGTATTCGGAAATGGTTCTAACCTCGTTGTTGACTGGTGCTTTGATATCCAGACCGAACATATAGCCAGTAAACATGCATCCTTTTCGAACGACCACTTTGATTGCCTACAAACTGGGTAATATATATCTGAAACATAAAAAAACTCACATGTTCGTCCATAGGATCATTTGTCAAGTCAACCTTAAAAAATAACATTTTTAATAAACATATTTGAATAAGCTTGATTGAGAATTGAAATTTTTTTAGAAAAGTTTTAAAAAATTTCTTTGAGATGAGAAAAAAGGAAATAAATAAATAATTTCTCATAAATAATTGCATAAAATCTCACTTCAACGATAGGATATAAAATCTCACTTCAACGTTTGGAAACATTGGGAACTCTGGCATTGTAACAAAATACGTTTTGTTCCAGTAGTTGACAAGTTTTGCGCAAGCGTCGACGGGTCCAGTCCCTGAGAAAGTAACGTGGGTTCTCGCAGACACTCAATATCAGATTGCACTCCAACTTTAAGTGAAATCGAAGTGTCAGAAATTTGTTTTACAAACGAACATTCGCATTTCCCAGTAGACTCATCCATTTCGTGTTCTTCGACACACGGATCGTCTTTTGCAATAGTAACTAAAAAGTAATTTCGATATTTTTGATTTTATTTATTGCACTTGCCTTTTTTAATTGTAACCGGCGTGAACTCATTTACAGCGTTTTTAGTGCAGATAACATCCAACCTGAGAGAAATTTTTTCCATCATGCAAATTATCTGCAAATTTCCCACACGTTCTTCTGATCAGTGCTGCCCCAGTAGCCTGTTTTGTCGATAACAGCGGCTAGGGGAGTATTGCAAACGGTCTGAGAGCCAGCATCTAGATGCAATGAGAAGATTAGAAATATTTCCCATCCATTAATTTCTTTATTTATTATAATAATACAAACTTACAAACTGGTGGCTTCTTCGATTTCCCGTCACAAGTGCTGAATCTTGCGTAACTCTTCAGCATTTTTGTCCCTCGTTTATCCAGTGTTTTCTGGACCCAGACAACATCATCTTTCGTGAGCTCATCTAAACTCTATTATTTGTAGTCTGACAAAACGCAATACTCACTCAGGATCATTTGATTATCAAAATCGTTGTCGGGTGAGAAAACTTCCATTCCGGCTTTTTTACAACTCTTTTGGGCCTAAATAAGTGTTATTACATGTTTTCAAATAAACTGGCTTACATCAGCATAATTCATCTTTCTGTCAGCACGACTGATGCATTTTCCACGAATCATTGTCTGACCTTTGTCACACTTGTATGCGCTATCTAAAAAGGAACCATTGCGAAAGTTCATGCAAAACAATACATACCTCTGACGCATATTGTATGTTTCGCTTCGGATGCTCCCGAGTCGGAGTGGAATGATGAAGCCTGGAGTTATGATTGTTGTTTAGAGGCTTAGAGGTGATATGATTAGTTTACATTGGTCATCAGTGATGCGAGTGCTGTAGCGGGCACTTCTAACGCAACCTTAATTGAATTGGTAACATCAATATGTACATCAATCTTGTCCAAATGTAAAGTTTTCTAGATAAGCTCAATAAATAAATTGATTTTACCTGTGATCCTTGCAATGCTGTAGAGCAACCAATCTGCGCATCGGAATAGGTTACCTAAAATTCTGTGGTATTTTATTTTTGAAAATACTCATTTGAACTATTTCTGTGTTGATAGCAAAGCCAACCTTTCCGAATATGGCGAAATAGCATCGATTTACATCCATAGCTGATCTGTAGGGAAGTGAGTCGCATTTGAGCTTCAGGTTATCCGCTAGAATTAGTAACTTTAGGAATCAGAATGTGATTGTTTTAAATAAATATCTGAGTAGTAATCACTAATTTTAATTGAGTTAAAACTCACCAAAGTGTGACCTGAATGATTTGTCCGAAAGAGTCTCAGTCGGAAAAAGTAAGAGAAATGCTCCGAAAAGGAGAATCATGTTGAAGCTCAAATAAACCGCAACTAGCTGCGGCGTTTTATAGGCAAGCCAGAGAAGCGATTTGGAAGTACGATATCTCGAGTCGTTTCGAACGGAAACTTTCCTTTGAAGCGAAGAACGAAGTGGTAATAAGCGCAAGAAGAAAGGAAGAATTTCAAAGGAGAAGCATAATTGCTTTTGCTGCTATAAAATGAATCTGATTTTGGCATTTTGCATTCGCTTTCTGGATGATTCTTCTTTTCGTTCTAGTACTATTGCTCGCTCCTACAGGAATAGGAGGTATGGTTGCAAATTCACCTGTAAATATGATTGCTTAGTTTTCTTAGATAGTTTATCATTTAACAAATAAAGTAATTTGCAGGAGCAAAGGCCAAAAAATGTGTTGAAAACCATGCCCTCAATCAAGAAACAGGAGAATGTGAATGTATGTATTATTCAATAAATTTCAACGTGTTAAAAAAATTTAGACTTATTATTAAACCAAAATTATACTATGAAATTATATTCACCTCATCACAACAAATCACAAAGTTGCCGATACTTCCAAGAAAGAAATCTGAGATTATTCTGTCAGAAATGACAAATTAAAATGATTGACAGGGACTGGTCCGAAAGATGCTTGCCTTAAACTGGTCGACTACTGGAATCGAACATATTTCATGTCATTGCCAGATTTTCCGAACACTGTATGGCGTGAGGTATATATAAAGTCAAAATAATTTCATTTCAAATATATTTTCGAGGTTGACCTGACAAATCATCCCATGGACGATCACGTAAGCGTTCAGCTGAGGGTTGGCAAGTGAAGAATCGAAATGCACTCTTCATTTCATTTCACAGTTAGCGCGAATCAGTGTCATTCTTCAATGAAGTGAATAGCGCACCGTAACGGCTTTGAGTTGAGAAATGAGAGGGTTCTCCATTGTCATTTTTCCCTTCATGAAGGGGCAGAGCTTTCGCGCCGCTCTTATTGAAGAGAATAGATGGAATTCACTCATTCATTTGTCGCAACTTCCTTCACTTGCCAACCCTAGTTCAGCTGTATCAATTATATATTTTTATTTTTAAAATTCTTTTAAAAAATAATTAATTTTCATACTAGGCAATCAAAGTGGTCGTTCGAAAAGGTTGCATGTTTACTGGCTATATGTTCGGTATGGATATCAAAGCACCAGTAAACAACGAGGTTAGAACCATTTCCGAATACACTCTCAATTTTTCAGCAAAACAGATTCACTTATTGTTCAGCTTAAACTCGCTGAAAATGTCGGCTACGGCGTACATCAAGTTCAGAATTACATGAATACCAATATACCAGGTCTTTGAAAAAGAAAGAAAAGTTTGACTAGCCCGATTATTCAGGATGGTGGGACGGACTCAGTCGCGTACACTGTTTTTGCGATCCCACTGAAGCGACCGTTAACGGACATGTACCAGCCCCACCACGTTAGCCTTTTACCTTGGAAACGTCCTGATAGCTTCGATAGTGTTATCTATGGGCGATTTGGCAATTCTTGTTAGTCTTCGGAAAACCCTGTATTCCAAGGTTCACCAATATTGAGAAATTTTTTTTACATTTAGCTGACAAAAAATGCATCGAGCATCACGAATTCGACGAAGAAACGCAACAGTGCGAATGTGAGAATATATTTAAAATTAAAATGTAATAGTGACCTACTCAAAATAAATTTAAGGGATTCTCGATGAAAAGTATTGTGCTGAGCTAATCACCAATGACAATAGGCGATTGCGACTCGAGATGCCAGGTATCATAATAATCGTTGAGTTTTCTCACGCTACATTTATTTGATTCCCCAGGTTGGCCTATTAAGAAAAAATACGATGCTGATCATTGGGAACATAAAAGACACGAAAATTTCCACATTACGGCAAGCTGTCCAATTTATTTCTTGTTATGATAATTTTATTGAAACAGGTTACTAAAATCATTGTTCGTCAGCACTGTTTCGCGACTCTCTACCATGGATATTACACGCCGCACGTAAGGATCGATCTGACACTGAAATTAAATCTTTTTTTTTGGAAAACTGAGACCTTTTTTTCAGTGGTTAACTTTGCCCACAAGTGGATATGGAATCCACAAAATCGTAACTGGCTCGAATACCGAGCTAAACTTTCCCGACAAATCCCAAGGAACTTCTCGATTTACGTGTGAATGTATTTCATGAACTAATATGTGATGAAGATGCAATAAAAAGGGTTGTGCGATCGTCACAGAAAGGGTAGTTCGATCAATTAGAATACTATGATCGATTATTTTTGTCTGTGTATCTGCATTCCGGGCCATCTATCAACCTTTCTAACGCACTCTGACTCTGACTCCTTCTATCCTTCGAGATGCACTTATTGTCTGATTCTCGTCATTTTGCGTGATCTCTCAATGTTTTGACCTTCCAGAGTAAATTCGAGCTCACTTAGAAAAAATAGAGATTGTGATCAAAAAGGTCGTTTCGTGGCTCTTTATGTCGACACGTATTTGCATGCATTCATGAATGGACATGCATAGTACATGGAAAGGAATATTCCATACAACGAATTATTTCAAATTTTCATTCAAATCGGGCTGATACTAACGGCCGATACGATCACCTCTGAGGATAGGAACACTAGGAAAAGCTAAAGATCGGAGACAGATGCGAATGGAACTTCTTGAGAGTTCCAATATTTTGATTTTGCGTTACAAAACACTTCTGCTTTCCACAACCATCTCTCAGCTACGAGCAATGTCCTTGCTCTACTTGACTTAGCTCCAAAAATAGAGATGCGATCTGATGACGAGAGTAGATGAAAGCGCTCCTCTGCCTGCACGTTTTTTCACCCGACTCACCCCTGCTCTATCGGGGACGGCTATCCCCGTTCACACCCATACCGTTATTGAAAAGTTAGTTACTTTTTCCGAGTCGGCCGCCCCTCTCGAGCTTGTCAAGAATCCGATAACTTTTATAAAATGGTCAAAGTGAGTCTTTTTTTCCATTCTGCTTGGCTTTTCCTCGCAAAAAAATGAATTTAATAATAAACAATTCGAGATTCACTCAGCTTCAGTCTGCCATGTACATTTAGGCATTTTTTACATGCTAATTCTTGTCTTTCTCAGTGCATCAAGTGCTTCTACCACTGTGCTCAGACGGCCGAGGGACGCCACCCCTTCTGGACGTGCCCGTTCAAAGCATGCAAGTGCAGATCGGTGAGGATATTTGGGGACTGTGGGAGAATATACTACCTGTTTGTCTAGAGCTATTTTGTGAAAAGGTAGGAAAACTGCAAGAAACGTTAATATTAAACGCATTTTTTTTTGTTGCCACCGTGAAATTGATCGCAAGTGCCGATCGGTGAGCAGGATAGGAGGTTGATAGAACCAGAAAAACACGATATCTATAGGATCTGATAGGGGCTCCTTGTAGTAGAGTTTATTCAATAAGAGGATGAGATCAATAAGGAAATTCCAGTGCGAGCTTCTGGCGGAACGCGCGAAGCTGGTCGCCAAGATCAAGGCGATTGAAGTGAGCACGATTTTTTACACTTTTTGATGCGAATTTCTTTTACTGGAACGACAAATTTTAATGGAAATGTGCAAAAAATCAAGCATATTCGCAGGAGACGACTGAGCCGAGCGACGGCGGCGATTCTAGACCCAAGTGCTCCAAGTGCCGAAGACACGGAAAAATCGTTGTCAGAAATGTTAGTTTACATTTAGAGTTTTCGCATTTCTGTTGCTTTCTTTCTCTGAAATTCGAAAACGTGATTGACCTGAAAGCGTAAATCTCTACCTTCATTGGCACGTAATATTCGCGCACAATCCCTTTGTTGCAACATTGTATATCATGCACCTCGATCCTCCGAAGTTCTCACATTTACGTTAACTTTCATGATAAACTATGATTATTATATTCCAGCACCACGAGCCGTGCCCGTACTGGGACTGCGCGTGCAAACCGTGCACAATCGTTGCAAGGAAGAAGGTAGTGGATAAGGAGCTCATAATGATTCGCGATGAACGTCGAAATCCACGTATGATTATTTCCTTGAGCAGCAAAGGATAGAATAATAAGGCAACTGTCCTCACACGGATTGAAGTTAGTTCGCAATAATGTGATCTTTTGCAGAGAAATCTCAACCGTCAGACGAGAGCCTATCAACAGCCAGTTCGCCTCTCTTGCCGCTGTCGCCTGTTGACCAGGTATGCAATGCTAGTGGTTTCATCGGAGTTGTTGGTCTAATCATTTTGGACTATCTTTAGTCCAGGTTATGAGGCAATTACAACATTAATTATCGCGCAATTACAACTAATTAGTCTTCTCCAGAATCCTATGGAGGCGGCGCAGCAACCTTCGCTCTTGTCATTATCACCTTTATCAGTTGTTCAGGTAATACTAAAACAATAATTGATCGGGTCTCGTGTTTAAAGAAGGAGAGGCACGAATGCTGGCTCAATTATCATAAGCGAGCCGCGCGCTCCGATTTGCATGCGCTGTCTCTTCATTGCTCTTCTCTCTCTCGCTCGTTGCCTGCACGATCAGGGGCGTTTGGCACCCAGCCAATTGATCATATCTCAGCTCAAACGAAAATTGAAAACATGGGAGTTTCGAAAGTGTTATAGGTTGCTCGTGCCCCATCATCTGGCATAGAGAACTCACTTAGCCAGATATTCGTGCCCCTCCCCCTTTAATCATCAATTACGATTACTTCAGAACCCTGTGGAGATGGTTAAGCCGCGTCTCTCCAACGTGCCGTCCCTTCCGATATCGCCATCATCACAGGTAATACACAAATTATGCCGCTTCCCGGGGAGTGATATGAAGTAACGATTCTATTAGCCATCATTTTACCATTAATGGCCATATCTCCAGATTCATATCAAGTCGCTGCATGCTCCTCCACCTCTCTACAACGTGCCATCCTTGCCGATTTTGCAGACATCTCAGGTAATAATGCAACCCATGTCCCGGGAATAGGCTACAAAATATAAACGGCGTGAAAAACGGCCTTTTATCCATATTCATCTGGAATTGGCACCGGCTCCATCGCTTTGAAGTCTGCCGTCATTGCAACATGCTCATTCAGCCACTGTAAGAATAGTTTTTCTTGGGTGCGGTTCGAGACGCAGGGAGACAGTTTATTTCGCCCCATATCAGAGGAATTTCGTATTATTATTCTCCAGAATCCTGCGCTGCAGCTTCAACCCATGCCCAATTCGTTATTTATTTTTTTTCGTTTCATATCAGAGGAATTTCGTATTATTATTCTCCAGAATCCTGCGCTGCAGCTTCAACCCATGCCCAACTCGCCATTCTCACCCATATCGCAAACTGTACAGGTTAGTTGATCAATAAAAAAGAATTGGGCAAATCCGCCTCACAGGTATTTTATCTATATTTTTCTAGAACTCGACAGATTCGTTCCGCAATTATCTCTCAGCTGAAGAGCAGAATAATCATGATGCTCGGGTCAGTAGTGTTATGTTTTTTGCCTTTGTCTCTAAAGACTCGCATATTATTGTGCTTCAAAAAGAACGATTAATCAAAAGCAGTAAATCAAGTTGCGGGTTGTCCACCTACCGAGATAGTTGTGCTTTGCTTATTCCAAACACTTGACTATTATAGATCGTCCTGTCGCTCCTCTCCATCATCGCCACTTCGAATCCACCCGACTTCTCCACTGTCGACATTGAAGACGTGCGCACCATCACCGATGGGTGAGCTACTTTTCATTGACACGCCTTCCCACTAGAGCTTCGAAAACGAGCGAGTACTCGTCGAAAAATTGAAACGAGTACTCGTTTTCCGAGCCATTCGAGTACTCGTTTTGCTAGCCGAGTGGTCGTCGAATAGAAAGCGAGTACTCGTCACTCGCGAGCACGTGCGTTTCGCGAGTACTCGCTTCATTCCTCTAAATATTACATTGCTCGGGCGGTGAGACCTCGGTTGTTCAAGTGAAACATATCCGCCAACTCAACTTTTCCATCAGAATCAATCTCTCCCCAATCATTTCTCATTTCATCGTCCGCGCGAGTACTCGTAACGAGCATAGAATGATGCTCGTCGAGAACGAGTACTCGGTTCCTGTCTCTAAACGAGTACTCGTTTTCGCGCAATCGCTCGTTTTCGAAACTCTACTTCCCACTAACTATCGTGGAGATGGAATAGGAAGAATTTAATGAAGCGTGATGTGCTTGCAAGAAAATATCTTGAATTTGTATGGATGCTGATCTGTTTTGTACTATTATGGAGAATCACGCGATTTCCTCCCATTCTTACTCGCATCTCCCTGGTAGCTCGCTATTTAGTGCGAGAAAGTACTAATGCCAGGAACTATAACTAGAGCAACCCGCCAAAATACATTTTTAATTATACATTGCAGACACCTCATGGTCCTTCCGGATCGCTGGGAACTCTTGATGCCCGACATTTCGGAGATTGTTCACTACGCAGTTAGACGTCATCCCCTCTTCAGGCACAATGAGTACGACTCGTTTATATACTAATCCGAGTTGTGTTTTTCGTTGAATTGTTTCCTCTAGTTTCCTTTTTGTTATTCTCGTTTTGTCTACCCAATTTGATAATTTGGGTGCAGAATATAAATCTGTTTTACTTGGAGTTTCGACGCACAGGAAAAGCTTGTAAAAGGTATAGCGGGAAAACATTACTTTCTTTCTCTCATTGTCGATTTGATTTTAGTTGCAATAGTTGCAGATTGCATAACCAAAAACGAGCCATTTTCTGTTACAGTGCACTTTTGCACTTTGTTCAAGCACTTAATCCTTTGGAAAAACTATTTTAGCTATGAATTGAATGTTCTGCTGCATATTGTTTATCGTAATCGGACAAATGCTCATCGAATGCACTCGCAAATGAATCTTCCTGTTCCTCCAAATCCAGCAGTCGCCAAATTGTTGTCTTTGCTTGCGACTACATGATGTCCATAGCCCATTGTTGGCATTGTCTTCCACTGAAAATAGGTTATGTGTGGAGCATTAGCCACTTCGAATTCTGCAAAACAGCTATTTAAAATTACTTGATGAACAGTATCCTTTTCCCAAAGGAGTGTAGCAAAGCAATGTTGGCGAACGACGATATTTGTAACCTTCCAATAATATCATTGAGATTGTTAACAAGCGTTACGTTACCGTGATATGGAAGTTTTCACCACCTCTTGTCATATAATGATTAACATCATATTTCCTTTTCTCAGGCCAATCTGAAGATTCGGAAATGATGGTTCAGTTAGTTTCAGCTCAAAGACAAAATGTGAGAGCAGAATAAGTTGCAGCTAATAAGAGCCCGTTTGCGTAAGAGTCGGACAATGTGATGTACAGGGTAAAAATTGACAACCGAGATAAGAGTGGTTTTCAGTAGTCTTCGAGGTACCTACCACGATAGACAATATAAAATTGTTTGCAAATGCATGCTTCAACAGATACGGTAGGTCAAAGATCATGATATTTCTTACATTTTGATCAGTATCTCGTTAACCAATGATTCGAATCGATAACGTTCAAAAGAGACTATAGTTTATTTTTGAAGAGCTTTCCGGTGGCAATATTCATTTTGAGAAAACAGTAGCAGCTACCGAAGTCCATGATGTATCTTTGCTGCAATTGATTTGCACAAGTGGATCTTTGGAATGAATGTGGACAGGGTCCATACAAAACCACCTGAATCGGCAGCTCGCACAAATCGAAGCCCAAGCTGAGTTATGACCAAAATACGGAGCATTGAAAAGCGAAATCTAGTTGATTGAAAAGCTAACTAATGAGTTTCAGTGTCCTCTCTTAACACAACGGTTTCTTTGAATATATAAATGGAAAATTATATAAGTGAGGACATTGAAACTCACTTTTTCTCACTTGAATCAACTAGTTTTGGCTTTTCAATGCTCCGTATTTTGATCATAACTCAGCTTGGGCTTCGATTTGTGCGAGCTGCCGATTCAGGTGGTATTGTATGGACCCTGCCCACATTCAGATCAATGATCAAGCTGTGCAAATCAATTGCAGCAAAGATACATCATGGACTTCGGTAGCTGCTACTGTTTACTCAAAATGAATATTACCACCTGAAAGCTCTTCAAAAATAAACTATAGTCTCTTTTGAACGTTTTCGATTTGAGTCATTGGTTAACGAGATACTGCTCAAAATGTAAGAAATATCATGCTCTTTGACCTACCGTATCTGTTGAAGCATGCATTTGCAAACAATTTTATATTGCCTATCGTGTTAGGCACCTCGAAGACTACTGAAAACCACTCTTATCTCGGTTGTCAATTTTTACCCTGTACGTGGCCCCACTAGACATTGTCCGACTCTTACGCAAACGGGCTCATAAAAGGAATGGTAGATCGAATTTCGTCATGACATATTTAATGAATGAACTACTGAATTCTAAAAAAATGTCTCTTACTTGGAATCTCGAGCAACTTTTTCCGATTGTCAACAGTTCTCACTTCCGCGCAAAACTTTGGTTCCAGTTTCCCTAGAATGAGAAATGTGTTGATCAGTATACTCTAGGGGTGCACGTTCGGTTTCCGCAAATCCGAGCTCACTAACAGGCCCTTCCCTTCTCTATCGAGCACATGCTCTTGATAGGTACACTCTTCCTATCCTCGGATAATCCGACAAGAGGTCGGAAGAGGATGGGTCGGAGAAGGTAGCCGGTTTTGAGTCAGTTTTGTTAGCGACCCCTTCCCTTCTCACCCCACGCAGAGGAGAGGGAGGGGGAAGAGGGCTCGGATATCCCAAAAACGATACCGAACGAGCAACCCTGTACTCTATTTATTTGCAAACGGACATTCGCATTGCTGCGTGTCTTCATCGAATTCATGCAAGTCGACGCACTTTCGATCGGCTGAAAATATATTTGAAGATAAATTTAATTGAGAATTCCGAATGAAATACGAGCGTATCAAACTAACGTGGTGGTGAGGGTACATGCCCGTTAACAGTAGCCTCAGTAGGATCACACAAACAGGTTGGGCGAGTAAGGCCGCCAAGATAGTCTGAATGAACAAATTTATTATAATTTCGATTCGTCGAGAGCACACAAACCATTACATTCCCTAGTCATGTAGTTGTTCAATTTATACGCTCCGTAGACAAGATTTTCTCCATTTGTAACCTGAATAGTTCGTGATTACGCGTCATATGCACTTCTTACATATTGATAACCATCACCCGTCCTTGGATAACTGTAGCCTGTGAACATGCAGCCTCGGCGAACAATAACTTTGACGGCCTAGAATGTGGCAAACTGTATTTTGAAACTAGTAAGTTTTGAATTGGTTTTGTTGAACAACGCACATAATCGTCCATGAAGCTGTTTCTGGCTTTCAGGTCGACCTTAAACATTTTTTTTTTAAATTTTAATTTTTTTTTTAATTTTTAAATTATTTTGATCTCCCGAACAATGAGAATCTAACCTCACGGAACTTGTTGTTGGGAAAGTTGGGCATCGACAGAAAATATGATCGATTCCAGTAGTCGACTAGTTGAACGCAAGCATCTTTTGGGCCCGTCCCTGTGGATTTATAGGAAATATTGGAAAATTTCGAAATCAATCATACAGTCGCAGAGTCCCGTTTCCTCGTTCAGCGCGTGTGTTTCAACACATGCTTTCTTTCGTTCTGCAATTTTTTTTCAGGTAAATTCTAGTCAACACCAACCTTTCGCTCCCGATGCCAAAGTCAAAAGAAATACTCCGAAAAGTAGAATCATCCAGAATGAATGCTGAATCAGCTAAACAAGATTCGTTTTTATATGCAAGAGTAGAAGATAATAAAGCTCCTAAAAAGACATTTCAAGAGCTGGAAGAATCAATCAATTTTCTTCCTCTCGAAGCATTTGATGCTCCACTTGATAGCCTTCCTTCGATCCCCTATAAAATGCGGCACCTTGATACACTTTGAACGAGCACCAAGGATGATTCTCCTTTTTGGAGCGGTTTTGCTCGTTTGGCCAACTGAAGCATTCATAAATTCCTTGAGATTCCACTACGGTATGTTCAACTTTGCTATTTTAATCATAAAAACTTTCAGTCGATAGTCTTAAGCTTGCGTGCGAAGCGCTTCCATATCGGACTGTGTTTGAAGGAAATCGATGCTATTTCGTAGTCTTTGAAAAGGTAAATCTGAAATGGAGAGATAGGAATTGTGTCCATTCTAGAAAGGTTGAGAAAAAGAAGTTACTTCATTTAGTTCGAAAGGTCATTCTGATTTTTGAAAGCTCGTTTTATTCAAAAAGAATTATTGTAAATTCATTTTCATTGATATATTACAGGTGATCTACAATGATGCGCCATCGCAATGTACGAGAATTCTCAAAGACGCAAAGGTTAAACGTGTTTTAAAAATGAAAAAATAAAAATGTTTTAAAGCAAAAACATTTTTAGAATATTATGAACGGACCTAATGTAAGGCACAAGATAATTTAGAATGTTTTAGGTTGCATTGAATGTGCCAGAAAGCGTTCTTGAGAAAACGAAGGTTGAGGTAAGCATAATTACTAAATAAATAAGAGTTTTAATGTAATTTAGTCATCGTCTTTTCACATTGAATCTACGTCTGAAGCAAAACACACAATTTGCTTCTATGGTTTGTGTTTTGCCATTTGCAATCCGTTCAAAATCTGTTTCAACAGACAATGGATACAAGTGCGATAAGGGTCAGTCAATAATCGGAGGAAAATGTGGTGTCCGTGCTGACAAAAAGATGAATTTTGCTGACGTAAGGCGCACCCCTTTTTTCAATATTTCTCTTAATTTATTTTATTTACAGGCTCAAAAAGCTGCAAGAAACTTGGAATGGACCTTTTCTCGCCCGATAATGACTTCGAAAATAGCATAACATCAAGTGAGACATATTTAATTGTTCAGAAAATACAAAAATTCAGGGGAGCTCGTTAAAAATTCGGCATGGGCTCAGAAAAGTCTCGGCAATCGAGGGAGCAAATTCGCTTGGAATCTCGGAAAGAGCTACGCAAGGTTCACAACATGTGATGAAAAATCAAAGAAGTCTCAAATGAGTATGTTGGAAATACTAAAAATATGTAACCTTTACTCGTGTATAGATTCCGGCACTCAGACTAAATGCAACGCGCAAGTAGGCGCAGTTCTCGATAAATCCGGGTACTGGAGCACCACTGACCAGAAAAATGAGTGAGCAAATTTACGAAGTGCCATCCGAAACTAGCTAATTTTACTACTCAGAATGGACACAATATGCACCAGAAATGTTGTAAACGAATACACGCCAGTTTTTGTCAAGAAACGTGAGCTCTATGAGAATTAACCGGTCAAGGAGCTCATTTTAGCTGTTTTCGCCGACAAAGAAGAAACTTGTGTCCAGCAGCACGAGCTGGACGATGCTACTGGGAAATGCGAATGTACATTCGATCACTTCCAGAAATATCTTCCCAAAATGATTCAGGGACTGGACCTGCAGATGCTTGTGTGCAGCTGATTGATTACTGGAACAACACATATTTCGTAAACATGGAAAGATTTCCGGAAGTAGTGTTCACGGAGGTTTAATCAAGAGCTTTCACACGTGTACATTACATTTTTGCAGGAATGTTTGCTGACGACACAGAACGAGATCGACGATTATGTTTGATTCGTTTCTTGAGCAGCTTTCTTATTCAGAATTTAGACAGTCAAAGTGGTCGTTCGCCGAGGGTGCATGTTCACGGGCTACGCGTGGCATGTTTCGGGCAATGCCTATGAAAACGTAAGTATTCACGTAGTTCAATTGGTACCCTCTTCCCCATCAATTGACAAGCATAATAGTCACGTTAAACGTGCCCTAGAAGTCTGGCCAGCAAGGGATCACGCAGGCCTCGCCGTACCGGGCCTTACCTGTGTACCCCCACCAGGCGTGGTTGTCTCATGACAACTGTAAAATCGCCTTGATTGTGGAAGCAACTTTTTCAACTTTTTTATATTCACGTTCAGGTAAAGATTGGTGAAAATCTCGTGTACGGAGCACACAGGCTTCCCAATTACATGACGAGAGAATTTGCAAGTGAGCAAAAAGGATTTGAATTTGCAAAAGATATTGAAATATTTTTTCAGTCTATTGGGACGGGCTATCCCGAGTTCACTGTTTCTGCGATCCGACCGAAGCAACCGTAAGCGGACACGTTCCGGTACCGCCCCGTTAGTTTTATTGAGTATACATACTATTTGAATTATTGGTATCTCCACTGGACGCATATTCGAAACCAGTGTGATGTGTTCTTTTTTATTTACTGGCAGTGAATCTATCTATTGCAAAAGCTCTTTTGCATTCGTGCTTTATGAATTTTATATTTTCAGCCGATCAAAAGTGCATTGACTACCACGAATTTAATGAAACTACGCAACAATGCGAATGTGAGTTAAAAAAAAGAAGAAATACACAAATGAAATGAATATTTAAGGGACACTGGAGCCCAAGTTTTGCGCGGAAATCAGAACCAATGACAATCGGAGAATGTTGCTCGAGATTCCTAGTACGACGACATTGTTTTTTTCTAAATTTGTTTTGGATTAAGTATGACGGCTTCAGAGGAATATGAAAACGCTTAGTGGCTAGGAGGGACTTTCGTCTTGAACAAACTGAATCAATAATGCATATTTTTTAGAATGGCCTGAGAACAAGAAATATGATGTGAATCACTACTTAACTAGAGGAGCTGAAAACTTCCATATCACGGTAGTTTCGGAATTTTTTGGTGAATTGTCAATCCCATTTTTGATAGGTTACAAATATCGTCGTTCGCCAGCATTGCTTTGCTACACTCTGGTGGGATAGGGGATCATTCCATCCTGTAAGCTTGAAATACGCTTTTTAGGTGGATTAATGTTTCAGACATATCTATTTTCAGTGGAAGACAATGCCAACAATGGGCTATGGACATCATGTAGTCGCAAGCAAAGACAACAATTTGGCAACGGCAGGATTTGGAGGGACAGGACGCTTCACATGCGAATGCATTCGATGAGACATGTCAAAATAAACAAGCATTTCAACAGAAAAAAACGCTGATCAAACTCATAAAGCTGAATTACACGCGAACAAAGTTTCAAACAATTGTATGATAACTAACAAGGGAAGGTTGCGATCTCGATATGGACTTTCCGAACGAGACCTAGTGCGATCGATAGGTCTCGTGATTCTAAGAGCTTTAGTGATTTTCATTTTTGCTGAGGAGACCCCGGGCCCGAAAAAAAATCGATAATTTCAAAATCAATAGTTTTCTTCGTGTGTCGCGCGGCGGGTATAAGATCCCTTCCCAGATCCTCCCTCAACAAGCATCGGTGGTTCAGTCGGTAGGGAGTTCTCCTAATAATCAGGTGGACGTGGGTTCGGTTCCCCCTGCTGCAACTTTTTTGCTGCATTTTTCCTTTCGTTTTCTAACTTCTTATTTACTGCTGAAATATTTTTTCTGTTGCAGAACTTATTTTTTCGTTGTTGAGACTGCGATCATTGGGTAATCAGAATAGTCAACCTCTGACCAATAGATGCAGATGAAAATTTTTGAAGGTTACAAGAAGTGTTATCTAGAGCTGACGAGAATAGACAGCAACAATGAAAAAAAGTTCTGCAACAGAAAAAAGTTTTCAGCAGTAAATAAGAAGTTAGAAAACGAAAGGAAAAAATGCAGCAAAAAAGTTGCATCAGGGGGGAACCGAACCCACGTCCACCTGATAATTAGGAGAACTCCCTACCGACTGAACCACCGATGCTTGTCGAGGGAGGATCTGGGAAGGGATCTTATACCCGCCGCGCGACACACGAAGAAAACTATTGATGTTGAAATTATCGATTTTTTCGGGCCCGGGGTCTCCTCAGCAAAAATGAAAATCACTATAGTTCTTAGAATCACGAGACCTATCGATCGCACTAGGTCTTGTTCGGAAAGTCCATATCGAGATCGCAAACTTCCCTTGTAAGTTAACACAGTGGTGCACTTAATTCTTCAGGGTATTTGAACGCCCTCGATCGTACATCATCTCAGGGAACAGATATTTAGAGTTCGTACTCATTATTCTTTTCAAACTGGTTAGAAATCAGAACCTCCCATTACTATTTGAATTTGTGATATTGATTAATAGTTAGGTCGTACGTGAAATTATGTTGTTTGGATGGTTTTCATCGACCACTTCCTCATTTCTCCTTCAACTTGTCTTCCCCTCCGTTCATCGCACCAAGGGGAAGTACGAGTCGATGTTATCGCACTCCTCGCCCCGAGTATCCTTAGAGAATACAGTCACCGAATGGAATAGCGACTCACGAAGTGCGAGAAATCAGAATAGGACAAACAGTTCATGTTTCTGAGTATCCAGAAAACCAGAAAAAAAATAATCGGGAAAAGTTTTGTGGCCAAACAGTAAGGAGAAGTTCTCCTGTGACTCCCCGTGACAGTCTGCTCCTTGGATAGATCTCACCGTTTTCGTTTCAACCGAATATGTGTTATCGCTCTCGGGGTATCGCTAAGGAAAAAAACGACGAAGAAGGTCAGGGAGCAGGGTAGAAGGAGGAGGAACATATTCTCGACTCTCCGAGAGGGATAGCGTCCTATGGTAAGATTCTTTAGCTCTATTGGAGAAGGACTACAGTAAATTATAGGTTGCATTTCAAATAAACACTCGCAACAACGCAACTACTGGAAGACCCGCATCCGCATCTACTGGAATATGCCCATCACACCAGGTTTGCATTCCAAAATGGGTGTAAACGCCTTTCACTCTTCGTTCTTTGAAATGAACCTAGTGTGCCGATTTGAATCTCCGATTGAATGCGAAAGGCAATGTTATTGCACGCTTTACTGAAACCACCCTCCGGCGCCAAGTCAACCAATAATTCTCTCAGCAGTTTCTCCTGATGCAGGTCAATACCCAAGCCTCCTTTCATGTAGTTGTATTTTAGTTTATCAATGATAATTCAAAATATTACACCTCGTGCTTCTGAGCAGTCTTTCGGTGCTGGCCCACACTGCTCTCACAGCGGACGGCTAATTTTATCGATCGGATATCTTTATTATTTTCCTCTATCTGAACTGGAAGTAATCACCCTGGGCTCCATAGACTATTTTGAATTACAGATGATCGTGGCACTGCTCAATGTGATCAATCCACCGTCGGGCCCAGATCACGAAATCGACTACACCGCGCTGAATGTGAAAAACTTTCTTACCGAGCCCACCATCAACCTCCCGGAGTGGAAGCCGCATCTGAAAGAGATCAAGGAGCTCGTGCACTTAGTGCTAGAGCAGAGTACCTAAATCGATAAATTCTACCAAACTCACTCGTATTGTGGAGATTCAATCTTTGTCACTTTTACACGCCGTTGGTGAAATAAATTATTTCAATGGAACTGTTCGCTTTTCGTAACCCCTTTCTGTTTCTTTACAAATGCTAAAGAATCATTTTTCTCAACGATTTGGAAGATACAGTCTCACACCAAGTCAAAAGGGGGAAGAAAGCTCATTTGCGTGGCACGGACATTTTCGACTCCAATACGTCCTCTCACTTTGGCGACTATTGAGACACCGAGTCGGTCGGTGGAGAATGTCTTGAATTTCCCGTCATTCTTCTCTAATTCACATATTCGAATGGTGAAACATATTGCGAAACATATTTGTACCGACTAACAAATGGCGCTGGCAAAAGGAATTACTTCTATACAAAGTGAAACATAGTTGAATTCAGTTGAATTTTGCCCAAAAACTACTGTCTTCGGTACGCCACGGGTGATCTCATCATTTGCGAATTGAGATATCAAGCTAAAATCTTTAATGCACGAAAAAGCAGACGAAAACAGTGCAAAACGGTTGATTTGGACACGCGAAGTCCTACTCCTCTGCGGAGAGAGAAGTTATTGACATGCCGTTTGTGCAGCAAGGTTCGAAAACCCTTTGGGCACCAAGTTACGCTCAGTGCATGTACGATTTCGATCCCATTCGGTAGCAGCACTCACAAACGTGCGCTCAATCTGGTGAAAACAGTGCAAAACGGTCGATTTGGGCACGCGAAGTCCTACTCCTCTGCGGAGAGAGAAGTTATTGACATGCCGTTTGTGCAGCAAGTTTCGAAAACCCTTTGGGCACCAAGTTACGCTCAGTGCATGTAAGATTTCGATCCCATTCGGTAGGAGCACTCGCAAACGTGCGCTAAACCTAGCGAAAACTCTCATTTCACACCGCTTTTTCCTCTCGCGCGGCGCAGAATGACTCGATGGCGCTGTGCCACGTAAATGAGCTTTCTTCCCCCCTTTGACTTGGTGTGAGTCTTAAGAATGTATACGATGCACAGGATAGGCTTAGATCCTGGAACGATAATCATCTTGCCGGTATGAGTGCAAACTAAAGTCGACATAGAATAAAGGTTGCGTACACATCGTTAAGCTTTGTATTATTTTTTGTTTTCACTTTATTTGTCACCACAATTTATTACTTTTAAAAGTACTGAAACTATCTGTAGTCGCGGAATATGAATCAGTTTTGCTCATAAAGAATATAACTAAGATTCGCAGGGAAATGTTTGTGAATCTAAGAACAAGAATAAAGAAGAATTATGAAGAAAAAGTGCTCCCAAAAACACTTTTAAAAACAACAAATAGATCGAGATCCGACCTAAAGATCAGTTCAGATCTTACACCTAAATTGCTCTCTTTGTGTTTTTTCTCCCAATGCAATTTCAAATTCCAGTCCCCGAGTTAGAAAGTTCGTGCATTCCTGTTTGCGTTCCAGGAAGTAGGCTAGTACGCGGCGAATAAATAGGCGGCGCTGTGTCTTGCCTGCCCAAGACATGAGAGGTTCCGTCATTCTCCTCCCAATTATCGTCCATGCCGGATCGGCGCTTTTCTCGACGGATTTCACACAATGGCTGGACGAGAATTATGATATTGGCAAGCGGCAGTGGCTGGAACGGTATGAATTTATGTCCAATCATCACGATTGTTTTTCTACGATCCTTCAAAAATATATACATTATTTATTTTACATTATTTGAACAACTGAAAACAGTTGCCGACACTTCTATTGAAGGAAAACGACTCCAACCAAAACGAAAACTAAAATGATTTCAGGTCGGATCTTCAAAATATGGGTTCATTCGGCGGTCGGGAGTTCAAGAATGATACCCTCACTCACAATCCCGTTGTGTTCGTTCATGGTGTTAACAACGTCGCCGGTGAAATGATGATGAACGCTGCTCAATATTACAAGTGGGACTGGCGTTTAATTATTTCTTTGATTATTTCGTTCGCTTGTCGACGTGGTCGCCGTGCATTGTATATTAGGTTAAAGTTAAAAAACCGTCACTAAAAAAATATAGTGGTCCGCGTTTTTTATAATGGTCCGCAAAACACTATAATGGTTCGTAAAAGATAATGGTCCATGGTTATTTTTATGGTGGTCCAAATTTGGACCATTATAAATTACAAAAAAATATGATGGTCCCAAATATGGGATATAATGGTCCATGCCGATTTCGTTGGTCCGTACCTGGTCCTGGTCCGGTCCGTGGAGTACAATGCCCTGTCCAGAAAAAAATGTTACAACAAGATCCCTGATTACAGTGAATGCGTTAAACGCCGGCCTAAGCATGCGTATTTCCTAAGCCTAAGCCTAAGCATTTTTTCTATAGACGCATAGTCGTGTCCGAAACATGGGAATGGTGGATACTGCAGAACGCATCCAGAAGATGTTATAAAAAAGCTTAGGAACGCTTAGTGCTTAGGAAATACGCATGCTTAGGCCGGCGTTGCGGGGTTTGACCCGCGTGTTACCGGGTAGAAGGAAGGACATGGAAAATTGGAAAATAAACGTTAACCGAAAAATTGAGGAAAAAATACAGTGGTCCGTAGCTCGGACCATTATAAATTTTCGTTAAAATGGGGACCATTATATTCCCGAAATACGGACCATCATAATAGGGACCATTATAAATAGGGACCATTATAAGTTTGCGGACCATTATAAAAAACGCGGACCACTATAATTTTTTTAGTGACGGTTTTTTAACTTTAACCGTATATTATCCATTTTGCCAACAACAGAGTTTATGCATTTAAATGCTCTCCTTTCATGACTTAACCTGATTAGGTCCACGAGGAACTACACATTCGCCGAAATGTATGGGACGACCTACGACAATCCGGAAGGAGACAAATTGAAGTGGATAAAGTACACTATGAAATGTGACCACGCTAAGCGGGTGTGTGTTTTGAATATAACATGAACCAGACGATTTCGCCCCCCTCCCGCGTTCGGCGGGGTCTGATCGGCTGGAAGGGTTCATCGCTGTGCGGTTTGCACCCCATCATTTCGCAACATAGAAAGCACGCGCGACATTTTTGACCTTGTTTACAGTCTCGTGACCTGCCTACGTGACTTTCGCAATAGCGAACAAACATACACACATCGGGAGATATCTCTCCTTTATTAACGAGTATGATAGAGTATGGAACGAATAACGCAAGCGCAAAACCGGAAAAAAATATGAAAATTGAGAGAGAAGAAAAAAAGAGAATGACGAATATTGAATACGAAAACATTTTTCGATTTTTTAAACATATTTTTTGAAAGTTTAGTCGAAAATGCCATAAATTGCTTTAAAATACATCAAAAAATTAACAAGATTAGCAATAATTATAGATCCGGTTTCTCATCGAGACAGTGCATGCTTACACGAGAAGGTCTGTTGATGTGGTCGCTTTTTCAATGGGCGTTCCGATCTCGAGGAAGGCTATCATTGGAGGTTTCTTTTTACTTAGTTAAAACCTGTATAGTTTCAATTTCTGCGCTTAAAATTTGGAAAATAATGGTTTTAAAGGTCGGTGCGTCGAAAACGATGAGTACATTGGTGAAGCGATCACAACCAAGATGGGCACATACATTGGCATTGCCGGGCCGAACAAAGGCGTCGCACCGATGGTAGGACCACGTTAGGACCAAGTTCAGCATTGTAATATTGAACTTATACTGATGTATCTAGTTTCTTTGAAACTCTTTCAGCTTATGGGAATACCGTATGTACTGTGCGCGCTCAGCCCGCTAATTCCCGTATGTAACCCGATCGATGGATTATTTTCCGGATTCTGTCCTTTCAAGAGTCGATTCATCGATGTGAGTATAGATCAAGGAGATTTGCTGCAATGATCAAAATTTACAGGACATAAATTACTATTCGCAGTATGAAGGTCAGCGAATATACTCGATTGGATCAAAGTCTGATGAAGTTGTGGGTCACATGGTCTGTTTTGATGTGAGTGCAGTATTTTGATTTGTTAAGAATTTTGTTTAAAAACCATAAGAGATACACAAATTGACACTTTGAAGATTACAACTCAAATCAAAGGTCAAACCGGGGAGATAATATACAATGACAGGAAACACGATGAGGTGAGTGTACCATTTTGTGTAGCGGAATTAAGATCTAATTTTCAGACATTCACATCTTCGTATGACACGCAGCTTGCAATGCTGAATGGAGAACCGTTCTAACTTTATTCTTGAATTTTCTTCTGATTGTTATATCATACTTATAATTTATTCTGTATAAAAATCCTCAGATGCAAGTCACTTTTATCACGATATAAGACGGTTGAAATTATTTTTTCCAATGGGAAACGACTGTTTTCACTTCACTGTCATTCGAGTACAAACTGTTCCTTGGATTTCAAATTTATAAGAGACACTATCTGAGAGCTCACCTACCACCGTACAGTGAAAAATAGAATATTCTGAAAAAATTGCCCTAGGGGTATCTTTTCGCGTAGAACTCGAAAATCGACCTTAAAAAGTCGTATCTCTAAAACTAAAATTCCTATGGGTGACTTCATGGTGAGAGGGGTGCCATACAAAGTTTTTTGTGGGGCTGTGAGTCATCGAAAAACGTATAAAATCTTAAAAATAATAACAAAATAAACATTTTCAAAAAAATTTTTTTTCAAAAAAGTCCCTGAAAAAAAAGTTATTCAACTTTTTGAGCAAAAATATTTTTTCCTGAAAAAAAATTGAATTACGGAGCACATTTAAGTGCGATTT